>CM052700.1:116462167-116541765 GCA_028551405.1 Uromys caudimaculatus | reverse complement strand
TAGCTTTTCTGCGTTCCTGGGAGAGAGAGGATTGTCTCCCGGAGCTGCCTGTCTATGGAATCGTAGTGTCCCAGGCAGAAGTTTCCTGCCACAGGCGCCCGCTTTTGGGATCCAGGGGGGTTTTTAGGCCCGCCTACCTCGGTCCCTCATAACTTGGTTTTAATACTAATGTATACTTAACATATATTCAATAACAATAGAAACTGCCATACTTGGTAGAGAGAATATTTCATACAGTGGAAAATTTATGATTCACAAAAGAAATCTTGTTTCCAGACCATTTTTTATTCTCACTTTCAAACTGACTTCAGTAAAAATAAAAATAGACAGTTTTTCATGAAGTTTGAAAAGCTTTATAAGGAAACTAAATGTTTGGGTCATTTGTTATCATCTCCCAATCAAACTATAAATGAATACTTTACATACAATCACCCTTTTCAATATAAACCCACAGAAAAATAAAATGCTACCATGGTTACTTTAAGCAGTATGAGCCATCCACAGATGGGTAGAATTTAGCTTGCAGAAGATGATCTCAAGAGTTCATAATGAAGGTAATGTAATACATTAACAGCATAATATTCAGATCTCATGTTTATGTGACCTGTGGAAACTTACTCTATGATAATTGACTAATGTCTTATCTGTCTCACCACTGAACTTTTTCAAAGGTAGTCACTTTTATTTTATAATTGCATTTTTTCTGACTCAGTTGATGAATTCATTGCATGACAAGTCCTCTTATGGAGCAACAGAACCACCTTTTTCTCTCCACTTCTGTAAGATGCAGCTAGACTCATCCCTAGTCAGTGTCTTCACCAACATGGCATTGCCAGCATCTAACATAATGAGTCACCCAACTAAGGAGTCAAGATTTCAAGTGTGCTATTGATTCTATGGACAATGTACTTCTTTGTCCAATGAGAGATCAGAGCATCATCTTGTGGATTGAACCTTAGCTGCAATTTTATCCTGGCACCACATGTAACCACTTAATTCTTTACCTTATTTTGACTGGGGTCAGAATAGCTTTACTAAGTGATCAAATTTCTCTATGCTGTAGTCTAAAATGGGAATGAGAAAAAAGTAGATGGCTAAGTGGCACATATCCAAAGCATTTTAAAATGATGATAATTGTCCTTTGTCAACTGGGTAATTTTATAAGTGAAAGGTTTTGTAAAATAAAGCTTAGGACATCATTATGTAAAAACAGAAAATTTGACATCCTAAGCACAAGACCTTAGAAGTCAGCACGTGTCTAAATGGATTTTGTCATGTTTTGTCCAGTTGATTTGATACAGTTCAGCTGTGTCTGATGGCAAGCGTTGCCTAATCCTGATGATGATGCCATTGAAAAATTAAACAACACCAAAAAGGTGTTTTTATATTTGTATTTTTGCCTTTTTCATGGTTCCTTTTTCCCTGCCACTTTGGTCTTTCTAATAAAATGTAGAATGGAAAGAACAGCATCTATGAATCCCTGTATTCTGTCAGTATCAGTAACTAATCGCCAAACCAGTGAAAGCCTATAAACTACTTCTTTTCCTTTTATGTTTCATTTAAGACACTGATGATCTACATATTCCTTTGATCTCTTTAAACTCCTAAATTAAAGAAAAGGACCATATTTAAGAACTAGACGTTAGAATTAAATAAATGTTCACACACGTCATGAACCTTATGCGCCTATTACAGAAGCAAATGATTGGTAAATATGACTTTTAGTTAATTGATTTGAATGACAGATTCAACTGGTACAGTCTTCCCAGTTTGGGAAACTAGAACTTGAACCTCTAAACAGATGGTGATGGTATTTAGAAAACACTTGAACACGTATAGATGCGACAACAGGTACTATATTTTCATAAACAATATTCCCACATAATATGTAGAATTTACAAAAGAAACATGAAAAGTCACATGGTTTGAATTACACACAATATATATATACACATATATTTGTTTTATGGTTTTTGGCCAAAAATCTAAAATATACTCAGATGTTTACAGATTAAATTTTAATCTATTTTTCCAATTATAAAGAGAACAGTCACCTTTATTTCATTAAAATAGCATTAACAGAGTGATCTCTAGAGGTAGGAGAAGAAAGAGCCAGTAAAATAGTACTAGTTGGAGCTAAAACACAATATATATATATATATGTATGTATATATATATATATATATATATATATACACACACACACACACACACACATACATACATATATATATTTCATATACATAGGGGATAGACTAGGTATAATTTTTTTGGAGATGGGAGTTGGTATGTGGGTGGGTGGGGGAACACCCTCATAGAAGCAGGGGGAAGGGGGATGGGATGGGGGTTTCTGGAGGGGAAACCAGAAAAGAGGATAACATTTGAAATGTAAATAAATAAAATATCCAATAAATGAAAAAAAACTTCATACAAAACCTTGAATACAGCTTACTATGTTCTAGTCTAAGCATTTTACACATATGTATCAACTAATTCTCGCATGTAACATCCTGTTTTGTTAGTATATCCCATGGGGCACAGACATAAAGAATAAGTGCCACACTTCCAAATACATTTCACATTAGTTCCTTAACCTGAACCTGCTACATCTCTCTGTGGGTGGGAAGTTTTTCACTTTTTTCTTTTATCCCTCAGAGCAGCCATTTAATTATTAGTTACAAAAAAGCAACTTAATTTGAAAATCATTGCATTTTTATACCACTGCATTTTTCATATGCATCTTTTTCTTAGAATTTCACAGAGATTTTTCCCTTGAGTCACAAATCATTATAGCATCACAATCCTATAGGGTGAAGTCATTTTAATGAAGCTTAGTCTCTACCTTCTAAAACGGACATCACATTTACAAAAATTTATGGAGAGAATCAGACTGGAGTAGAGTACTGTAATTAGGTATAGAATGAGAACATCACGATTTGCAATGCATCCTACAGAGGAATAGCTGCCTACTATGATTTAACCAGGATTGGGCAAGTGTGCAGCCCTCGGTGCCATTTATGAATTAATCAGGTGCACAAGCACCTCTTAGGAGCCTTCACACCAAGTGAAGAAATCTCCTCAGGGACATCATATTAAAACAACCCTACAAAACTCATTAGTAGAAACTACATCTTCCTATTTTTAATTTAAATATATAATAGAAAAAGAAACAACCTCTTCCAATCTATCACTGGACCTGAATTAGGGTCATTGTGATGCAGAATTTCGAAAGTTTTTTTTTGTTTAGTTTTTGAATAAATGCATATTTTATACCCTCACAATTCTAGACCTGAAAGAAATAAAGAAAAAAGCACTTCTTTTGTCATCAATAATGTATAAAAACATATATACCATTAAAAATTTGCAAATAAAGGCATAAATACATGGTTTGTTTATCCTGATAGAACATAAAATACACTGTTTAAAATAACCTTTTTATTCAGTTCAGATTATTTTCAATGACATATGGATTTTAACTATTATCTGCTTTGAAATTAAATCCAAAATTAAGCAAAGTTGTAAAAAGTAACTATTTTTAAAAACCCAGCCATTGTAGAAATATTTTCTACAGAAATGCTTTCTAATGCTTTCCAGAAGAGTGGGTAATATAAAAATTCTAATACTGACTTCAGCTTGAGACAAGAAACACTTTAAGAATTATTAGCACTCTACAAAGTGTGTTAAGTCTGACGATGTCTCCATTATTAAATAGGTACTAGTGCGTACTGATTTTATAAAACTTAATAATAATAATGACCTTTCCTTTAGGTATTGAGTTTCCATGCCAAAAACAGAAGTAGATATATAGAATTTGATGCTAGACACTGACAGAAGTAGATTATTGAGTTCTTAGAGAGAGAGAAGTTGAAATGCATTTTCACCTTGGATTTTGAACACTGGAATACCATCATGGCTACCTAATGTCACTATATTTTAGTTTATAGTGAATATAATTAGTGTTATACTCAATTTATTGCCTAATTCATGATACTTATGCTCCATTGCATCATTCCACCCCAGTGGTTTGCACACCAGAAAATTCTATTAAAGTACACATGGTTGACAGTTTCCATGACACTCTATCTTATGTGAAAAGCATCATTCAGCCAAACTTTTATGATCACATAAAATAGCTGGTAGACATAATGTATCAGATCTCTACTTTACTCACAGTCATTCAGGTATAATCCTACACAATCCTACTAAAGTTTCAATTTTCAGATTGGTATCTTACGTTTCTCAATTTTGGAAATTTTCATAATTGAAAAAGGATCATAATAAGTATTATCTTAATTTTAGTTTTATAAGGAAGATATTAATGGACTTTTGAGGTTTGGACTTCAAATAAAAGATTTATACAATACATTCAATTGTACAGTAACCAATACCTAAAGAAAAAAATCAATGATAGCACAATGTTGTTTGTCCTGATCAAGAACAGAAAGTCAGCTATTTGCATTCAAAACTACTTTCCTAGTATTCTCATGTTTGTTTAATGTATTTTTCTTCTAAGTCTGTAATACTGGACAATTCTTGCTTACTTTACTTATGCTTTTTAGAGACAGGGTCTGATGTAATTGAGACTGCCCCTAAATTGGCTAGGTATCTGAGATTGGCCTTGAACTCCTGATTCTCCTGCCTCCATCTCCCAAGTGCTAGCATGGCAGGCATGTACCACCAGGCCCTCCTCTTGGCCTGCATGTCATAGGTTCTATTTTACCCTAACTCTAGCCATTTAGAGCAGATTGTCTTTCTGTAACTAGAATACAAATTACACATGCACACCTTAAGTAGAAAAGATGTGTGTAAGAAGCAGAGGCAGCCCCAAGAGTGGGAAGTCCTGAGTGAACCTGTACATTGGCACAACCATATGGAGGACTTCAAGACTTCAGAAACACAGGATGTTGGCAAAGATCCTTTCCTAGGCTTCAGAGGCATGCCAAACTTTCCTCTGGAGTCCTAATATGAGTGTTTATGAATGATTGATCACAGTGTTCAAATACTAGCAACATTACAAGCTCCCTCCTCCCTGATGTTTACAGCTGGATACTGCTCACCTGCAGAGACTATGTCCTACTGAGACAAGCCAACTCCTCCCACTGGGTGGTACCTAATAAACACACTGAGGTCCCAGGTTTCCAGAGATAGCAAATTTCCACCCAATCACAGCTTTACTGTATGTATGTTGCTGTGTTTGTCTTTCATTCCTTCACCACTCCTACTCAGGGACCCAAGACCCAAGCCAATCAAGACATGACAGGGTTTTTAAAAGTTATGAGAACTGGGATTAATAGATTTGAGTCTAATTCAAACACTAGGTACTTTTTGTTGCCTATGCTAATTTTTGTGAACTTTCAAGGACACTTGAAGATCAAGAGTTTTGAGAGTCTTGTTCCTCGTGTTTATGCAGGCGTTGTATGTGGCATGCTCTGTAGACATAGCTATAACATGAATGCCTAGTTCTTTATTCCTTTTCCACTTGTTGGGACATCCTTGTGAAATTTCACTCTAAATATAATTTTAACACAGTTTTGGTTTGTTTGTTTGTTAGTTATTTCGTTTCTTGGTTGTTGAGTTGGTTGGTTTTTGTTGTTGTTTATGTTTTTGTTTTGTTTTGTTTTTTCATTTTTACTGTGTAGCCTTAGCTGTCCTGGAACTCGTTCTGTAGACCAGGCTGACCTGAATTCACAGATCTGCCTGCCTCTTCATCCTGCGTGCTGGGATTACAGGTGTGCACTCCCACTGCCAGAACTTTTTGATTTGTAATTGAAGACACCGCTCAATTAACAAACAAATAGGGAGCTAAGGTTTTTCTTTCATAAGGACCATAATGATAGATTGGATAGGAGAGGTTTCTGGAACCTGATCAGAACTCATATCTTTGGGGAGATATTAGGACGATTTCCAACACCAAGCAGGAAGTATATTTCATCTTGCTTATGAAGTATTGACCACTTTGAGCTTCACACATGCCATGGAAGTGAATGTAATGTGGACAGGAATCCTTGGTGTGACTGTTACCTGTCCTAGATTAAAAGTTGGTGCTAAGGGTTAGGACTGCTGGTTCTGAGTCATTTGTCTTAGTATGCAAGACAAGGTGACACAGAAATATTTAATTGGCTTGTTTTTATTTTCTTAATTTTTTGATTGACAGCATAATTTTATGCATTTATGGATTACAATGTGATTAGATTTTTAAATTTTTCAATTGACTGGTAGTAATTTTGATTATTACTGTATACTCTGATATTTTGATACATGTTTATATTGTGTAATGTTCAAACCAGGACAACCGTCTTCAGCACATTCAATTGTTGAAAATATAAAATCCTTTTTTCTGAAAGAGTCTAGAAAGTGAATGCCTTACCTGCATGAAGCCCAGCAAGTGTATTTATTCATAAAGAAGTCTAAATCAGAGATGATGGTGAGAGCCTTTAAGTGTTCAAACTTTAGCATTGGTGTGGGTCACAGGCCTTTGAGAATGGAGTTAAATGCCACCTTTAACATGAGCATGAGAGGGTTGCCCACCTCCAACTCAGTAATATCCCATTGCATTTTAATATGGAATTCCTTATTTGATTTTTTTTTTCTTTTGGAAAAAAAGAAGAAGATGCAATGGCCATTTTATTGAATTCAAGATGACTATATCTATATGGTCCTTACAACATTTCACAGCTTTTAAACAGTATATATTTTAAAAGGCCACACATTTCATGTAACACGTTATAAAGCTTCTCAATAACTCAACTGAACAAACACATGCCATATCATTTTTAAGCCTGGCACGGTTTTTGACTTGTTTGTAAACAATCAACTCAGTTATTCCTCATAGTTACCTCTCTAAGTGAATACTATAGAATGATCCCTATTTTGTAATAAAAGAGTGGGCAGAGAGTTTAAGTCACCTGGCCTTCATCAAGAGGAAAGAAAGTCACAGAACTGGGACTTGAGTCTAAGCTTCTGGGTATGCAATTTATTTCCATTTGCCAGCACTGTTCTACTGCACTCATGTTCTGATGTAGTTGAGGTATATTAGTGACCCAGATGTATATGCCTGGGCAGAGCCCAAACACATCAATTGTATTTAACTATGGAAGTTGCCCTGATTATTCTGTTAACACCTTAGGAGATCATGTTGTGTTTTGACATGTTTTTGATAAATAATGACACATCTTAGATGATAGCAAATCATGTGACCCAGGATTTCAGTATTAATGAACTTCTCGGCTATTTATTTTATCATTTAAACTCTTAATTTATAAGAATGTGTCTAAGTAAAAAAGGTTGATGAACTTTCACTAAATATCTAAAATTATCATCAACAATAAACCAAGTGACATGGTAATGAGGCCAAACTGCTGCATTGAACATGTTACATAGAAGGTTTTCAATCATTGGTCATGATGGGAAATTCTGTTCCACGATAAAATAACAGATATTGTAGCGGGATCACCCTGATTTGGAAAGTAATCACAAAATCATGAACAAATCTTAAAAAGTAGTGGGTGAACATAGATTTTGTAATTTTCTTTGGTTTTATCACTGGTTATTAAAGCACCTTTAATTATTCTAGCATTTAGAAAATTCTCCTCACATCCTCATAAGATTGTTTCCTGCATACAAACACACTACAAAATGTCTTTGGATGGAGAACGTATGATAAAGGGATGTTCCTGTCTTGTCCACTGGTCCATGACAGAGTCAATCAGAATGAGCTCTGAGAGTACCTTGGGCAGCAGTACTCCGTGCGCCAGGATCAACGCATTAAAAAACTAAGTCTCTTCAGAAGACACAGTTTCTTATCTCTGGATCCTCCTTCCAAAATCACTCAATCACTCATTTAAGTCATTTGTTTGAATACTAATTGTGTGTGTGTGTGTGTGTGTGTGTGTGTGTGTGTGTGTGTGTGTGTGTGTTTCTCATTTCTCACTTCTTTCTCTGAGAGCTTCCTGGCTCTTTACCAAAAGGAGAAATCAAACAAAAATAATATACTAGATGTAAAAGGAAATAAAAATGTACTAGGTAAAGCAGGAAAATGAACTCTAATATTAATGATGAATACCATCATTGTAATTGACCACTGATACAGCTTTAAGTACCCTGGCAAGCAAAATGAAAAGAAAAAAGAAAGTTACATATTTCTCAGAGAAAAGCAAAAATGCAAAAATGCCATTTGCTTTTGATAGGGTTTTTTTTTTTCATCATATTAACTTTCAGAGAAATAACTCACATGAGGCAGTATTTTCTAAACTATGGAAAACAATTCAAAGAATATGAAAGAAATCAAATATTCTAAACAGAATGTTTTTTCAATGTGTGTGTGCACTATGCATGTGTGTTTGTTCATTTTTGTGTGTATGTGAGACTGTATGTGTGCAGTCATGTACCTATGATTGCCAGATGACAAGCTCAGGTGTCATCCTTGCCTTCTACCTTGTTTGAGGCAAGATACTTTATTGTTTACTGCTGGGCATGCCAGGCTTACAAGCCCATGAGCGTCAGGGAAGTCTTCTGTATCCATCTCTATTCTTCCTGTAGAAGCATTAGAATGGCAAAGACATGCTACTCTACCCAGCTTTATGTGTGTTGGCAATCTGAACTCTGATTCTCACACTTGAATAACAAGCACTCAATCTACTATGAAATGTTCCCAGCATCTGACCAGAAATTTTAAAGTTAAACTATAATAGAAAGGGTTGTATTCTGTAAA
This sequence comes from Uromys caudimaculatus, assembly GCA_028551405.1. Lineage (NCBI taxonomy): Eukaryota > Metazoa > Chordata > Mammalia > Rodentia > Muridae > Uromys > Uromys caudimaculatus. The sequence goes on along the minus strand of CM052700.1, from coordinate 116,533,055 downwards.
GTCTCTTTTGATCTGTGAACCTGTGACTGCAACATCACCTACCTAGCAAGCCCAGCTTTAGATATTTATGTTTAAAGAGGTCCTGTTTACTATTGATATTGTATTGGCCTGTAGCTAACAGAACAATACAATCATAATTGGGCGAAGTTTATCCAACAAACTTAATTTCTCTGTGAGAAGCATCATAGCCTCTTGGAATTTAGGAATGCAAGACAGTATTTCAGCACTCTGCTTGGGGGTCATTGCAAGGAAAATCACCACTGATAAAGTACTAGATGCAGGTTCCTTTTACACTGTAAGAGCTAAACTAGACAGCATTCTCCATGTTCCATGCCTGGTGGCTAAGCAATGACCAAAGATCTAAGCTAACATGTTCACCCAAATATAAAATCATCATGAAACTCAATTTGTCATGAATTTGAAATTTAAAATGTACAGGTATGGAATATCCTAAAAATGCAAACTACTGGTATCCTAGAAGAAAATAGAGGAGAATAAAATCTAGATCCCTTATAGGTAATAATTATAAATATTCTTTCGTGAAAGAGTTTTCAATATTAATGTAGATATGGAAGGATACAGGTACAGAGATAAATATTCACATTTATAGGTGTATACAAAGAATCATGTTGGAAATTCCACCAGTTTTGAGTGTTTGGAAATCATTGGCTATCAGCAATGTGGACAATTTAACAACAAATTATGAAAGTTAATGTTTTACCTAAGTATTTTGTTAGGAGAGTATTACTCGGAATTACCATCAGGAAACATTGTAAGAATCCAGGGGAGAATTAATCAGGACCTCTGATAGATTTGAGGTGTAGAAAAGGAAGGAACAAGACAGACATAAAATTCTTGCCAATGTTATTGTGATGCAAGTTCTCCAGTTAAGAGATGGAAAGCAAGGATAAGTGGAACTTACAAAGAGAAATCCAATCTATATGAAAGTTGGGATACCACTTCTGAAGAAAGAAAATACATTAGTTAATGTGTTCTGTTTCTTTTTTTTTTTTTCCTATTTTTTTTATTTAATACTTTACTTACATTTCAAATGTTTTCCCCTTTCCAGGTCTCCCCTTTGGAAACCCTCTATCCCATCCCCCCTCCTCCTGCCTCTATGAGGCTACTCCCCCACCCACCCACCCACTCCTGTCTTCCTTCCCTGGCATTCCCCTATATTGGTGCATATAACACTCTCAGACCCAAGGACCTCTCCTCCCACTAATGGTCAACAAGGCCCTCCTTAGCCACATATGTGGCCAGCACCATGGGCTCCTCCATATGCATTCTTTGGTTGGTGGTCCAGTCTCTGGGAGCACGGGGAGCCTGACCAGTTGACACTGTTGCTCCCTCCCCATGGGGCTGCAAACTCCCTCAGTTCCTTCAGTCCCTTCTCCAACTCCTCTATCTGGGACCCTATGCTCAGTCCAACAGTTGCTGTGAATTGAATCATGGGTGCTTCAAACTTTTGGGTTAATATCTGCTTATCAGTGAGTACCATGTTTGTTCTTTTGTGACTGAGTTACCTCACTCAGGATGATATTTTTAAGTTCCATCGATTTGCCTGTGAACTTCATGAAGTCATTGTTTTTAATAGCTGAGTAGTATTCCATTGTGTAAATGTACCACATTTTCTGTATCCATTCCTCTGTTGAGGGACATCTGGGTTGTTTCCAGCTTCTGGCTATTATAAATATGGCTGCTATGAGCATAGTGGAGCATGTGTCTTTATTACATGTTGGAGCATCTTCTGGGTATATGCCCAGGAGCGGTATAGCTGGTCCTCAGGAGTATTATGTCCAATTTTCTGAGGGTCTGCCAAACTGATTTCCAGAGTGGTTGTACCAGCTTGCAATCCCACCAGCAATGGAGGAGTGTTCCTCTTTCTCCACATCCTCAGGATGCTCCAGGGGCACAATCGGTTAGCGCGTAGTACTTATAGAACAATGTGTTCTGTTTCCATTTTTGCTCTTTTGGAAACTAAAAGATCCAATATATCAAGATTAAGAATGAAAAAAAATGTCATACAACTAAATGTTTTAATTGCTTCCACTTCCTTCTTCAAAAGAGAAAAACATCATATTATAAGTGGCATGAAAAAAATCCTCCTGGAAGACCTTGTTGCAACTGGTCACAAAGACCCAAAGAAATGGACTTTATTTGTAATGTAATATGTTAATAATGTGGGGTGGGACGATAGCACATAAACACTGTATCTTAATTTCAAAGAAAAAAATACTATCACCTCAATTTAGAATAGAAGGCCAAGGAAATTATGCTTTGTGTTGAATTGTAGGTGGCATATAAAAAAGACAGAGGAAAGCAATGAGTATAAGCATTGAGCTATGATCTTGTGGGGATGGACCAACATATCAGCCACAGGACAGAGGCTGATGGACAGGTTGCTGTTCTCAGAATAGCTAGGAACACTATCAGGAACTTAGACTTATAGGTCTTCAGTACAAGAAATACTGTCTTAAGTAATGGGATTATTTTCTTCCTTTTCTTTTCTCCTTTCTTCTCCTCCTTGCCTTTCTCTCCTTTCTCTTTCCTGTAGGACATAGTTCCTAGCAGTCCTTGGATAAAGTGTCCCACAATCCACAGATATAACCTTTCACTATCAAAATTCTCCACATGTTGCTTCTGTTCTGCATCCTGTAAGACTATTTTGGGTTGCCAAGAGTGAATCTTTCTCAGTATTTGTTTTTTCCTTCACTTATGAGATTTCATCTTGCTAGGTGTCCTTTGGGTTTGGCACCTAACTTATTTTTTTAAAAGTTGAACACATTCCTGTGGTCAGCAAAACAGTTTTGATAACAAATATCAGAAGGGTGCCATCACGGTTCTTCAATTTCAGCACGTGTACAGCTCAAATATCTATGTCACTTGCTTTTGATTTGCAAGATTGTCTAAGTTTATGAATTTGGGTTTTTAGCATACTCAAAGTATGTTTTCTCTTTGACAGTACTAATATTTGTTATATTTAAAGCTAAATTATGAAACTATTATTAATTTAGAGGAACTGAAACCTAGATGGTGCTGTGGGGATTTCTAGTAATGCAATTTCATGTATTTTCTCTCACTATAATAAATTTCATTGTATCACATAAGATCAGCATAGAAAACTGATGGGTGGTTAGTGGACTTCTCTGTGCTTATGAGTTTAGATCAACTAAAATAGCGATTTGCTGAGTACCTTCGCCTCTTTATTTCAACATTTTGAAATCTACATTAAAAGTTACTAAAATATCTTCACTCTGACTTTTGATATTTGTAACCGATCATCACTGAATTACTGAAGACATGATCATATTGTTTCCACTCCATATTAGGAATACATTCCAAAATTTTTACCTTCCTTCCTTGGAAAGTTAATAGAGCAAAGAGGAATTTCAAGAAAAATAAACTATGCTGCAGTATAGAAGGGAAAAGGAGTTTTATTTTTTTTTTCATCTTTCCTGTGCTGTCGCTCTTAACAAGGTACAACTAATATCTAACTGCCTCCCTGCCATGACCCCAACCTTCTGCCCCCATCTCTTAGCTCCTAAGATTGGCTCTGTCCATTCCTAACATTGAAATAGCACCTTAATATTATTAGACAGATTTATTTAATAAAAACCACATTATGTTTAAATGGCATTCACCCTTCCAAAGTTTAAATATCTGCTAGAAACTTACCCTGGCGCTGACCTCGCTTTCCTTAGTAAAGTACAAGCTATCAATAAAACACTCTGACAACCAACAGCAAAAAGCTGCTGCCTCACCTGAATGTAGAATAACAAGCATAAGACTCCTTGCACAGCTTTATATGGGCGTATTTATATAAGCGCATAGTCTTTGGGGGCTCTCGGTTAGTACAAAAATACATATTCCAAATGTTCCTTGCAGTCAAATCCAGCAAGTTATGATTTGTTTTGATCTCAGAAAATGTGCTGGGTGATTTGAATGCATGGAGGGCTTACTTTATGTATTATATGCACTTCATTTTTAATGCAAAGTGACGTCTATACTTTCATACCCACTCTCAACTACTGCCAATCAGTAGGAATACTGCACAGACAGACTTATGCTAACATTGGTTTAGAAGAATGAGAGCCCTAGCCAGTTCCATAGGCTGCAAAAAATAAGCCTGGGTTGCATTTCTTCTTTTCCTCCTCCTCCTCCTCCTCCTCCTCCTCCTCCTCCTCCTCCTCCTCCACCTCCTCCTCCCCCTCCTCCTCCTCCCCCTCCTCCTCCTCCTCCCCCTCCTCCTCCTCTTCCTTCTCCTCTTCCTCTTCCTTCTTCTCCTCCTCCTCCTCCTTCTCCTCCTCCTCTTCCTCCTCCTCCTTCTCCCTCTCCTCCTCTTCCTTCTTCTTCTCTTCTTTCTTCTCCTCTTCCTCTTCCTTCTCCTCCTCTTCCTCCTCCTTTTCTTCCTCCTCCTCTTCCTCCTCCTTTTCTTCCTCTTCTTCTTCTTCCTCCTCCTCCTGCTCCTCCTCCTCTTCCTCCTTCTTTTATGCAGTGCTGTGCTTTGTGTATTTTGGATAGTATCTTACTATACAGACATACTGGTTTTGAATTTATAGTAATCTACATGCTTCATTCTCCCCAGGGTAGGTATTTGTAGACATGTACCACCACATCTGCCTCTGGGTTGTATTTCAAGTCAAAATAAAAGTTGCTTTTGATGTAATTTTGTATTCTTCCATTTTTATTATTTGTACAAGTCATTGACCTAAAGGGAAATGTGTATCCAACTATAAGTTTTAACTTAAATGTAATTGTCATACAAAGAACATGTGTGATTGTGTTAGAAAGACATATGAGAAGAGGGGAGGCACATATAACCCTCCATGAAATTGTAAAGGTATGAAAATTGTTAGCTTCTACACTATAGCAAATCGATACTCTGATATCTCAGTCTTCTTTGGGACATTTGTTTGGTTTATGAATTTAGTTTGATGGTAAAGTAATAGAATAGTTGTGTTCTTTCCCACTTGCTGAGGGTCCACCAGTCTTACAGGATTTGGTACCATGAACACATCTGCTTTAAATGTTTCCTAACTCACCGATTCATTCGCCTTCAGTAATTCCTCAAGGATCCAGCTTGCAAAGCACTGTGTCCTAATGGCCACTGCTTAGCTTAGTGTTCTAGCTTAGCAACAGGGATGCATTGAACAGTGATCACAGGAGACTAAATTTTGCCAAGCACACTAAAATGAAAACATTCACTCACCAAAATTTGAGGTCTGGTCTATACCTCCTCTCCGTGAAACTCGTCTTGAATTATATTTAAAGTAACCTCTTTACTGGATCTTTTACTGTTTATTCTTAAAATGTGTTGTTCCTCTTATCCTATTTTGTAGTTCTCCATTTGCTTGCCTTTTCCACCCAAGAATAATGAGATTTTATGTAAGTATTAACGTGTACAGCAAATCCAGGTCCTACTGCATTGCTATAGTAATGATTCCATACACGGAGCAGAGATTAGATCAAGAGCTCCTTAGTGAATTCGAACTATCTTACCTTACCTAAATGGGTTGGTTAATTTTTCTTAATTCTTGTGTCATTTTGAAGGCTTTATTATCTTTATTAGTGGCCAGCTAAGTACACCGCCTACCTAAAACACTCTTCACCCTGGAAAACCTTTTCTTAAAACCTCACATGTCTAAAATTTCATATTGTCCCCATGGGTTCACTCATTAGATGCTTCCAGAGTAAAGGCAAACACTTCCTGACTTTGCAGTAGGCATGCTGTAATAAACCGGTAAGATCTTTAAAACAAAATAACGGGGAGATACAGACCATAGTTTTTTTCGGAGCTATTGTGAATCACTAAACTACAGGGCTCACCTTCAAACATGGCTCTGGAGGAAAGGTCGGCCACCCAGACACAGGCATGGTCATTAATACAATAATACAGCCATGAGGTTCTCAGGTAGGTCAGCTCAGTGACTTCTGAACCCTCAAAGCACAAGCTCAGTTCTCAATGCTGCTTCATTTTGCTTAGCATTTGCTTTCTCATCTCTGGGTCAAATCTGCCAAACTTTTTTGAAGCCAAATTGGTTTGAGTGCAAAAAGAATAGCTGTGGCTACTGACCACCAGCTCTGAGGCCTCTGTATTGACTATGAGTGTCCCTGTTCATGAACTTGTGTTATAAGACATGCACACTCACCAGGAGAGGATTGTGTAGGGACAGCAGAGTAATTGAACAGACATAAGAATACAATGTGAAGAGGACTTCCTTTGTTGCTTAGAAAATTATCATCTAAAAGAGTGACCTCAGTCTGCCCAATCTTCTTCACCATTTATCAACTCAGTTTTATTTAGTGTTTCATATTAAAAGCATATAATTAAATGCAGGTAGCAAAAGTAAATGGAGAGAGAGAGAGAGAGAGAGAGAGAGAGAGAGAGAGAGAGAGAGAGAGAGAGAGAGAGATAACGCTGAATTTGAAAAAGATCAAGGAAGGGTATATGAGAGAGTGCGAAAGAATTAAAGGCAAGGGGAATGGATGTAATTATAATTATAATCTCAAAGACAAAATAATATCAAACTTGCTTCCTGTTTTGTTTTTATGTGCAAATATAAGTTCCAACAAGGTATAGATGTTTCTTTGCACAGATCACACATGTTGTATTTAATACTCATTTTCTCACCCAAGAACAACTTAGCTCCAACATCTAAAAATTAATTTGGGAGCCTTGGTGACTCATTTGTTTGACCATGCCCAAGAAGTGAGGTTATGCAGTGGTCTTAGGAAGGCCTGGGTCACCATGTCCCTGGGAAGGACACTCACCTTCTTAGCATGAGTAGGTAAGAGTGGGAAGGCAATGGAAGGGACAGATGTGACAAGCAGCATGTGCCTGATGCAGAATCATACTTTATAATGATTCTTAAGGATTCTCACCAAAGGACATCTCCATGCTAAACCAATCTCTGAGGCTCATGATGCAACAGTAAGCCATTTTTAGGAAATTTTGACTCAAGGGTAAAGGTTTCCTATCACTTAACACATCATCACAGAGCACATGCTATTTGAATGGGTCAAGCCCTAATACAGTTTGTAACCCCAGTGAATTCTGTGCCTGAGAACAAAGGCTAATTTCTGCTCAGAAATACCCAGTGGGTATGCAAATGAAGGCCACTGAAATATTCAGAAGATGATGTCAATACAAAGTGAAGCTCAGTAATCTAAATGTGCCTTGCTTTTCGCTGCTACTAATTACTAGCTTTAGGCTTTATTCACCAATATTTTGTCTCCTTGCCTTTCCAGTGCAAACTGAATGAACACCCAAGTGCACCAGATCACTGTCTTTTTGAGTCAAAACTTAGGCATGATCTTTGTTGTTGGCCATGCCACCATGTAGGGCAAGTTAGCAGAATTGGCCCATATGTTGTATAGCCAATGTCATAATGCACTAGATGGTTCTTTTTTACGTGATAACAGTTGCCATTCTGGCATGAGGTGTGGCACTCACAAGTTACAGTGAAGATCAAAACTGGTGCAAGCCAGGTGTGGTTCAGCCCAAATTAACAGGTAATATCATCTTTGCTTAGAATTGGCAGCTTACTGGTAACAAAGGACCATTGTTTGGAATAATGATGGAAATATATTTGGCTCATGCTTTCTCGCCAGACCTATTGAGAAATTGCTTACATTCTTAGTGATGATCTTTCCCCTATGCAACCCAGAGTCAATCTTTCCACAAATCCATGACATAGTTACACTTGAGTCTCTTGATTTTTTTCATCATCATCAACCATGACAAGCAATGTCCATCTAACAGCCTAGCTGTTGTTGATTTGCTGACAGTTTTTATTTTATGTTATTGTTACTATGCATGTGTGTAGATACATGTGCTATGGCACATGTGTGAAGGATCAGAACTTGTGGTAGTCAACTCTTTTATCACATGGGATCCAAAAATTGAACTCATGTCACCAGGATTTGCAGCAGGTGCCTTACCAGATAAGCTACACTGGCCCTGATTAATGTTAGGAATACAAAAATGACCCAAATTGTCTTATCTCTAATGCAATGATGTTTGGTGCTTTTACGTGATGTGAAGTAATAATGACAGCCAGCCTGCCCCATCTTCATTTCCTCACTCAGAAACACTTCTCCACTGGCCACACAGTTGCCCTGCTTTCGTGAATGATTTCTGTCTTTAAGCACAGCAGTGTTTTGAGGTAGATGCCTTGCTTCTCACACCACCATACACAAATCCTAAAACTAGATACTTGCCCAAATTAAAATAATGTATACATCAAAATACAACTAAATCAATCTCAGATCAGGTGATGTCTTACTCTTCCTTGTTAAAGACTTTATACTCAGTGTCTGTTCCACAACACCTCATTTAAGCTAGCCATGGACACCCCATTTTGTAAAGCTTCCCCACTTTGGTTAAAGAAGGACAATTCCAGAACTCAGTTTCTAGCATCTTGCCCTCCCTTCCTTTCTGGTCCCCAGTAAGGATGGACACAAGAGATGTTTATCAATCACTGAACATGCACAGTCACCACTAATTTTATTTTGCTAGCTACCTCTACTCACAGCCAACCGCAAAGGAAAAGGGAAACATTTCAGCTCTGTGCTTTCCATTTTCTGCTCTATCACTGACCCGGTCTGTGAGTGAATGGCACAGCATCTAGATCTTTGGACTGGAGGTCTCCCCTCCCAAGACTTTTCTTGAACAAAACCCTGTGCCATCTGCAATCAATGTGTTCATTCCCTTGCATATAGTACTCTCTCGCAAATCTTAGGCTTTATAATCATACTGAAAAGATGCCCTTTTAAAAGATTACATTTAGTTCATGTGTGTGTGTGTATGCCTGTGTACATGTACTTGCATATATATTTTGATGGCGTATACCACAGCATATACAGAGAAGTCAAAGGGTAACTTAGAGGAGTTGGTTTGTTTCTTCTACCATATATGTCTTGAGGATTGAATTCAAGTTGTCAGGTTTGGTGGTAAGCATCTTTATATCCTGAGCATTTCTCTGGTCTGAAAATTGGTACACACACCCCAATATATAATTTAACATGTAATAAGTTATATTTCAAAATTACTATTTATTTAATTTCTGTTTTACTTCTATAAGTGTTCTGCCTACACTGTCAGGCAGTGATGGCACATGACCTTAATCCCAGCACTGGGGAGGCAGAGGCAGGTGGATCTTTGTGAGTTCGAAGCCAGCCTGGTCTATAGAACAAGTTCCAGGATAGCCAAGACTACATAGAGAAACTCTGAATCAAAACAAACAAACAACAAATAAAAACAATCAAAAAAGAAACCAACAACAAAAACAAAGAAGCATCATGCATGTGCAGTGAGAAGCCAAAAGAGGTCATCAAATTTCCTAGAACTGGAGTTAGAGATGTGAATTGCCATTGGGTGCTCAGAGTCTAATTTGGGTTCTATGGGAAAGCAGCGAACACTCTTCACTGCTGAGCCATCTCACTAGACACTAAAATAAGTTATACCAAATACTCTTAGGAATCTTTGCAAACGTGAATAATCTGGTATTAAATCTGGTATGAAATATTTAAAAATTCAAGTTCTATTATTTTCCAATTTTCTCATAACTGTTAAGTCAGTTTCCTACTAAAGCCACATGTCGTCATAATTACTGGTATGTTTTCTATGCTTAAAATCTTGCCATTTTGGAACTAAGAGATTCATCTCACATTATATGATATCCTTAATTGGCTGAGATCCCAAAGAGGTTTGAGATTCATCAATGGTATTTCAGGAGCCGGTGGTTCATTTTTATAGCTATTTATTTATAGTTGCTTCATATGTGGAGAAACAAGAGCTTGCCTAGTTAAAGAATATTTTTATTTTTCCAGTCTGATGAAATGAATAAAATCACTACATGTGTTCAAACCAACATGGATGCTGTGAAACAAACTTGGGTCTTCTGGAAGAGCAAGAATCACTCATAACCACAGCCATTTCTCAAGTCCTGAACACATGTTTGTATAAACACAAAGAACATGTTTTAAAAGATCTCCCTAATAAGAATTCAGTTGCATCTCACACCAATTTTTCTTTGCATTGCATAATGACACACAACACATGTCCAGTTGTTAGTGTTCCTTTCTCAAGTGCTGTTAAGTAGTCACATGGGTGTCTCTGATTATTATAGTGTAATATAAGGTAATGAGAAATATATTACAATGTAAATTTTTTTAATCAATTCACTACTCAATTCATGTGCACTGTGAAATTGTTTAAGTTAACTTTCAATATAGAAATATCCCATTTTTTACATTGATTTGTTTTTTATATGAACACATTATTTTTCTAGCCAGACTAGTCTTCAAGAGACAGTAAATAAGACATACTCATTTTAAACTTCTCTATCTGAGGACCTTCATCCGCACATGCTTGTGAAAGAAATTGAGAGCATTTAAGTCACCACTCCATCCTGCCCTTCTCCAAACTAAATATCACCAGCTACTGAGGGTCAAAACTGAGCAGAAAAAAATGGCAAAGTCGGAAGTGCTAAAGGCATAAAAACATTTGAAAGCGTAAGTGAAGACTGAGGAGAACTCTAAAGATAGTTGAAGAGGAGATGCAAAGTAAAATATTATGTAAAGTAAACAAAGTTGTGCAGAGAAAAGTAAGATGCATTAGAAAAAATGAGAATATTGAAAAAATATAAAAAAAAGAGTTCATAGCAATACAGGATAAGATCAAAAGGCAGAAAGAAATGAGGTTAATATATATAAATATATTGATTTTCTGAAAATATGTAATTATTTTATTCTATATGTTAAAATTTTAAATATGGAAGTTAAATATTTTTAGTTCAATTTGTGATTGGGATGTATGATAATGGATGAATAATATAATATTTGATATATTTATGCAGACAATATTTAAATCATTTCTCAACAGATTTCCTAGGCCTTTCCTGAGACAGAAAGAAATGAATATATATATTCTAAAAGAGTCAATATATTGCCCTGTCTGTATGAGAGGGATAAGATGCAGGAGACAGACCCAATATGCTTCTCATGAGAATTAGCCCTTCTTAGTGATTTTAACTTGGAATGCTTTTAAAGACCATAAATCACTGAGAAATATCTCTGCATATATGTTTTAAGAGTTAATTATATAATATGAGTGTGTATGCATGACTGTGTCTGTGTCTGAGCTTATGGGAATGAATGCCACCTGTGAAGGGGCAGGTGTGACCAGAAACCAGAAGATGGCAACAAACTCCCTGGAGATGGAGTTACAGAAGATAGTAAGACATCCCTACATGGGTCCTGGGGGCCAAACTCCAATCCTCTGACAGAGCAGGAAACGCTCTTAACCACTGCACCATCTCTCCAGCCTTGCACATATATCTTCAACTAGTCACCCAGTACCATCCCCCCTTAGGTATCCCCTTTAGACATTTTGTAACATATAATCTGATCAAACAGAATGGTTTATATGATCTTCATTATCATCCCCACTCTCTCTTCTTCAACTCAATGACTTGTGGCCTGTTTTTACCAAAATTTCTTTTCTCCTAAAAATTCTGAGATTCTAATATTTGTCAACGATCTTCGAGTCATTATTAGCACTTTCTCATTCTGCTCCAAGCAGTGGGTCTGTACAGTATATGTAGACTCCCTTAGTATTAGAGAGGTCATCCTTTGTACCCATGAAATAAACTATTAAAAATACTAGGGATATAAGATGCTATTATTTTAATGATAACATTCTATTATCAGAATATTCCTTTACACTATGTTAATATTCTTTTATGGATGACAAGTTACCACTTCATTGCTAAAATCAATCTACATTTAATTTCCCTTGGTAGAAGTGTCCATGTATCCACACACACACAGAAACTCTAGTAGTCAAGGGTCTGGTTCCAACTCATTTCAGGTTGGAAGAATTAATACATTTTATTTATTTTCTTTAGTATCATTGCTGATGGCCTTGTATCTTAAAAATCTCCATAAATAGATGGCAGGGCCATTCACTTCTTCACAACTGAAAAGAGAATCTGTTCTCCAATCTAGGGGAGAAAATTCATACATAGCAAGTCACACTTGTAAAAAGGACACTCTTTATTCCTTAGCATAGTATAGGTTTCTTCTGCATTCAGTCAGAGACAAGGATTGCCTGCTCTGCATTACCTTACCTTATATCTTCTTCACACACCTTGTCTTAGTTAGGGCTTCTATGGCTGTACTAAAAACATCAGGATCAAAAGGAAGTTGGGGAGAAAAACATTTATTTGGCTTATGCTTCAATATCACCATTCATCACTGAAGGAAGTCAGGACAGGAACTCAAACAAGGCAGGCACCTAGAGACAGGAGGTGATGCAGAGGTCATGGAGGGGTGCTGCTTACTGACTTGCTTCCCCTGGCTTGCCCAGCCTGCTCTCCCATAGAACCCAGGACCACCAGACCAGGCATGGAATCGCTGGAAAATCCCACGTACAAGAGGTTAGAGTTGAGGTCAGTTGATTTAATGGGCTGAACCCCTCTATCACTTAGTAATTAAGATAATGCCTTACAGCCATATCTTATGGAGGCATTTTTTTCAATTTATGTTCCCTACCCTTTCAGATAACTGTGTTTAAATAATGGCAACATACACCATTATTTTCAAGAGGAGTTAGAAGGTAGTTTCCTGACTTCATAGCAATAAGATTAAATTTATTTTTGTAAACTGGGATGAAATATACCTTTGCTTCCAGAAATGTGTTAAATCAACTGAACTCAACTCTACCCACGTGTACGTGGGATTCTCCAGCAATTCCACCATGACTTCAGACTAGATTAAAATGTAGATTTCAGCCTATAATAGCAAGTAGATGTGTGAAGTCCGTGTGTGTGTGTGTGTGTGTGTGTGTGTGTGTGTCTATGTGTGTGTTAATCTCTCTATCACATTTCAAGAACATGAATATCTATATATGTTACAAATAATATTGCTCTCATAATAATACTGCAAATCAGCAATGTCTTTCATCCCCTGTTTGTCCTCACCTGTGTACTACTAGTCTGGAGTTAGAAATTCTCAGTCTCACACACAGCAAAATAAAGCCGGAAGGTCTATGCAATGTGCTTGAAACACGAAGCTGTAGTCACTGACAGGGCCTGGATTAAACCTCAACATTTGCCAGCCTTTATTCTTCGTTCCTTCCATTAGGTCATACTGTTTCCAATTAGCTAGGAGAAATTGTTTAAAGAAGTGATCTTCAGAATGAAAATGGAAACCTTAAGATTTCAGTCAGCACTAAGCCCCCAAAGACCATCTGGAGGAGTAATTCCATCAGGGATGGGGGTGTTTTTGTTTTTAACTTTTCAGTGAAGGTCATTAGATCATTTACCTTCTCATAACTGAGTTAAGAGCCTAGCTCCTAGATCCCCTGGGGAGGGGATGAGGGGGGAAACAGGAAAATGAAGCTCTGTTCCCAAGTCAGTGTATCCAGCTCCTCAAGGCTCAGACACAGCTCTTTTAAGCTGATTTAGTTTTCAAGACAGTGGACTTTAAGCAAGCCAGAAAATAAAACAAAGAAATTTTAGCCCATGAGTTAATACAATCTGGTTTCCAACTGGTCAATATTTACCAATGAACACACATGAGTTGATTCATTCCTTTGATTTGGGGGTCTCTCATAATAGACAAAGTAACTGATGGAGAAGATACAATAAATTTTATGTTCATATCATCTCACTTGTAACATAGCAAAGGAAATACACAAGACCAATGTGTAGAATGTGCTCCGTTTGCCTAGCAAAGATAGATGATCAATAATGCTATAAAGATGTATTTTCGAGGTGCAAATATTCCCTTTTCCAAGGGAAAAAAATCTGAAGCCACTATTGTTACCCAGGTAGAAAAGTCTCCTAGACTCTTAGTCATTAAGCTTTGATGTCAACAAACTCTGGCCTTTTCTTGGATAGCCCCTTACCCCTGAGATGGCTGATCTCTGAGAAGTCCCACCTTCATTTCTACCCCTCCTTCCTCTCTCCTCTGCCTCACAGTCATGTGAGAGAACAGCAAAACTTGCTTTTGTTACAGGCAAATTAACTGCTATTGCATTCCGGTCTGTTTTAAACCTCTTCATCATTTAAATTAAAATAAAGCAAAGAATAGAAAGTTTGCCATTTCTCATTTAAATCAGTTATCCAGGAACAAAGTGAATTTCTTCAATATTGTAAGATTCACACAGGGAATGCTGAGGGATCTTTTCAGGAAAAGACTGTTGGTTAAGTCCTTTGTCATATTATGAGCACATTTTAAAATAATAAAAATGATCTTTAATCCTGATTTAACATAATTTCTAATAAATTCAAACATATATTTGTTCCTCATTGAATTTTAATGTCAGTATTTTGTAAATGAAATGCCAGTATTTTCTAATTGGTTCTCTGCTGATTTTTTTTTTAATCATCAACTGTATGATACATTTTGGGAGTTCAGAGGAGGGAGTACACACACATTGCTTTCTGTCATTTTTTTAAGTCCCCCCTAATGAATTCTTAATTACATTATTCAAAAGATCCATTATTCAGCATTCATCTCGCTGCTAAATGAAAGTCTTTACCTGACATGTGAATGAAATGAGTCTAAATGCTTTCAATGCCACCTAGGGATTCTGAGTAGACTTTTAGCAGCTTAGCAGCAGCAGAGGTTTCATTCCTATTTTAGATTTGTGTGGATTGTCTTAGAGATGGGTAACTATGCAATCTTCTACCAATTCGAGCCTCATCAACTCCCATTGTATTCTCATAGTCACCTTGGGCCAGAGAAACAGCAAACCAGGTCAAATGGTTACTGAATGAGGGAGAAAGGCCGCGCGGAGTAGGATTTGATAACCTGCTTATATAGGCTTTCGGATGTGTGCATGTGTCACCTATAACAGGCATACCAGATGAGCTGAGTGAACTTCCTGAGTTACTTACAAACTCTCCCTGTTTCATTTGATATCCTGAAAATATGCAGAGTACTACATGCTAGCAGAAGGGATTCTGGGACCCTCCAGCAGATAACAAGATCTCTTTATATTTTGACATACTTTCCTTGCTCTCAACAGACAAAGGCTGCAGGAGAGAAATGAGCTCAATTCCTATGTACCTTTTGACAAAGAGCCATGCTTACTAGTTCATATATCACATTGTTCCGTGTCTATAATAACCAAAATGATTCTCCCAAGAGGCTAACCTGATGTAATACCAATCTGTAATAGTCTATGCTCTAAAAAATCAAGCAAAGATTATTAGGGGAAAAAACTGTTTAGTAAACATGAAGTTCATCCAAACCAAGGCTTTTCAAGTTTTTCTACTCATAAACTTTTTATCGCCTGAGCAATTCTTACATGACTTCAGCTATGTATTTAAAGTGGGTAAACAAACATGGATGAATAAATCACAAAGAACTTCAAAAAATAAATAGGGACTGGAGCGACAGCTTGGTTGGTAAGGTATTTTCCATTCAAGCATGAGAACCTAAGTTTGATCCTCAGAGCCTTGTAGCACATACCTGTAATCCCACCTGGGGACCCAGGAACAGGTAGGTGGACCCCTAAGGTTTGCTGGCCAGTCAGGCTAGCCAACCTGAGCTCCAAGCCAGTAAAAGATCCTCTCTTGAAAAATCAAGATGGACAACACTTGAGGAATGATACCCAAGATTCATTTCTGGACTTTATACTCAAGAACACATATACACACAGAAATAGTTATTTAGTATACATTTGTTAAAGAAAAGACAAAAAACAGATTTACACAGTAGTGAGATTGGGTGCGCTTTCACAAATAGTTAAATATGAGCAGAATATATGATACTACAGAACACAGAGCATCACCTTTTTAAAGAGTTGAGCAAACTGATTTTATAGTCATCACTGTTGAGAATGCCACTTTATATAGATATATAGCCCAAAACTGCAGGAGAACATTAGGGCCATTTCAGAAACAATTGAAATTTTGTTCTAATTCTCAACCTTCACAGTTCATATTCATCCAACAAGGTTTATGAAATTCAAGTCAGCAACTCAAACAGCAAAATTTCAAAAACAAATATTCAAATACAATATAATCCAGAGATACTCTTTTATAAAGATTCGTGCTGAGGAATGATTGAAGGGAAATACTAAAAGTCTTTGTTTTCTGTGATTAAACAACTATGCTTCCACAAGAAGAGAACACCTTGTATGAAGGTTAAACAAAATGGAATTCGTCCCATGGGAGAGTCCTAATCTGAGTGCTGGTGTTTCAGTAAGCATGGCTGTCATCACATGGAGTGAGCCTGAGCAATGCAAAGTATTCATGATGTGTCTTCAGAACTAAGGCGGCAGTGAACTTCCACAGTGCAGCACCATAGAAAGCTGCTGGTAACATCCCATTTACACACTTGGTTTTTAATCATCTTTTTCATTGGTAAACATTAAGAACCCTTTCATGATTTACAAACTTATCTCAATTGCTCCGACATTTATTTACACAGCCCACAATTTAACCTTCTAAATAACTTAAAGGAACAAAGGCAGAACAAATGTACCTTTCATACTCCCAAAATCTGGGAAGAAAATTAGCAAGACTAGTAAGACAAGCTTGCTATTGTGTTTGCTTTTGCTTTCACTTGTGCTGTCCTTGGTTTCCCTGGGCCAAGCTTGAGTTAATGTGTGGAGTACATAGAGCAAAGCTGACACCACTGCTTGCTAGCCGTAGAGGTGTGTGTGTGCACACATATGAAAGGCCCAGGTTGGACTCAGTCGCACACAGCTGATTAGCTAAATGACTTCAGGCTGTTGCATCCAACACTAAGTTGAAATATCAAGATAGTATTTTGATTTCCAGCTCCCCATCTCACAATATCCTTCTAAAATAAAGCATAAGTTTGTGGGATATGATACAAGCTTCTCATCTTGAGGGTAGCAGCTAATATCTCTGGGCAAAAGAGCAATGCATTTCTCTCACACTATTTTTTCTTATCATAACTGCCATTGAGTCTACAATTGGACACTAGATTGTTCTACAATTGCTGTATTATGTGAAGAAAGCAATAGAAGAGAAATTTCAACATGAAATTACTGCAAACAGTAAGCTTGTTGTATTTTCATGGGGGAAATGCATTCTAGCGATATAGTGACATTAACTGATTATATTGAAAATAAATTATATATATATATTCAGTTTATTCATACATTTTAATATTCCTAAGCATATTCTAAATATCTGACCTTATACATGCAGATAAGTATATTCCTCACCCTTCATCAAGGAAACTTATTTGCAACATATGGAGAGCATTTGAGAAAACCATGAACAATCAAAATACAGAGTTGTGGAGCCCAGTCCCGGCTGCTATATGAACCATACAGCTCTTACACCCAACACTCAAGAGATCATTGTGGAAAAAGGGGAGAAAAGTGTCTCTGAAATTGTATCTCCTTAGAATATCAGTTCTACTCCCATAAAGCCTCATGGCTGCCTAAAAATCAGTTGAAGAGGGCCAGCAACAACAGGCTTTCTACCATGCACAGATAAAGCCCACTACGCCACAGCCTTCACAAAGAACTATATGTAATTAATGAATGCTGAGAGGAGAAATTGTCTTCCCCAGGCAAGAGTACACCAACTGTTAATCTAATACCAAATCTTCTGCCCTGTAAACATATAGACATGTAGCATTGTACAAAATGAACAAGTGGTATTTATATATTAAGATATATGTATGTAATAACAATTAATAAAAAAAGCTATGAATTTGGCAGCGATTACGGAAGAGTCTATAGGAAGCTTTGGAGGGAAGAAAGTGATGGATATATTATGCAATTATATTATAATCTCAAAAGCAAAAGCAATAAGTGCAAAAATACAGAACAAATACGGAAACAATACAGTAACAAGAAAGATGAAGCAAGGAAATTGTCTATTATATATTTAGCAGAAGGCATTCATAGGTAGAGGGTTTCTAAGGTTTACCTCTTTGTCAGTCTTCGGTAAGATTAGGGTTAGTGCATCCGTGGATAGTCAATATTCAGATGTGGTTTTGATCAGCAGCAGGTCAAGCAGGTCATAACTTGGTCTTTGAGTACTGCAGGCTCTAAATCCCTGATTCACTGGAAAGAGATCGGAAAATACGAACTTTCTTCAGAGTCATCATTACTAGATGCTCTTTCTGAAAGACAACCACCAAATGACCACTGTACTCAACTTAGAGATCTGCTGATGACACCCTCTGTGTCCACTAATAAAAATTCAATGCTTCATAGCCGCAAGTAAATAAACCACCTGTTTAAAATGCATATGCAGGAAGAAGGGCATGCCTGTTGACCAAGTGGGCAGTGTGTGAGTCCAGGTCAGGAGTGTGACCGTTGCTGGGTTGCATGGAGCAGGGTTATTGAGATCCTCACTCAACTCCAGCTCCAAGCTCAAAATCCAGGACAAAAGCCAAGAACAAGAGCAAAAAGAGTCTCGTGTTGTGAATGGAAAAAAAAAAAGTAGTGAGCAACCGGGTAAGTATAAAGCAGGTCAGCAATTAAATGTCAACCCTGAATTTGTTTTTAAAGATGGTTCTACATTTGTTAGGAAGACCTTCTGTGGTAAAGGTAAGATTTGATGGTCATCAAAACCCTCCTTTACCTTACAAAAGAACACAGAGCAAGCCTCCACGGCCTGGTTAAGACTGTCATGGCTAGTTGCCCCATTCTGCTGCAGAGGTACAGTCAATCTTAAGGAAGAGATTTGAAGAATCAGCTGAGCCTCTACATAGGACATGCACAAGGTTAGCAATGAAAAGGAGCGTTTATGACTCAGATGGAGGCTGTTGAGGAGAGCTGAGGGAAGGGGTGGCCCCTTTCTCATGTCGGGCAGTCCAGAGCATTCCATGAGATTTCATTTTCATCTGTACTGCAACAATCCATATTTGTCTCTCCTCCTGGCAGGAAAAAAAAATGTATCAGTGAAGCTTATGAATAATGTTTAAAAGTGAACGAAGCCACAACTCTTTAATTATCTTGTTGTTTCTTATAAAAGCTGATGTTACTTCAAATCCCCAGGGTTCTTTCTGTGTTTTCCTTCAGAGACATTATAAACATCAACTATTGTTTACTAGATATAACTTATTACTTTTGAAATGTCATTTTATTTTCTCTAAATGAGGTAATTTGCAATTCCCTGTACCATTCACAGGCAACTCGTTCTGAACCCCGTTAAAATGAAAATTCATGAAATAGTAATACAGTTTGTTTTCATGTGACAATTTCATTTATTTTTAACCAATCTTTGCTGCACTTTAACCTTTGATTGTTTACCTTTTAAGAATCTCTTAGACAGAGTCACTACACTGTAGAATATTTTCACCCCCTGCTGATAATGATAAACGGACCGAGGAAACTGAGCTCCCCTGATAAAAGGCATTTGTTTCCAAGTGTGGTTATTTTTTTCTTTTCTTGTTAAAACACAAGTCCCTTTTCATCCCAACTTCACCATTCTTAAGGTTTTGCAGAGAAAAAATTCTTCTATTACCTCTCCACTAGAGAGCAAGCATTTGAACTTCCGTCTGGTCCTAGGATACTGGCTAGAGCACGCTGTACACAACAAACTACCATGGAAGCCAGAACTCTGCATTTCTTGGCAGTTGTTCTGAAAGAACATATTATGTTCGGGGCAGTTAAAGTAACCATTTCCAGTAGCCTAAATATGTGTCATTATCTGGTTTTCTACAGACTTTTGCTCAAGGCCACTGCTTACAGTCTGTTATCCTCAAAGTCTTTGCAAGCCTTCGAAAAGTTCTGCTGTTCATTCTGAAATCCGTACAGCACGAGGCGGGCGCGGGTGCGAGTTCCTTGGTCATCAATGTGTTAAAAGCGATGCACAGGGTAGAGCCCCCTTACTGACCAAATTTAAATCTTCTACATACAGCTTAGGAAAGCAAGAGCTTAAAACCACCAACCTTCTTATCTGGTTAAAAGAGTTTAATCCTCTCAATTATTTTAAGACCTTTGAAGTGAAACACAGAAACTCAGCCCTTCTGCCTGTTTTCAAAATTTGCCTTGACTGTGGATGAAATCACAGGGCACCCCAGGCAGAGCCCCTGTCTGCGCAGTGAACACTGGACTGCTCACCTTGAACTCTGCTCCAGTCAGGACATTTTAAGGATTATAAATCTCGACTCCATCTAAGTTCACCTTAAATTAGTCTTGTACAGTCCAAACTCCAGTTGTCAGCCTCATGGCTTTTGGCCAGATGCCACTCAGCAGCTTAAAGCTGTCGTCTTGTCTTATTTTTTTTTTCCTTTTTTTTTTTTTTTTGTCCTCCACACTTTTTAAGGGAGAAAAGAATATGCAAACGATAGGCAGGAAACTTCTCGAACTGATGGTGTTAACAGGTTGTTCTATATTTACAGTGTCTATGCTGAAAACAGGGGCTTGACATTCTTGCTGTATATACAATCCGCCGTCTACCGCACAAGGCATCAGAGCTAGGCCAACAAGCCATGCCAAGATACGACAGATTTTTCAATTTTCCAGCAAATAGAAACAAAATACTGGTTTTAGGAGGTGTACTCCACAAACACTTCCCAATGTGTTTCTGATTTGTGGTCAGATTGTTTTTACTGCTGGTGCCCTGGCGCTTTGGAGACATTTATTTCGTAAAAGAAAGATTCCTTTCTGTAAACCTCAACTGTCTGTTTTTCAAAGCAATTTAAAATCAAACACACAAATAAAATTCTTAACATATGGAAACCTTCATATAAGGCCTTACGTATTCGAAGCTAAAATTGTTTTATAAACTGTAATGCTTTGCAGATGAAAATACAGAGAGGGTGACTGTTCCCTAGTGCTAATGCTTTTTGACAGTGTTAAACCTTGTTTTAGTAATTGACATCAAAATGTTTGGTGGTTTTAAATGGACCATTAATAAAAATGGCATGTTTTAAGTTTTTCTAGAAACTGTGCTTAATACTGTGAAGTATTAAATTGCAAATACAATATGGTGTTTTATTATTTAAAAAAAAAAAAACTTATAACAAAACAACCCTGATTCTTAAACCAATGTCTCTTGAGACAGTTCTGACTCAGAGGGAGAAAGCAACCCCTTCATCCATGCTGAGACTCTATGGAACTGTTTATAGTCTCCATTGGAAAAGACAGGAACAAGATAAAACCAGGAAAATTCATCTTCTGACTTGATGACTTCAGAACCTAGTGCCAGGGTATGTTGACCATGTGTTCAGTTTTTTGAAGGTATGATCTCACTATCATCTAGATTAAACCACCATCATGTATCCAGCAGAGTATGTCACGTGGTTTTTCCTCAGTTTGCTTACTTGCAAAATGGGAATGGTAACATTTACATTGTACACATAGAAGGATTACTCAGCCATGTTCATCTATACCATGAATGAAAATATGCTCGTAATGAACGCAGTTATTTTATCTCACTTAATAAGCACCTCCTGGGTCCCCATCAGATCTCATCCACAGTGCATAGAACAAAGGATGGACAGATACTTCAATTTTATGAATTTGGGCTGGAGAAATGGCTCAGAGGTTAAGAGTACACACTGCTCTTGCAGGGACCTGAGGTCAGGTCCCAGCACCCATATCAGGTGGCTCACAAATGCCTGGGGCTCAAGCTTCAGAGGCCAACATGTCTCTCACTTCCTAGGGCACATGCGCAGACCCACATGTGTACTTGCATATAAATAATAAAAAAATAATAAAATTCAAAAAATAAAATACATGCTGTGAGTTTACCCTCATGGAAATTTTGAAGAATGGATTAAAATATTAGATGGGGCAAGGTGGGGAAGCCATTGATTCAGATAACAATATTTTGAAAGAGAAATGAAGGCAGTAAACAAATAGAACATATGTTTCTGGATCCCTGAATGGTGTGCCCTGTCAATGTGAAAGCAGTTGTGACAGATTTGGACTTATTGCAAAAGGTTGTAAAGTCTTTGTTAATTGCAATGTTTAAGGAGTGCCTGTAATGCTCCTCACTAGACTAGTCAATCACTAATTGAAAATCAAGGAAACAGACTCTGCCCCTGAGCTTCCCATATTCAGAGTCCATGTGGAGAAGCTAGATTTCACCAAATATAAAACCCAAAACAGGTTTGGGTTTCCTGATGTGTGGAGACTAGTCAGATGTCAGTGTCAGAGATGCAAACAGGAGATGAAAAGTGTAGGTCTGTGTTACTTCCAGACTCTTCACTGCTTGGTTCCTAAGCCTCTTCTTCTACTGATGAAAATGATGAGAAGGAAAACCTGTATGTAGAATTATGATGATGATGATGATGATGATGATGATGCTGCTGCTGATGATGATGTTGATGATGATGATGGTAGGCATTTGGTCTAGAAATGAATGAACTAAGGTACTGCTACAGAAGGCAAAGGAGAGACAGAAGAACAGAGAACCACAGCGATTTATTTTGGCATGAATTTGATGTTCACTAATGAAGAGGTTTTGAGAGGAGGAGCTGCAATCCCCATAAAGAAAGACAATGAAAGAGATCACATAGAAAGAGATAATGGTATCAGGAAGTGGAAACACTACCTTGACTGTTCTTAAAAATGTATCAAACAACGCAAGACCTTCAGAAGGACAGTCTTTGACTGGGGAAAATGTGGACAACACAGGTACTGATTCTATCATGAGAGGAAGTGCAAAAACGTGCCCTTGGAAATTCACTGTACTCAACAAACATGGCGGAACTTCAGAAGGATCTAAAATCTCCTTTCAAGGAAACTACATTCGGATAGCAATGGCAGACATAATATTATTTCATTAATTCACTATTGGCTTGATACTTTTCTATATAAAAACATCATGACAGCATTTGCAAAGTACATATTTATCACGTTTGTGATGAGAACATGGGCAAGCTACTATCTCCCAGTAATTTGTTGCTAAATGTGGCCACCATGTTGTATAGTCTGACTCCAGAACATTTTCTCCTAAAATGAAATTTTGTGCCCTTTGAGCAACATCTCTAAGTCCATTGCCCCCAATCCAGCCCCTTGCAATTACTATTTTATTGTTTCTATAAATATGATTCTTTAGATTCCACATTAAGATCATAAATTGTGTGCATTCTAGTGCCTGGCTTATTTTATGTATCATATTATCTACCAAGTTCACACTTGTTTTTATAAATAAAGATTTTGATTTTTTTGAAGATTAAATAATATCCTACTGTGTACCAATACCACACTGTCTTTATCTGTTCTCTGCTACTGAGCATTGGGACTGATTCCATATTTGGCAATGAGTGTGGGAGTGAAAGTAGCTTTCTAACTGATTTCACTCCGTTGGCTATAGACACAGTGATGGGATTTCTAGATCACGTGATAGCTCTAATGTTGCTTTCTGAGAAAACTCCATCCTGCCTTGCTAATTCAAATTCCCATCACCACTGTACAGAGATTATCTTCCAAATAGACCCGCACCAACAAGGCTATCTTTCATTTTTTTTGACAGTATCAATCTTGCTAATGTAAAAGAATTTCTCTAGCTGCTGTGAACATCTTAGATGGAGGTAGTGATAATGAGAAAATTGGAAAAAGAAGTATTTGGGGAAAGATTAAGATAATCAGTTCCAACTCCTGGTAAATGGGAACGGGACACATGTTTGAGTGGAGAAAGTAAACCTGGGGGAAACAGATCAAGATTTATCCCATTTGTTCAGAATAAGTTCACTACATTCTCTTAGATATTTGGATGAAAAAAATCCAAATGCTTAAGCATAAAAATCCCCCTGGGAAAGAGGTTTACCCTCGAGGAGAGTGAGCCCAGAGTACTTCTTGATCCAGGTGTGCTGGTTCATCACTTCAGTGCAGTTCTTGGGGATCAGAAGCATATGGAGCTCTGTAAGTTCAAGGTTAATCACATCTATACAGTGAATTCGAGGACAGTGAGCGAAATCATGAGTACTGCCCCTGTCCCCCAAAATTTCTTAAAGCCAGGAATATACTTGTAAAAAAGGAGGAGAGGGAAAAGATCAGAGCTCTCTGACATTGAAAAGTTGTTTATGAAACAACACCACAACAACAATGGGCAAAGGAAATTGAGGGAAGGCAACCCTGACTAGACTGTATCAGGAGCAAAGGGTAAGCCAAACCATTCAGAAGCTAGTGCAAGAATAACACAAATGAAACTGATCTCCGGCCAGGTAAAATGAAGGGAGCTGGTAACTGAAATATTCATCTAGTACTATGTCAGGAACCCCCCAAAGAGGGAGGATATTGGGAGGTAGCAACCCTGCCATTCTGACTCCTACCAGCTACTTGGAGCAGAGAGGGAGTCTAGTACAGCTGTGTTCAAGGTCTCAGCCACTCCCGTAATCTCTTGGAGTTTGTTTCTAAAGTGTTTGGTTTTCATTCCTGGAATTAGAAATCATTTGTTGTTGCTGAAACTAGACCTTCCTAAAGCAGCAAGAATTTGCCTTAGGGTTTACTCATCTCAACAGATTTCTCTTACCCTTCCTTCTTCACACCCAGTCCTACCCCAGTGTTCCACTTTCCCTCATAACCAAACTGCAATGTGGACATTGTTTTTTAGTCAATATCAAATTTATCAAGAAATTAGAGCTGTTCTTCAAAAAACGGCAGCACCATAGTATTCTGGCAATTTTATTACTTTCAATGGGTCAAGTTGGCCATGATAATTGGGAGACACTGTTAGTGGGAACATGGAACAAGAAATTGCTCAGAATTACATTTCATTTATTTATTTATTTATTTATTTATTTATTTATTTATTTATTTATTTATTTATGTGTGAAACATGCATGGACATGTGCATAAGCACATGCATGAAATCTCAGGGATAAGAGTCAGGAACTGGTCCCTTCTTTTGACCGCATGAGTTTCAGGGATGAAACTCAGGTTGTCAAACTTGCCATCAAGCACCTTTACACATGGAGCCATCCTAAGAACCCAAATTTACTTCTTAATTGGGACATGCCAATGAAATGCTACAGGAATAGCTAACACCCGAGTCAAATGCTGGCTTCGAATGCACACACTCAGAGGACTCAGTATTAAAGAAAAATCCATGGACTGGAGGCCACCAGACCCCCCAAATAGTGGCCAACTCTGCTGTGATAGTTATAGGGTATTGTAGAACATATTGCAAACATGAAGTAAGCTATGCTAAAAACATTAAAAAAAAAAAAAAGTTCCACTCAACAAACAAATATACAAAACCCTAAATTTGAGATAATTTCAAGGTCAGTTTAACAGAGAAACAGAATACTGTGGAGTTATTCCTTCTTCAAGGATTTTAAGTAACATACTAAATATTCTTTTGTCTTGAGACTGGAGGACTCCTGGCTCTCAGTGTTGACGGTCAAATAATCAGCACCAAGACAGAAACAGTACAATCTGTGCTGCACATATCAATCTGCCTCTTAGGAAAAGCTCTTCAGAAGGTGGCCTACAGACACAATATCAAGGTCCCAGCTCTTCTAGATGAGCACCAAACCAAAAAAGACTAAGTTAGAAGAATAAACGCAGCACTTTTCTTGTAGTGTAACATGGGAGGTCACCAGCAGGACAAAACAATGACTTAGGGATCTCATCTCTGGTGCTTCCCATTTGAAAAAATTGTGCCAGAGGCACATGTGTAGCTCACTGGACTTCTAGAGAAAGTAATTCAGCACAACAACCTTCTATCCTCCTTTTCTGGCTTAGACTTATTGCATCAAAGGGTAGCGTTAACTCACAGGGGCCCGAGTGAAAATGTTGTAGTTACACAAAGGCAGTCACTCACAAACACTAAAACTCGAGTTATCTGTCTCAGAAGGAGAGAGAAGGTAGGTCCGGCTTCTGTGGGGAAGGAAAGGGTGGGAATAACACACAGTATTCAACAATAGCTGCTGTATAAAGAGGAGGCATTCCCATTTACCAAGAGCGGGAGGATAATCTGTGTGAGGTATCTACACGAAAATGTTGGACTTGTATACTCCCCTTTCCTTTTTGCTTTCTCCTTTCTCCTCATCCCCTTCAAAGGGCTGGTTCTTCCTGCAGAGACCAAGACTTTCTGAGGGATGATGAGCAATGAGGCCAACTTGGAAAATGCTGTATCAAAAAGAAAGGTAGTTTGTTTGCAGTGTTGATACTGGAAAAGTTGCAATCATGGGCTGGAAAATGGGCATACCAAAGTGGATTTTTGAGAAGAAACACTGTGTTTGGGAGAATCAGTTCTCATCTATACTGAGAATAAAGTATCCCTTGGTATATTTTCTATTTGAATTGGGTTCACTTATATGATATTCAATATCAGAATTAATTTTGATTCTATTTTTCCTTCTAAGTGCTGCTGTTTGGTCAAGGGTATTCACATGTGGAGATATATATATATACACAATGTGATATTGTAAAAATAAGGCTGAAATATCATTGACTTATTACAGTGTAATATATATATATTAATTTGCTCTTATTTTTGTGTCTGAGCTTATGTGTATATGCTGTGTTCATGGATGTACATACAGAAGTTAGAAAAAGATATTTGATTACTGGGAAATGGAGTTTCAGTTGCTTGTGGGCTGTCCAATGTATATAGTAGCAATCAAATTCATGTCCTGTAGAAGAGCAGCAAGTATGCATAACCACTGAACCAACTCTCCTACCCTTGAATTGTATATTTTTATAAGCCAACCAAGATAAAGTAAGGGGTCTAAGTTAATCAATACCTATGGCATCTTTGATAATAGGAATAATATCAAATAAGCAAGGGAATATTTCAAATAAAGAATCATGAGGTAAGATAATTTTTATTTCTACTAAAGGAGAAAAGAGGGACTTGCCTAGAGTATTATTCGGAGTTAGCTGAGGCATTCATGGAGAATGCTAATAATTGCATGAGTTGGAGAAAACAAAACTGATTCACATTGATAACCATGATCACAGGACTGTCAGGGTTAGGAGCTGATGGCAGATTCAGAACCAAAGAGGTTTTGACAGTATAGATGCAAGAGGAACTTTTTCCTACTCTTGTATAGTTAATACAGTATACAGCAGAATTCATTAATTCCTGTCAGCAAAACATTAGTGTCCTCAGGTAACACATGCTATTTCATAATGAAATTGTTTTCAAGTGATAATTTCGGATCCAGTATATCTAGGGTTGTGTTACACAATGGTAGTCATAACAGGGGGTCAGCAAAATGTTTCAGTGGGAAAATATGCTTGCCACAAAAAATAAAGGGTTTTTCAATTTTCCAGCCTCACATTGTAGAAGGAAAAAAGTATCTTTTATAAGTTGCCCTCTGACCCTCTTCTGCATGTGTATTCACACACACACACACACACACACACACACACACACACACACACATACACACACATTAATTTTTAAATGTTTCTCATGATGGACATTCTTGAGACAATGTGATATTGTAAAAATAAGGTTGAAATATCATTGACTTATTACAGTGTGATGGTTAGGACTGTCAAATTGACAGGATCAAGGAATTGACGAGAAAACAAACATCTAAGCATGTTTGTGAGGAATTATCTAGACGGCACTGAGATGAGTAGACTAACCTTCACTATGAGCAGTACCTTTCCATGGACGGAGCACCAGAATTCGTCTTTCTCTGCTTCCTGACCACACATGCTGATTGTGACCAGCCACCTCATAATCCTGCCACCCTCATTTCCACGTCATAACAGACTGTGTCGCTTAGAACACTAGGCCAAGACAAGTCCTTTTCCCCTTAGGCTGATTCTTGTCTGGCTTTTGGCAGACATATACATACATACATACGTACATACATACATACATACATAGTTACTTGTGAGTGCTGTACTTTACATTTCTGTGGTGGCTTACAAGATCTTTGCTGATAATCATAACAACTATACTTTGATCTTTGAGCTTTCTTTACCATATGCCAGCCTCTTAAAAAGGAACAAGAACTGGTGGAACGAGACACCCCTCCATTCTCATAGAGTGTGGGCCATTGTAATATCTTCATTTAATGACCACAATTTCCCAAGCAATGCTAGGCAAGAGAGTATGAAATGAGTCCATGTGATTCCTAGGTTTCTAAACTATACCATTTTCCTCATGTGTAACAATAATCCATTGGTTTAAACTGGAAATTATGATGTATCACCTAAGGTAACATAATAACTTCCATTGTAGAAACCCAGTATGACTAGGAAAGAGTTTCAACTTCCAATTCAAAGGGAATATCAGTGATCTGGGACACCATATTTCCCTTGGACAAGATGTCCTTCAAAATCATTGAATCATGATGTTCAGGCAGAAAGAAAATTTTAACATATTAAGAATATTCAAAAGAGAAGCTACTACTGTCTCTTGTAATTGTCTCCTAATTCTCAAACCTGCCTGCTTTATCTTTAGAGCACTAATCGGCTGCTTTAGATAGAAGTAAGAGTAAATTATAGATACATATTTTCTGATATTTAATATGAATCACATTAGAGTCATGCTTATGCATGTACTTATACATATGTGTATATGCTATGAACTGCTTCATGTATGACAGGGGATAAGTCATTTTGCATGTTCATGAGTTCAAGACAGTGTTCTGTCTAGAGGCACTGTAGGCAGTGGGGGTAAGAACACACTTGAAATACAAATGTCTACTTGTAAAAACAGAAAGTCAGAATCTCTTATGGAAGGAGTAATGTTTTCACTTTGTCATTAGGACACAGCCTCCTGTCTCCAGGCTCTCTCACTGTATTTGGTGCTTTTGTTGGTAGATATTTAACACAGTCAACTGTTAGTCCTTGTCCAAAAACACAAAGCTTCTAACTTTGTTGTTGCAGCTATATTATTATACTGAGCAAACACTGGATATCTAAAGTGAATGAATTAATTAATTAACGATGATGTCACTGTCTCAAGCACTGGCCACACTTCAGAGAATGTGTTCAATTACAGACTGACCCCCTGCTGAGCATTTACACAAAGTACAAATACTATCAGACTCCTGAGCCTTCTGCCTTTCAATATGGGCATTGTATGGATCTTCTCTGACTTAATCTTAATTTTTCTATGTAAAATTTGTCCCTTCTCAACTCCCTGTCAAGCCAGGTAAGCTGCTAGCCACTACTGGCTGTATAGATGTATGCAGATGATTAGAGTCATCTAACTTTCCACATGTACTAGTTAACTACATAAGCCTATAGGATATTTTCTCTCCTGTAGGGCTATCCTGTGCACAGCCACAGTGTAATATCTATTCCATTTCTTCTTTCTTTTTTTGTGTTCCTATGTTCTTGTGAAAATTACCTTCATGGGTATAGGAACAAGGAACATTATCATTATCTAGCTACCCAGCGGTACATATTACAGATAAAATATTGGAAGACTGCATTCTCCTTGCTAGGATTGGTAATGAAATTTTAAAGAGTTGGACTAATGAGAATGAGGCCAAGAGTTTTACTGGAAATGAGTTCTTCTGAAAATTAAGTATAAAAAGAAAAACCCACCAAGTCCTCTGACTACTGCTATGTGCATGTGACTCCTGAGTCCAAAGCAAACATCTCAAGAAAATAAAAGCTACCAGCCTGAGTGAAATCCAGGATGGTGAGGAAGGTGAATGGAAAAGAGAAATAGGACCATCTCCTGAAGTTACTTTTGAGTCATTGAGTAGTCTCCGGATTTTGTGGTTGCAAAATAATTGATCCCCAAATGAGGAAATATCTGTGGCTAAGGAACGAAGAGTAAAGCAAAGGACTTCATTACTATTTTTTAAGTGTAGATATTCAGGAGATTTTTGGAAGCACAGAAGGGGAAGATGATGAGGCCTAACTAAAAACCAGTTGTCTGCCATTGAGCACTCTTCTGAAGATCAAAGAGTCAAGTTGAGGCTAACACGGGATGATGGAAGTATCCTTCCATCCGAATTTAATTTTCAAAACCTTTTTGAAAAGCTCATTAAAACTGAGATTTGGGGAGTTGGGAAGATACCAAGTCTAAATGCCAAGAACTGTTACGTGTAAGAGAAACTGCACACCCCTGCCGATCGATCACGGTAACATTGGGATCACCTGCATTTACTAGAACCACTGAATCTCAAGTTCTGCCTAGAACAATTTCATCGGAATCTGCATCTTAACTAGATTTCCAAGTTCTTCTAAAATTCAAGAAGCATTTTTCAGAATAAAATTATGGACATAGTTATTAGTGCACAGAGTTGACCAGAAATAAATGGACTGAAACTTACTATTTTTTTTTTTAAAAGGTGCAATCTTATTTCATTTTGCTTACTACAATCTCCTTCACACAGAAGAAAGAACTTTTGAATGGAAGAAGCTTAACCATGTTTATAGTCTAGTTTTTTAGAGTAGCAAATATTTTTAGATTATAGAGTATGAAAACTGGAAAGAGCATTAACATTTGGATTCTGAGCTCAGTGATTCTGTAGGATGAGGAAATAACTATAGAGTATTTGGAACATAAAAAATTTAACTTTAAAAATACAGTCAAGTCACTATGACATGAAAAAGAAACAAACCTGGCTAACAAATGACAGCAACTCAATATCATTGTCAGATATTTTCTGTGTACTGGGGGTAAGAGTATGAATGGATAATCCTTTCTTTAAGAACACATACAGTCTAAATCAACTTTAAACCAAAGGTCTTAGTTTGGATTTTATTGCTGTGAAGAGACAGCATAACCAAGGAAACTCCTATAAAGAAAACAGTTCATTGGGGCTGGCTGATAGTTTCAGAAATTTAGTCCATTATCATCGTGGCAGGAAGCATGGCAGCATGCATGCTGACATGGTGCTGGAGAAGGAGCTAAGAATGCTGTCCCTTGATCCTAAGGCAGCAGAAAGGGACTGTGTTCCACACTGGGCAAAGCCTGAACCTCAAAGCCTGCCCCCACAGTGACATACTTCTTCCATTAAGGACACACTTCGCATTGGTCAAGCATTCAAATGCATGAGTCGGTGGAGGCCACCACACCAACTTTCAGATTAAAGGGACGTGGTCTTTGAAAGACTGATTTGTCCTGCATAGTTTGGTTCTGGAAACATAACTGGGACCACGCGGAAGTGAAAAAAGGGCAGACGCAAACACATGCACAAAAATAGCTAGGGTCGGGTAGCTTGTGCTCACTCTGATGGGGCAGCCCCAAGTCTGATGGGACACAATTCAGAACCTCAGAGCATTTAATCAGTACAACATGATAGCAGGGTTAGCTAGTATAGGTATTAAGTCTCTATAGAGAGCAGTTTCAAGGAAGAAGAATCTGTCATCGGTGCTTTCTATACACTCTGCCGACATTCAAACAGACCACAAAACAGGCTTTGTTGATTCTTACAAGGTGACGCACTGAGGTCCTGATGAAAATATACATTCACTTAGGACTTCTTTACAGATTGATTCAGTGCTTCCTTCACTTCTCACAGTCTTTCCCATGTGTGTCTCCAAGCAACAGTCAGGAGCATCACAGTGTTTTATTTTGCTTTGTTTTTGTTCCAGCATCCATTCTATCACAATTTCTTTAATGTACCAACTCTCCTGCAATTTCCATGCAGAGCCTTATGAGTAAATCTTCATAGTGCTTCAAGGCAGAAGCATGAGGTACAGATCCAGCCAGCCAGAGACCAGGAGAGATACTACAATCATTTGAAGCATCAGCTCTACCTGCTGTATTGACATCAACTCTTGTGGGAAGAGCAAGTACTCATGAGATTCACCATAGTATGCTCCACATGTCCAACAAGGTAGGATACACTGCAGAGGAAGAAATTACTCTCACAAGTTATAAGTCTGAGTAACCATCAGAAAAATGATTCCATGGGTACTGATAGAAATGTCAGTAAATGAAGAGCATTTGGGAAGGAAGATGAATTCAATTTTAGATAATGAGATTTAATTTAAAATAACGCATATTATTTCTATTTGATTATAAAAGTAATGCCTGGTTTTGTAGATAATTTTGAATATAGAAGAAAATTGAAGAAGACATTTAAAAATAATCTTGTTAACGTTTTGATTTATTTTCTTCCAAGCTTCCCCTTTCATATCTAAAAATAAAAGGCAAAAATGTTATTACATTTTACTCACATTTTTTGGTCTTCCTATTTTTCAGTCAACATACTGGGTATTTTATTATAAAGATATTTTAAATATAAGACAGATACAACAATGTCTTTTGGATTTATTTCTGGTATTAGACATATGCATTTTTGCTTGCATACATGTCTATGCACATCATGCATGCAGTGCACATGGAAGAAAGTGTCATATTTGCTGGAACTGGATTGACTAATGGTTGTCAGACTCTATGTGGGTGCTAGAATTCAAGCCTCTGTCCTCTAATAAAACAATCACCAGTTCTAACCACTGAGCCATCTTTCTAGCCCAATATAAAGTCCTACTTATATATGTTCAAATATATCTAACTTGTATCTTTAACAAATTCCTCAATGTTTGCATAATGATAAAAAAATAAAACTTACATTATGGGACAGGGGACATGTCTCTGTGGATAAAGTGCTTGCTGTACAGTCATGAGGATCTGAGTTTATATCCTTAGCACCCACATTAAAAAGCCAAGAAAGGAAATACATGCCTGCAATTTCAGTGATAGGAGCCAGGAGACAGGTACAGGCAGATCCCAAGTCGTCCAACTCCAGAGAGTATTGTCTATTGGAAAGTTCAAGGTTGAGCTACAGACCTTGTCTCAAGAAATAAGGTTGAAATAGATAAATGAAAAGACCCAAAGTCAACCTCTGACCTCCATATGACACACACTCACATATGCACATCACACAGTCTACACACACACACACACACACACACACACTCACATATGCACATCACACAGTCTACACACACACACACACACACACACACACACACACACACAGGATGAAAAAGAGAGAGAATATATTGCAAATGATTCATAGTTCAGTTACACTAAATTGATAGAAAAATTGTTTCCTTAAAATAAATTATATTATGTTATAAATACGACATACTGAAATTTATATTTAGCTTAATTATTTTTGGGGAGTAGTCTAGAGATTGACTCTTCAGGCCACAGAGTATAAACCACTTATAGCAACACAGAGATGAATAATAATTTCCAAAATTTAATCCTGTGAAGTAGTATGTTGAAAAGCAGTTACTCGGGTTGTTATTTATTACTGGGAAACATGGGAGAATCACGTGCCGAACAGGAGAAGCCTAATTTTCTGTAGACTTTCATTCACATTATTTAAGATATTTTTGATATCTTTGGGATTCCATGTGAAGAATACATTCAGATAACAGTCTGGAAATAAGTGTGTGATATTTGGCTCTGGACTGTACATACAGATAGCTTCAATGAGTAAGTATTTAAACTTCAGTGTTTGGATCAAAAAGAAGGAAATATTAAATGCAATTACATCATAATGTATGTTTAAAATTCTGTTTTAACAGTGACAGATAAAATCATACGTACAACCAAGCACTGTATAATGTATCTTGATCAGCGATGAACCAGAGGGATCCCACAAGATTGTAATGGAGCTGATAAACTCCTACCACCCAATATTTAGGCAGCCAAAGAAAAGTGTGAGAAGAGAACTCCAGAAGAAGCAAACCCCCCAGAAAACCGGTAGAAGGGTTCAGGACAGGCCTTTGTGGACTTTGGTTTGAGACTGATGAAGTTTAAAATTCAAACTTCAATACCAAAGTTTTCACTAACAAAGAAAATCATTAGCTGTGACTTTTCTGCTGGGATGAAAGAAGAAACAACAAAACCACCATAGGCTGCTTCCAAGAAGAAAGAGGCTTGCTCAAGACAGGGCCTCAGGGGGTGCTCCTGGAGACAGGGCCTTCCTTAACCCTGGAGGAGACCTTCTGCCTGTGGTATTGCTCCTGAACACTTTCAGTCGGCAAGATATGGAGGATGCCTACAGCCAACCTGATGGTACTGATCCACTAGGCTCAAGGCAATGTATGTGCATTCTTTCATTTTTAACTAAAATGTTTAAAAGCTAAAAAATATTACATAAGATTTTTTTTTTTTTTGGTTTTTCAAGACAGGGTTTGTCTGTGTAGCCCTGGGTGCCCTAGAACTCACTCAGTAGACCAGGCTGGACTCAAACTCAGAAATTCACTTACTGCTGCCTCCCAAGTGCTGGGATTAAAGGCATGTGCCACCACTGCCTGGCTACATAAGAAAATCTTATGCAGTACGACTACAAATAAGAAAAAAAAAAAGTTGTACATCTAGGCACTGTGTGTTTTTAATTAGTTTCAGGCACTGTGTGTTTTTAATTAGTTTTAAGCACCCATACACTTGTAAAGTTTCAGTCCTATAAAGTCAATTTTCTTTTGTAGGAACAAAAATATGTTTCTATAAATGTAATGTAGCCTTCAGCCATTGAGATGGCTCAAGGGATAAGGGCACCTGCTGTCAGACCTGCCAACTGGAGCTGGGTCCTTGGCACCTTTATGTTTGAAAGAAAGGACCAAAGCTTCCAAGTTCTCTGATTTTCATACTCACACACAGTGAAACACAGACACACAGACACACAGACACACTAAATAAATGAAGTATAAAGAAAAGGATACATAGTAAAGTCTGAAATTAAAGAGTTTATAAAGTCTGCAGTTGTGCAGAGCCAAGGTCCGAGCTTTTGCATTCATTCATCCCTTGTCATTAATTCCCACCTTCAACATGGGGTCCTGCAAGCACCACTCACACTGAGTGGCTTACAGAGTGGAACTACTTTTAGTCTTCCATATTATATTGGTCCTACATTTTTCCTATGCTAAGATTTCTAATCATTCATGATTGAATTATGACTGCCTACAGGATTCAGTATAGTGATATGGTGTATAGATTTGTAGCCTAGAAGTAAAAGGCTTCAATTGTATACCTGAGTATATTCTAGACTACACCTTGTAGGTATGAATAAATATACTCTCTGTGCTCCAAAATGTTTGTACAAAGACAAAATTGTACAGTTATGTGAGCCTCAGAATGTAACCCCACTGTAAAGCTATGCCTTCCAATGTGTGTAATATAGAAGGTGAGGTAATATAATGAGTTTCAAGAAGAGTAAATCAAACTGAAGAACAAATAGAAGTTATGATCCTCATAGTAAAACAATAGAAAATAACGACACAAAAATTGCCTAGATAGAAAAGATACATCACCTTCAGACACATGGCAAACAGCCAGACAGAACAGTTTATGTTAAAGTCATAGAAACATTCATTCCAGCTAAATGTTAACTAAATCAACAGACTTACTGTTCACACCAAATAAAACAGAACTTAAAGAAAAAGAACATACTAACACATAATTTTTAAATCCACCCAAAAGAAAGATGATGTCTTAGCTGTATAAAACTAATGAAGTGTATTTGAGAATGAATTCGGAGAAGAAAAGGGTTTCAGTGTGAATTAGAAGAAAAAGATAAGAAAATAAAATGTTCCAGTGGGTGTGGGATTAGAACTCAATACTGACTTTCAAGGTAGCTTCCTTGCAGTTCACTGAAGAGTAAACAGACAACCAAAAAAGGCAGAAGAAAGAGTGAGAAAATGAGCCACTGAGACAAAAGGCTCAGCAGATATCAGGACCTGTGGCCAACCATGACCTACTGAGTTTAATCCCAGGGCCCTACATAATGAAAGAAGAGAAACAAGTCCCAAGAGCTGTCTGTGGACCACAAGTTATCCTCTGACTTCCATGTTCATGCCACAGAACACCTGGACTTCATCCCTCACACAAATGTACCCAAAATAAATGAGTGGGGGGAAAAGAAGTAAGAAAATGGACCTTTATTGTTTCTTTTAACAAGAAGATTTATGATTTGTTGTTGGTTTTTTGTTGTTGTTGTTGATGTTGTTGTTATTGTTGCTGTTGTTGCTGCTGCAAACATTCTAGGCATTATCATGTTCTTTTTCTTTCTAGGTTTCTTTTAAGAAAAACTATGTGGGTGGACTCAGAACAGCATAATGTCCCTTGGAGATAGCTTTGGGTCAAACGCTTCTTGAAGGAATGGAAAAGTTGAGTCTTTGAACCAGCTCTATGTCCGACTTCTGGCTGCTCAGTAGAGCAGTGACCTATCAAAGTTCTGGGGACTTACTACCATCTCACACACAAATAGGAATGTAAACCACGCAAAAAGACACCAAACTAGATAGCTTGTGTGATGGCATGTTCTTCGGGGAGCTCCGCAGGTGTTAATATCCTTTACTTAAAAAAAAAAGAAAAAGAAAAAGAAAGAAAGAAAGAAAGAAAGAAAGAAAGAAAGAAAGAAAGAAAGAAAGAAAGAAAGAAACAATAAAGAAAAAGAAAATAAGAAAAAAGCTCAAGAACCCTTCTATTAAATAACTTTCTAAAGCTGTTTAACAAAGCTTCTATTTCATATGGAGAGTCATATGACACAAGTGTTAAGGACCTTGATCACATTTATCCTGAATACACATGGTTACTAAAATTTCCAGGAAATCCAAATTTCCTCGTTTCTAAGCAATTTAGCCAGGTTTTACTCCTCACTATATATTTTTATAGTAGGTAATAAGAAGCAATGGCTCTTCAGGCTTGCTGTAGCTACGGTTGTATTATGAGGGGTAGAGGTTTGTAATGACCTTCCCTCAGAGGCCAATGGATGTGAGCCTTGAAGACTAACCTCACCCCTGAGGCTTGGTCTAATTAAACACCTTGACCAGCAGAACAGAAAATATGCACTGTTACTGAAAAAAAGAGGTTTATTCTGGATTTAAATGTTAATCTAGGAATGGGTTGTATTTAAGATGGGGTTTCGAAGGTGAAGTTTCAAGGACCTGTCTTGAAACAGTTGGAAGCTGTTTGGGCTTTTGAGCATTGTGCAACCCCAGCTGAACATGGTGTACCACTTCTATGGAACTTAATGATTTAAGTTTTCTACTCTTTAATATTTATGATCTTATAAAAAGGCTGTATGTACTTGACATTTTCGGGACCAAATTTTGCAAATGGTCTTGACCCAGCCTCTAAATTCGCAAACACAAATTATTTGGGCAAATATTCCTGGTGGTTAGATGAGAATGCAGTGTTTGAGGATATTATTTGATGCACATAAATTTAGGGACCACGCCCAAATTAGGGAGAGCAGCCTTTTTCCTGCCTCCAAAATCTTTACAGACCTCAAGTTTAGTTACATTCACTAGTTTTAACCAAAAAGTATAAAGAAATGATGGGAGTATAAAAACAGTTCATTATACACACCCAGTGAGCTCAGGTCTTCACGTGGCAAATTATTGTCTATTTCTTACTAGGTTTATGGACTCCCTCATCTCATGATTCCAAATAGATATAATGAAACATCCCAGACTGGACAAGAGAACTACAAAGCTCAGATGAGCAAGAGGAAAGGCACTCCTCCTATGCACTGAATGGAGGACACAAGAAATGCTTTTCTCTGGGTATTAACTGGTCAAGGTGCTATTCAGGTTTTGTAAACACATCCATTTATTGAAAGCACCCATTTGAACATTGCTTAATAGAATCGCTGTCTTCTTTTCTAAATTCAAGGAGTAAAATCAGTACAAAAAAAAAAAGGGACATTTACAATCTACACTGGTTTTAATTGTATTTAATTTAATTTAATTTTTCTTTATTTGTTTGCATGTGTGCACATGTGAGTGTGAGTTTAAAAATCTTTTCTAAAGCTCGGTGAGTGGTCTGCCCACTGCCTTTGCACATGATTGATTGACAGATTATTTTACAACTAGTACTTATTACTTCTTTCTATTAGAGGCTGAGTGGCTATTGAAATGAAAACAATAAGGTGAAGAAAAGGTCTTTAATACATTTATTTCAAGGAGAAAATTGAAGATAATCAAGTTCTAAAGTCAGTGAATTTGACCGTATAGGCATTTCCCTTATTGTATACTCATTGACAATCATTAATTGTCACAAGTGGACTTACCATGCAAAGAGGAAAGGCAAAAAAAAAAAAAAAAAAAAAAAGCATTGAAGAATTTCAAAGTAACATGTAATAGTAACAATAGATCTTTCCTTCATTCCTATGCATTTAAATATAAAACTAAAATAAATGGTGGGGGATTTGAGCCCTGTGCAAACTCCTGTGAGACGGTGGAATTTAGTCAGGAGGAAAGTGCAGTAACTGCCTTCTCTGACTCTATGCAATGTTTCCCTTTAACAACATCTGTTTCTTACAACTTAATATAATGGTGGAATTTTCTAATATCTCGATGCTATTATGCAGCATACATTATATTCCCCAAATTGCTTGCCTGTTTTCTTTCCTTTCCATTCTATTTAGAAAGAAAAAAATGTTAAATTCTTGTCTTTCCAAAGCAACTAATAACACTTGATCAATTGTGTTCTGTTACTGTGCTGACTTTAAACAATAGTATCTCCATATTACCTAAATAACATACTACATAGTGTCTAGAAAGATTAAAACTCCATATAACTTTTAATGAAAATAACTAAGTCAATAGTTCAGCCAGCCTGAAAAGTATAGGCTTCTGCTACTAAACATAATTTTTCAGTACTTAGAAAAAAATGTAATTATCTGATGTGGATGGTCTGTCACCATTCAAACTGTAAAACAAAATACTTTAACCCCTGTGACTTCTAAATAAGAAAAAATTCTTTCTCTCAGTTCTGGAGATTAGGATTCAAGGTCAAAGTTGAGTACTTCCGAAATGGGATCTTCTGTACCAGGAGTCAACCACCACTACAGTACCTCCACCTCAAACTCCATCATGCTGAACCTTAGACTTTGAATGAAGGAATTTAGGGAAGAAGGGACATAAACATTTATATAATAGCAGTA
Source organism: Uromys caudimaculatus (assembly GCA_028551405.1). Lineage (NCBI taxonomy): Eukaryota > Metazoa > Chordata > Mammalia > Rodentia > Muridae > Uromys > Uromys caudimaculatus. The sequence goes on along the minus strand of CM052700.1, from coordinate 116,494,307 downwards.
ACTTTGAACCAAACGGCAATGTACATTGCTTTAGATGCTTCACATATTCAAAAATATCCATCTGAAACTTGCTGATCGGTAATACAGGATACTCGAGAGATGTCTCTCAAACTGACCAACTTTATGCAAATCTCTTGCATTGTTATTCATGTGTCACTTGATGGCATTGAATCCAAGGAGGCTATTCAAGGTGGCACATAATTTACATGGAAAGTGGTTTTGTTTTTGTTTTGTTTTGTTTTGTTTTGTTTTTACAATATAGCAATGTCTTAAGAAAAAGTTGGGATATTTGCATCTTATTCGTTATGCTTCAGTTTATACCTAGAGTTTACAAATATGAGGGAGAATGAGTGGGAGATGAATATAAAAAGTTGGGTCTATATTTTATCACTGCACATAGGAGACCCTCCTCATGCATGAATAGTGTCCAAAAACATACTGAACAAGAGGGACAAGTAAGAACAGTCTAATATTTCTCCAGATGATTCAAACAATTGTTTTGAAGCTCAAGCTATCAGACTCTTTTACTTCACTTTATCTGTTAACTTGATGCAGCCTATGATCCTCTCAAAGAGTGTCTCCATTGAGGGAATGCCCAGATCAGATTGATCCATGGGCACGCCTGTGGGGGATTATCTTGATTATTATCTGCTTAAAGAACACTCAGACCACTGTGGGACGCCCTATCCATAGGCTTGTGGTCCTGAGGTGTGTAAGAAAGTTAGTTGTGCTTGTGCAGCAAGGGAACAAGCTGGGAATTACAGCACCTCCATATTTTCTGCCCCCTTGTTTCTGCTTAAGTTCCTTCCTAGACTTCCTTCAAGTATGGAGCATGAGCTGGGAATGCAATCTAAATCTATTATTTCCTCCTGTGGGCTGATTTTGATCTTAATGCTCTATCACAGCAACAGAAGGAAAAAAATGAACAGTAAAACCTAGGATAATCTCCAAAACTCTTTCTCTGAAGTGTGGTTAATACTGGCAGGGGAGACTAGTGGAGAGCCACAGGTGGAGTATGACAATCTCTGAATTCTTGAAATCATCAGAGGAAAGTTGTTGAATGTTTTTTTAATGGAAGTAGATAAATGTTACATCTTCAAAAGGCCACAGCACTGAGGCAGCATTGCAAGAAGCAAGAAAAACTGAAGTACCTCTGCACTTGAGTTCAACACAGATGGGAGACATGACTGAACCACTTATGTGTCTGAGTTCAAAGAACTGGACAAATATGAGTAACTGAGGGATACCAAGGTGGGTGCTGTTTGCAAGCATCAGCCTATCACACGTTTACAAAAGAATGGCTGTTACTGTCCACAAAAATAAAATCATTCAACGAAGTTTAAAAGAACTTCATTTACTCCAAGCAAATAAAATGCAACCCTGAAAATATCAGCAAATGGAATCATGAGCAAACACAAGACACAACTGACCAAGCCAGCTCACTCAGTCAGGTTCTCCAGCACAGGAGTGAGGATTATAAAAAAAAAAAGACAGTTAGACAACATTGTAACATGACTCCAGCCAGTTCTGAGGCTAAGGAGGATTTATATTTTCCCAATTTGCTTTTATACCATTTTAATTACATGCAAGTAATAAGGTCAAGCAGTACAATAAACACAAATAGTTAAGGAACAAGAAAGGCAATAAACAAAGTCCAGTGATCACTCCTGTGATCATTGTTTTTAAGGTCTTATCAGATGACCAAGATATCTGAGCCTACTTCCCTGTCCTAGCCCAAAGTCACATTCTTGCTTGAAGCCTACTTCTTTGTTCTAGCCTAAAATCAGATTCCTGACAGAACTCACTTCTGTGTTCTAGGCTAAAATTAGATTTCTGCCAGAGATTACTTCTTTGTCATGGCTCAAAGTCAAATTCCTGCCTGAAGCCTGCTTCCTTGTCCTGGCCCAAAGTCAGATTCTTGCCAAGCAGCCCCAAAAGCTCTCCACACACAACCATGTGACCTACCGTGTCTCACTGTCCATCAGCAAATGAGCAGATAACGAAAATACAATAAGTATATGCAGTGTAGCTGCAAAGGAAAACAGATAAGACTGGAGATTATCACCTTTAGTGCAATAAACCAGACTCAGAAAGGCAAATGTCACCTATTTACTCTCATACTTGTAAACTAGGTTACACATACACACATGCACATATATATGTGCATATATACATATATGCTCACTGATACACACAGACGTGGACACAGACACACACAGACATAAGCACACACAAACATATAGATATACCAACATGGACATATATACATACAAATACAAACACACACATATTTGAGAAGAGGAAGGGCATAGCAAGTGGAGGAAAAGAGACAGCAGATCACAAAGTAAGAACTGAGACAGTGTAAAGCTTAATATGCTTAAGTCAAACTGCCACTATGAAACACATCTCTCTGTGTACAGTGAATATATGCTAATGAAGCTCTTCTTAAAAATTGGCTAAACTGTGCCCTGATGAAATGGCTTACCCAATCACACACATGTGCACACACAGAGACAAATAAATAGCTATAAGCCATATGCACACAAAATTGTATAAATTCATCAATGACAGAAGTCTGGATTCACTCTGATATTGCATAAGGATCATTTTCTGACAAGAGTATAATCTATACTTATCTTTCTGAGGTTGATGCTTATTTTAATGTAATTTTTAGGTCTCTAACTGTACACCTAAATGATAAACATTATAATTATTAATAGAATATTAATAATTATAGAATAGAATTCTATAATTATAATATTCATAGAATATTATAATATTCTATAAAAAGCAGAATTCTATAATTATAATATTCATAGAATATTATAATATTGTATAAAAAGCAGCTCTATGCAAAAAAGAAAACTTACATAAGAAGATGCCGTGAAGGGAGCCATTGACTGTATGAGGGACATGGGTTCAGAGTCATAGCTGTAAATAATTTTTAAAAATTTATTCAAATTATTTCAAACTTTAGTTTCATCAGCAATAAAACAGGAACCATCACGGACACAGATATAGTAATCAGATTAAATTTTATGCTGTATTAAATTAGCAAAGATTAGTTTGTTTCATGCTCCCTCTCTTCATGAGTCTAGAGAGGATTTTTTTCTTAACTACACCCTAATATAAGACTGTATATACATAAATATTGGAAAACATTCCAGTGTCTTTCAGAATTGGGAGATAGTATTGCATCCCATGAAGAAATAAACAAGTATTTTACATTTCCCATCTCTGAATGAAAATTTTGGACACTTGTAGTACAGCTCAGAAATACTGAGTATGGTAAGAATCTTCTAAATATAGTCATGGCTCTTGACTTGTTAATAAAGTCCCACTCATGTGCATGTGTTTAGTAAATATTCTAAGTGATTCTCAAGGTTGGACTTGGACATCAGCTTGTTTTAAGATCACCCAGATGATTCTACTCTATATTGTGAGGAAAGAACCAGTGGTCTAAGGAATAGAACCATTAGTGTTCCCATTACCACATTGCCAAAACTAGTATTTCATATTGCAGAAAAAAAATAGTTATTTTTAGGAATGGTTACTAGTCAAAGGAATGCATATACTGAAGTTTCTTACCTAGGGGTTCTATCTCTATGCAAAATGCCTGTGAACATAAACAAGACATTTCAGGATAAAGAGAACAGTAAGTTCGTTGAGAACTGCTGCCCCAAGTCATTAAAATAATGCTAGGAGTTGGGCAGTTTCCACACTGCTCTCCCTCCATAGTCATTTGGAGTCTTCACCCTAGGTATTACACCCAAGCAATTTCTGAACATCTGGGTATAGGGAAAGCTCTAAAAGGATTTTTCATTGTCTTTAAAATAATCATTTCATAATTTAACTTCATTTGAACAATTTTAATGTAAATGTACTTACTAGAGAATTAGATCTTCCCAAGTCACCTAATTCATACTAAGGTCTGGACAAGGCTTTTTAAAACAAGCATTCCTCTTCCAGAGAAAGAATCTATCATTAACAAGGATGCTTTTAAAGTCTCTCTCTCCTAATACCTTCAAGAATTCATTCCAAAATGTATTATACATAAAAACTTATACTCAGTTAAATGCTTTCAACATTGTAAATAGAAGATGATTTTTTAAAAATTAATAATGTTTTTCCTAGAATGTTTACCTCTCCATTTCATAGTGTTAGGAATTAAACACAGCCCTGTGTTCATCATAGGCAAGTGCCCTACCACTAGGCTACGTCTCTAGCTTTAAAATGCAGCTTCTTGAGGGCATACTATTTTCTTGCTTGACTTGTACATAAGTATTATACAATCTACTGCTCAGGAATAAAAACACTTACAGGTTTAGGCAGGAGATCTTATAGAGAAAGTAAATATCCATTAACTTAAAATATGCTAATATCTACTAGTAGAACATAGAAGGTTGAATATGTGTGTCAGGAGGTGACATGATACAATTTCTTTAAAACACTTCTCTTGCTGGGCAGTGGTGGCGCATGCCTTTAATCCCAGCATTTGGGAGGCAGAGGCAGGTGGATTTCTGAGTTGGAGGCCAGCCTGGTCTACAGAGTGAGTTCCAGGACAGCCAGGGCTACACAGAGAAACCCTGTCTCAAAAAACCAAAATAAATAAATAAATAAATAAAATAAAAAAAAAACCACTTCTCCCAATTATGTGGACATTGCCACATTAGACATATGAATATTGATATGTTTTGCAAGGAAAATCTAGTTTCTGGCTGAACTGGATTATGAAATTCTCTCTCTCTCTCTCTCTCTCTCTCTCTCTCTCTCTCTCTCTCTGTGTGTGTGTCTGTGTATCTGTCTGTCTGTGTGTCTGTCTGTTTCTGTCTCTGTCTATCTCTTCTTGAATTTTCAAAGGTTCAATAATAGATATATTGAGTATAAAATGTAACTTTTTATAATAGTAAATGTGATTTATGATAGTTATTTCTTAATAGAAGGCTTCATAATGCTACTCTTGATAGCATTTTATAAACCTTAGCTTGTAAAATTTTAACAGTGGTGGTCACTAAATGTTGGCAAGGATTAATTGCACTTCTGAACTCTGGGGATTAGTGTGAGCAATTGTGTAAATGACACTAGATTTCAATGATTAAGTTATAAGAAAAGAAAGCAATCATTGAGCAGATTGTCAGTGGGAAGGACTACACATAACCCCATTGAAGTTTTAAAATTTTTAAGGTGGATTGATAAAATTGATCCAAGCAAGCTCCTTCTGCTTCGAGACCAGAGAAGTGAGTAGATATGATCTGAAAATTGGAAAGTTAGGAACAAGGAGGGGGGGAAAAAGACCCAACTCTTTTACACAAAAGATAATAAGCATATGGAATAAATTACTAAAAAGGGCCCCTGAAGCAAGGCGCATCACTGAATACAGGAGGGAATGAAATGAATTTCTAAATGAAAAGGGAAGATGGAGAGGAACGGGAAGAAAATGGGCTAATGGAAATAGGCGAACTTTAAAAAGCAGGTGCGGTGAGCAGACGAACGCTTCCTTGGGATCCCTTTGCATCTTTGTGATAGAACTGTTAAATGGCTTTTGGCATAGCCTGTAATCTAAAATAATGTCATAGCATGGTGCTCTGTGCTGTCACATATAACCAAATGCTACATGGCAGTGAACATTCTGTCGTTAAAGATGTCAAAATACAAATGCATAGACGCCTTCTCCACTCAACAATAGGTGATGGAAGAATCCTGCTCACCTTTGTTTGTGGCCAATAAAGTTTAACTTCTCCATGCTCCTCGTATATTCAAATAATTTTTCCTTAGTCTGTTGCTTTAAAAAATAAATGGAGAATTGCCCATAAGCACCTATAATCTAGTGCACATCTTAATAATAGATGAGATGATTTTCAATAAGACAGGCAGAAAATATGAAGGCATATTAACCACTGGTAAACTAGTCATAATGGGACCAATTGTCTCTCCGTGAGCACACTGTAGACTGATACATTCCGAGAGTCCCCTGCGTTTATAGCTAGAAGCATGAATCTTTTTTTAGGAAAGGGTGCAGAGGCTGAGTTCAGGATTTCAAGTGATAGATGAGTAGAAACATTAATATGTAAGGTATTCCTAGCTAATTATTCAACAGTTACTTCAGTGATTTAGATGGGGATTGGGTTACCTTTGGGAGAAAGGATTGGCTTTTAAGTCATGCTAACTAAGGATTATTACTAAAAATTATATAGGAGTGTTACTGTTAACTCTATCCCAAAAGGTATAAACATACTCATGGCTCTTCTGTCTAAAACACGAAGTGCTTTACACGGATATACTTGTCAAGTCTTTAAAAGTATCTGTTCACTTTAAATGTGAACAGGAAGGAGAGCTTTACATAATTTAGGCATTGTTGTGCTTCTTAAATATTCTTTGTATAGATATAGGTTTTTCCAGACACTTGGACATTGATAAGTATTAATTTGAAGCCAAACCAGAGGACATAAGTCACAATAGTGTTTTATAAGTGACTAATCTAGAACTTTTGGAAGTACTCAACCATAAAAAGACTTTGGCATGTGGAAATATTCAATAACACACCAGGATCCTTGGCAGAATTTGTTGGCCTGGATATTTGACTTTGTAATGCATGTCAGCCATGAGATCTATCATTGTTCACAAGCAAAATTAGTGTAAAATAAATCAGTCATAAATGGTAGCTTGCTGAAGATTTTAGTTTTAAGAAATATCATTCAGCAGGGCAGTAGTGGTATATACCTTTAATGCCTGCACTCTGGAGGCAGAGGCAGGAAGCTCTCTCAGTTCAAGGCCAGGCTGGACTACAGAGTGAGTTGCAGTACAGCCAGGGCTACACAGAGAAGCACTTTCTTGAAAAACAAACAAACAAATAAATAAACAACAAAACAAAACAAAAAAACCCAAAATTTTCTCCATGGATGTGAATTACTAAATGTAACCATTTGTCAGTCCTGGGCCAATGGTCTCTGCATCTATCAACCCAGAGCAGAGCTGTTAACATCATGGAGCTGATTGTCCCATGTCTCACTTTTCCCCAAACCAAAGCCTAAGATATGTAATGTTAAACAACAAAACATTCTTTTCCAACCTATTAGGTTCATAGTAGATATATAACCTATTTAATGCTTTTAGCATATATTGTTTTCGCATATATTACAAGGGTGTTGAAAAATATATATGAAAGATACTAAGACAACATACTGTTTCTGGTCAAATTTAATATCTTTCTGATGACAGGGAGGTTCACAGGTAGGCAGAGAAACAGGCACTTAAGGTACAGCTTGTATTCATTTTGCTTGGAGATGCTTAGACAGAAAATACTGTCTCTGACTCTTAAATGTTGTTTCTCAAAACAGGGATCTTTCTCAGGCTAATTATAATGAACAATAAAGAATGTAAGTATGAAAATCTTATTGCTGAGAGACAAGGCTTTTTGGTCTTAACTAAAAGTTAGTTAAGACAGATTTTTGGAGATGCGGTCTCCAAAGAGATTTGTTTTATTTTCCTTTTATTTGCCGGTTTTTGATCTACTTTCCCCAAAGAACAGATATAGCTTCTTATATAGCTAGACAGTTAAACAGATAAACAGGCACACACAAAAAACATCCCATTATTTTTTTAATAGGCAACTTCTTGAGAATTTTTTAAATTAGACTATATGATATAGAATTATAGAGAATAATAATATATAATATATAGAAATATTTTTCCTATGCCTCAATTCCAGGATGACAACATTCACAGTGTACAGTTAAAATAACACATTGTATTTTGTGAATGTTGAGGGTAATTTTAATATGCAATCTCTCTTGGGGTATTTATATTCTTCCAATCAGTGTGGATCTGTCCATCACAACTAACACTGTAATTTTTTTTTTTCTTTAATTTGGCACTGCAAATGTTTCTGGGCTTTTTTAAAGCAACTCTAGACAGATTAGCAATCTTCCTGTAAAAATGACCTTTGTCACTTTTCCTAGAATTCCTTAGTTATTTCAATTTCTTTGAATTCAGAGGAGAGGGGTTTCCCTCACACTCTCCTTTCCCTTCGAGATCATTTTAGAACAATTTGTTTACGGAAGAGAACTTATGGATATTTCAAAGCTGTTCTTTTCCTTAGTATGGAGCCTACATTTTAATATAAGGTTTATTTCTAATTAAAAGCAAAAATAAAATCCAAAAGAACATGCTTCTTTTCACAAATTGCTCCCATCAATTTTGAACCCTGCTAAGCATTTTTAGTAGATCTGTGCCCTTAACTCATCTTTTGCATGCTAACAATTTAATCTGAATACCAATATAGACACAAAATAAACGATTGTTTCCTGCCAGAGGTATCTGCAGAAGAAATCTTGGAGTAAAACATTGTCTTTGCAGCTCATTGTGTCTCTAATTAGAGTGGAAGGAGGCAGAAGCTTGCTGGTGTCAGTCTGTGTTTAGCATGCCCTGGAGCCTCAAACTCCTGTGGGTATCAAAGTGCACTAATTAAATGAGGGGGTCCACAATACGGCACTAAACATCAGAGTGCGAGAAAGAGTCCAGTGTCCTCTGTGCCTTTGAGAATCCGTGGCCCACGCTAATTACCCATTGTTGAATTGGCTTTCCATTCTGCCAGGAATGAATGGTTCCAACTCTCCCTCCTCCCCCTACCCCCTCCCCTTTCTATTTTACCATCTTTGCTTTGGCCGCCTAATTAATCTTATGGAAATCTCCCGAAGCCAGATTCCAGCAAGGTTGCCCCGATGTTTATAATTTGATTTGTGATGATAAAAGTGAAGGCACCCGGTGATGGAACAGTGTCATTTCCAGCACTCTCGAGAATAGGAGAGGCTATCAATCTTTCCCACGTGCACAGCAAACTGATATGCTAGAAAATTAACTTCAATTAATAACAGAAATCCCCAGACACACGGGAAAGTGGAGCTGCTTTGAAAGAGAACCTTCAAAGATGTCTCTGGACTGTCTTTCATATGCAGACCTTTTTCATAGAAGAGATTCTCAACTAGAAACTATGTATGTGTATCAGTATTTATCTTTTTAAAAATTGTTTTATACTAGTTTCAGTAAGATATGGTATCTTCAAAACCGAATTTACATTTGCAGTCTTGAAGCTTCAATGTTTGGTGTCTTTTTGTTTGATTTTATGAACCAAGAGGTTTTAAACATCATTCGAAAACTTTTACTTCACCTTTAAATCCTTTATGTGGAGCAATCAACATTTTAACTTAAAAAGTGTGTGTGTGTGTGTGTGTGTGTGTGTGTGTGTGTGTGTGTGTGTGTGTATGTGTATGTGTTTGCGTGTAAAGACATACCTACCATGGTAAAACTCACCAGTAGTTATTTATTATGGGAAATCATTCAATCAAGCCCTTCTAATAAAATCCTTCCACTATATTAATTATAAATAAAATATTAGTAAAAGGACTCTAATAAATGCTAATGAAATGTAGTAAAAAAACTCTAATAACTCTAATAAAAAGTATTACTGTACACAGTATTCTTACTCTCTTTATTTCTAATTGCAGATAGTTTATTCTGTACAAAACAAGAAGGAAATTATTCTTAAGCAGTACAATTTCAGCTTGTGGATTAAAGTATTTAAAACATTTGTAACATTCGCTCAGAAATGGCATGAATGTGCACTCTGAACGATTCTGTAGATGTCCTTCTCTTCCTGCTCCATCTATTCTTTTCCTACTCCATCTATCTCCGTCTTGGGTTTCTCTCTTTCCTGATATTTCTATCTCTTTCATTTCTTTATCTTCTTGAAAGTGATCAAGTTATAAAAGCATAATTCTCAACATTATAAAAAGAAATAATTCCTACCAATAAGTACTAAGCATCTCTATGCTATTTGATAGGAATCATTCCTTTTATAATGTTGAGAATTATTCAATAAACATGACAGTACTGTTACATATCACTCTTGAAAATAAAATAGGCTTCTTGAAAATTAAATTTCTATTTTTTAATTTACTTTTATTCTAGTTGTCCCCAGGTTTGTTGAAAATATTACAGAACAGGTTTAAAGGGCTCCACTTGATGTTTTGAAATTCATCCTAACTGTAGGCTGAGGGACCTGTAGGTTGGAGAGACTGTCAGAGTCTAGAAACTTCAGCATTTCCTTGGTGTTAGGGCAATCAACATGCGAACTTAAAAAGTGTGTGTGTGTGTGTGTGTGTGTGTGTGTGTGTGTGTGTGTGTGTGTGTGTGTGTGTGTGAGCTGATCTAGTATCGAGACCTCAGGGACTAATTATCTCTCCTCCTTCCCTTCCTCATGCAGCTTGATGGAGATACTACTCACAGGGCCCCTCTGAATCCTCTTCATCATTCTTGGCATAACCGGCCATCTTGTTGTGTACTTTCATGCAGGGATAGTGGGGACTTCCCAGCACAGGCACTTGTCGATGTGAAAGTTATTACCGAATAGCATGTAGTACTTCTTTTTTTTTTTTTTTTTTTTTTGGTTTTTCGAGACAGGGTTTCTCTGTGTAGCCCTGGCTGTCCTGGAACTTACTCCGTAGACCAGGCTGGCCTCAAACTCAGAAATCTGCCTGTCTCTGCCTCCCAAGTGCTGGGATTAAAGGCGTGCACCACCACTGCCCGGCAGCATGTAGTACTTCTAAATGATGGCCCGGGCTGCTGTCCTCACATCCTGGGTGAAAATATGGCCCATGTTGGCAGGTCATGGTAAAAGAACAGACTTCTATTATTTTAGAGTTATAAACACAAAATGAAACAATACTAAACCTGAGAAACACGCCTGTACCTTAGTCACCTGTGAATTCTGACTAAAAGTCAAGTTGGATTTGTAGTAAGTGTTGAAAGACCCATGTCCTAGATGGATAATTCTTTAATATTCCATTAGGCAACACAACTATTGTTTACAACCTTTTGATTAATTCTTTAAAACAAAATATCCACATCCTTTACAACTAAAATGAACTACTAACATTATCTTTATGAGTCAAAAGCAAGGGAAAATGGAGAGGCTTTCTGAAGTCTTGGCTTCTTTACCAGACTGGTTACAATTGCAGCACTTCACATGTTTAAAATTGTTGCCATGTAACTGAATTGCATTGGTAACAACTCTTGTTCTTTAAACTGTTACTGATAGAATGTTAGGATCATTCATGAAATACTAACATGATCATATGTTATGCTACCTTTGGATTGACTGAAATTTGATTTCACCCTTTGACAGTAGAAACTTCTTTTTATAAAAATAGGATCATTGTCCAGTTTAAACTGCTAAAGATAATGTATGCAAATTACATGCTTTTGCATTAAAGACAACATTTGGAAGTCTCCAGCAACAATTAATAACTGTTTTGTTTGTTTATTTGTAAAAGGAAAGAAATACTGCAAAGTTAGTGTGGTCAAGTTCATATGTTAGGTTGCATTTCTGGTATCAGTGTAGAAATGACCATTTTTACAGCTGGCTAAGGAAAAAAATCATAGCTACCCTAGAAATTATTTAACAAAGAAAAAAATCATTCTGTTTATGTTGCTGATTGGCAATAAAACATCAGACACTGTGATCTTTCAGAAAAAATTAAGTAAGCTTCAGCTTTATTTTTTGCATTCAATACTTTTAGAGATAAGGTCCCATCTAAATGGATACATTCTTTTAAGCACATCTTTATTGTATATAATTCAGTTATAAAATACTGCTAATCTCATTCTCCATAGAATATAATAAATTAAAAATAAGGTTTTTCCCTATGAAATAAGGAAATCTCCCTATGAAATTTTTTAACGATTTATTTATTTATTTATTTTATGTATATGAGTACGCTGTCATTGTTTTCAGTCACATCAAAAGAGAGCATTGGATCCCATTATAGATGGTTGTGAGGTACCATATGGTTGCTGGGAATTGAACTCAGAACCTCTGGAAGAGTAGTCAGTGCTCTTAACTGCTGAGCCACCTTTCCAGTCCAAGCCTGTTCTTAATATGAGTAGTTTTAACAAAATGAAAAGAATCAAAACAGAATAAACCAGAGGCATCATGCAGATTCACAGATACTCTTAGCTTGATTATACAATATACACTCATGGACACCCTCACAGAAGAGGAAATGAAATATTAACATTTGCACATAAATTGTTGTGATTGATACAGACCTAACCTGTGCAATTGGATTGCGAAGTCTAAAAGTGATATTTACATGATATTTACATTATCAAAGACATCAAGAGTGTGAGAACCAGAATTCATGGTGTCTTTCAAAAGAAATGTTTAGCTTAAATTCTATCAGATTATAAAACCATAGTTGTTATATACCCGTAGGAAAGGTCATGAAAACATGAAATCATAATGCAAAACAGATACATAAACTTTTAAAGCAGTAAGCAATCTTTATTGTTGTTATTGTTGTTGTTGTTGTTGGTGGTGGTGGTGGTGGTAGAGGTGGTGGTGGTGGTGGTGGAGGTGGTGGTGTTGGTGGAGGTGGTGGTGGTGGTGGTGGTGGAGGTGGAGGTGGAGGTGGAGGTGGAGGTGATGGTGGAGGTGGTGGTGGTGGTGGTGGTGGTGGTGGTGGTGGTGGTGGTGGTGGTGGTGGTGGTGGTGGTGGTGGTGATGGTGGTAAAATGATGTTAGGCATTCAGGGTTGTAATCAAATGTCCTGAAAGCCTAATAAAGGTCATATACACATATGTGAAATATTTTTTCACCAGATATTAAAGAAATCCATTCAGTTAGTTTTGTGGAACTAGAGTTTTATTTAGCAAGATTCCTGAGTTTGTACTAGATCCTTTCCAGAGCCAGAGGTTTTCCCAACTTGCAAGCACTTGCTGCCCCCACAGAGCATGATTACCTCTCATCTTAGATATTGTCTAACACATTTCAGGTAAAATAAAAGGAAACTGGATGATGTAATAAATGTTTTATATTCAATAAGATAATCATCATATTTCATACATTCATTTTTAGAGAGTGCCTGTTTCCATCCTTCAGAAATGACCTGCAAGGAGCCAGCAATAATGTTAACTCTATATAGGCTTTATTCTTTGCTCAGTTAATCACACATTCAATTTACCTATCTTCCTGCCCATGTGCATTATAATGCAAATCAATTCAAGTAGAGATGAGAGAGCTTAGGAAGCCCAGCCTGGCACAAGCAAGCTTCCTTTATTTCTTGCCTTAGAGCTAGCCAAGCTCCAGAGATGAAGACAAGCTTAATTAGAATGACAGACGGATTTAGAAGTCAGTTTTAAAAAATACCATTGTATTCAAACTGAATATTCAATTTGCCACAAAGTAAACGAAAGCCTCAGCTCCCTATGTCTAAACATCTCAAATCTCATAGGGCCAGCGGATTGTCTCTAAGGGATAGCAGCAATTCTGAGCATCACTGCAGCCTGGACTCAAGAAAAGTATCACAGTGACCTTCCTCTCCAGATGGCCTGGCAGCACCTGGGCAATCCCCAGTCTGGTCCTGAACCCTCATCCCTACTGCCATGTCAGTGACACAAGATGCTCATCCTAAAATTGCAGGAAGCTAATGGGGTCTGGGCACAAATGTCACAGATCTAAAGGTTTCAGAGCTACCTGAAGAAACCAACTTCTAACCAAACTCTGTGGAACCATACCCAATCATGGTTCCTAAAGGAACTAAGGAAGAGGGAAGGCCAAGAAACTTTAGAATCTTTTCCTTTCCTGAGACAAAGTTGCTCCTCTCACTGCACTTTGTTTAGCCAGAAGCTGGCTGGGGTGGGGGTGGGAAAGGTCTGCATTCTTGTTTTTTGCTTCATAAATGACTAGCTGAAATTCTGCTCCCATAGATGCTCTGTGCACACCACTCATTAACCATACCTTAGCTAAGCTTCTCTCTGCCCTACACCTTGACCTTTGGCCTACCCTCATCCCAAGCCAGTATACGACTCCTCACTGTCTCATATAGATATGGTCTGTAATATACTTTCTCGTGATTCTTTATTCTTTCCTTCCACTTTCCCGCACTTCTGTACTTTTGAGCTTTGGTCTCTTGGCAAGTTCTGAGAGTTTTGGAGACCCTAGAGTAAGAGGTCCCTCTGCCATGATCCCTTGCCACTGCTGTTAGTGACGTTTCCCCCCAGGGACATTTCTCCTCCCTTGATGGGAATCCCTTTGAGTAGTCTCCTTACTAAATCCAGCTGCTCCTGACTCAGGAGTTCAACTTTTTTGGACTTCTAACAGTAAGCCCCTAAAACTATGGTTCCCCAAATTACACACTCCTGTTGTTATGGGTGAGTTTATGAGGCCAACTTTCCAGGGAATCATTGTGCTTAATGATTTGATAGGAGGGTTTGGGTTTTGTTTTTGTTTTTTTTTTTGTTTTTTTTTTTTTCAATGTTTTTAAATTGATTACATTCAAAAAATCTGCAAATGCTGGCTAGGTAAGGCAGCAAGTAATTTTAGTTAAAGTTGGTTATAAAAAAAGATTCCTAAACTATCCTCTGTAAAGGGAATGTACTATTGCAGAAAACAATGTCACAAACATAGATAGTAAAAGCACTATGAAAAAGTTATCCCTTTGTACCATGCTGAGAGTAACTGTTCAGATACTCTGCATCAAAACGGTTAGAAGACAGCTAGGCAAATGGAGAGTTTGATAACTGAATTTGCATCAATTGCTTCGGTGGGTTTATATGTGCACATGCAGGAGAAAGTGTGTGTGTGTGTGTGTGTGTGTGAGAGAGAGAGAGAGAGAGAGAGAGAGAGAGAGAGAGAGAGAGAGAGAGAGAGAAAGAGAGAGAGAGGAGGGGGGCAGGGAGAAAGACAGAGACAGATCATTGTCTCTTTAATACTAATTTGACTCTTGCAAAATTGTTCTGAAAATTTAAGAATAAAGTAAGGGGGGAGATAAAAGGCAAGGTAGTCCAATGTAGCATAAATTGGTTAAACAGCTTTAGCTCCAAGAGCTCTCTGGATTCATGAATGAAAGACACACACACACACACACACACACACACACACACACACACACACACACAGAGGCCAGCTAATTTTGATACACCTTGACTAGCTCAATGGTTGGTCAATTCTAAACCTCCCTGTGGCTACCAAACACTCCCCTCCTGTATTCCTGAGTTAGCATCTTTTAATCTATATTTCATCTCTGCTACCCCAGACACAATCAGGGTAGTGGTCCCTAGAGCCACTTTCCTAGATTCCTACATGCCAGCGGGTCTTTAAGTTTCATCTTCTGCTTCTCTGTGATGATCTCCTCCCCCTCTCTCCCTCTCCCCCTCTTACCCTCTCTCTCTCACCCCCTCTCTCCTTCTCTCCCTCTCTTTCCCTCTCTCCCTCTCCCCCTCTCCCCCTTTCTCTCTCTCCCCTTCTCTCCCTCTCTACCCCCTGTCCCTTTCTCCCTCTCTTTCCCTCTCTCCCTCTCTCCCCCTCTCCCCTTCTCCCCCTCTCTCCCTGTCTGTCTCTCCCCCTCTCTCCTTCTCCCACTTTTTTCCTTCCTTCTCTCCACTCTTTCTCTTTCTCTCTCTCTCTCTATCCCTTGTTGCACATAATCAAAGTCCCATCCCGTCTCCCTGCTCAACCATTAGCTCTATAGCTATTCTTTATTATCAGTCGAAGCCAGCTGAGAGCAAGGACCCTCAGGTCTGGCAGCATGGCTCTTGGGAGACAAAACATTAGAATCAATTCCCAACCGTCCAAGACCACATAGACTTTAAATTTAGCCCAACTGTTGGCCAGAATAACGTCAATCTACACATTTATGACTGCAGTATCTACTGCCCTATACAAGTGTTCTCTTTCTACTGAGAGAGAGAGAGAGAGAGAGAGAGAGAGAGAGAGAGAGAGAGAGAGAGACATAACAGAGGCAAACAAAACAAAACAAAACAAAGGCAGCACAAAAAGGACCAAATCAAGTATAACACTGATAGAACGTAAAATAATGAGTAATATGGTAAAGGTCCTAGAGGAAAAAAGTAGATAAAAGACTATTTAGGCAAGGAGTGTGGTGTCACATGCCATAAATTCAGCATTCCAGAGGCAGAGGCTGGTAGATCTTTTAAGTTTGAGGGCAACCTGGTCATAGCCTGGTACTCACCAGTACAGCCAAGGGTACACAAAGAAATAAAAATAAATAAATAAAATATAAAAACCATGTCAATAAAATATGGGAACTATAGGACACAAAATGATATGCAAGAAATAAAATATGAAATAACTGAAATGAAGAATATATTTGATTTCACCTCAGAGACTTGATACAAGTTAGGAAAAGATCAATAATCTTCAAGACTCAGGATGGGTAAGAAGAAATCACTCACATGAAAATTTAAACAGAATGAACAAACCTGAAATAATAAGAACAAATATAAAGATGTCTGCTTCCTTTGGATCTCACTTCTAAGTTTGTCCCACTATCAAGCTTGGTCAAAGATGCTTCCATTTGCAGTTGGCAATAATTAGTGCTCATAACAGGTCAAAATGTTGAGAACCAATGATTGTAGGTACTCAGTCCTATATGGGTCATCCATATTAACTCCCTTCCCTCATCCAAAGTTCAGGGAGGATTCTGAATAAGAAGAAAGAAAGAGCCAAAGGAGAAGAGCTGTGCAATGTTGTCTTCTATATATGCATGCTAGATGCACAGATCCTCTCAGAGCACTGGGCTTGCCTACAAGATTCACTCATGAACAACCCCATTACAATCCCAAAATTGATTGCCAGGGGCTCCTGAGGTGCTACCACTTTCTGAGAGTTATTAGAAGTTGAGAGCTACCAAGGAAAATCAATGTAATCAAGGTAGCAACCTGTAAACATTTATGTAGTTAAGCTTTAAAAAACATTGAACACAATGGGTGGGTGGGTGGGTGGGAGGAGGAATTCCCTCTCAGAGGCGGGGAGGGGGAGGGGACACGGGGTTTCCAAAGAAAAGGGGACTCATCGGAAATGTAAATAAAAAAAAAAAATAAAGATGCAAGTTTCTAGCAAGTATGAACGTAATTCAAATCTTTTAATTTAAAATTAGGATATAATTGTATTATTTCCTTTCCTATACCTACCTCTAACCTTTTCTATGAACCTACCCTATGCTTTCTCATTACAAAATTTTAAGTACTGTGAGTAACCATGAAATACCTTTGATTATATTCTACTACACATTAACAAGCTAGCCTGCTAATGTTTTATGGCAATTCACCGAGGACACAGATTTTTGAGTCACAGAAGAATAATAACACATTTTTATTCAATGCACAACAGTTTATGTTACCATCATCGTGTTTGTAGACTTCTCTTGCCTCCCAAACTTCACAAAGGGGAAATGGGGGTACCTGAATGGAAGAAGACTGTGTTAGAGTGGAGGAATACTGAGCTCAAGAATCAACACCCCCCCCTTTTTTTAACAGTCTACAAGGAAAGCCGCTTAACACTAACCTATACAACAGCCCAGGAGAGTGGTCACTCAACAGGGTTATATGGATAAGGGAACAAAAGGGTCATGTAGATGATACCTTACAATTTCAAAGAAGAGCAAAGCAGCAATTAGTGGAACACTAGACTTTACAGCATCCTTATTGACACTTTTAGTATGTGTGTAGGAAAATAATAATTTGTAAAATGGATTTTAAGTAGACAAACAACAAAGAAACAAACAAAAACCCGACAATATGGGGTTCTGTCTATGTAGTGCAGTACTGCAGTGATGGATCAGTTGCATGAATATATATATATATATATACACACACACATATATATATACATATATATGTATATATATATAATAGTTGGGATGGAAAGCATTTTGTCTTTTTTTTTTTTTTTTTTTTTTTTTTTTTTTTTTTTTTCGAGACAGGGTTTCTCTGTGTAGCCCTGGCTGGCTGTCCTGGAACTCACTCTGTAGACAAGGCTGGCCTGCCTCTCAAGTGCTGGGATTAAGGGCGTGTGCCACCACTGCCCGGCAATGGAAAGCATTTTGAAAATCAATATACTTTCTATGAGTCAGAATATCTAAACAGAAGAAGAATGTGCAAAATCAAAATATTTAGCAAGGCAGTTCTTTCGAATGGTGATGTTAGGGCAGGTTACAGGCACTTTTCCTTTCCAGTACCTGGTATAAATGATGATGTAGCAATAAAATAGACTTACAAAACTGTCTACCAATAGTAATCTAAACAATCCTTCTAGAAGATCTCTACTGAGTGATGCAAATTACTGTGCTGGAATCCATCTATTGATGTGAGTGCAGTTCCCAGTGTATTTATTAGTAATAGATAAATAAAAAAAATTCCAGGTGCTGCCTCCTCTATATCGTTATTATGAAGTATCTATCTCCTAAACAAGAAATTGCATTTGTCAAAACTTGTTGAAATCTGGAAGTGTTTTAGCCATAGCAAAAAATAGTTCTAAATCACATTATACATGTTCCTTACATTAGACATCCACTTGCTCTGGCTTTACATCATTGTTTTAATTTACCCATCTTCAGTCCCAAACAATTTCTTCATATGTAGTACGTCAAACCCTTTGTCTATGATGCCCAGGGCCAACATGCTCTCTAGGACTATATATTTCTTCATTCTGCTTTCATATCTCATTGCCAGTCTTGGGACCATCACTAAAGCTCTTCAATATCCAGTTGTCTATTACAGTGTTAAAGTCTAAATTCCTCTACATACTGACTACTGGGTCTCCCACTTGCTAGGGAGAGGGGAGCTATCTGGACAAATTATTTCAGCTGTAAATTTTAATACCCGCTATTGAATTTAAGTATTGCACTTCTTAGAGGAATGTTTCTATTACCAGTGGATTTCTGGCCATGTACTGGCTATATCTAGTGGTCCATGAGTTGTTTTATTCATTGATACCATTTATATAATCATAAAAGAGAAATTCAAAAACTTCTAACAGGACAAAACAGAGAAAAATTACATTTAGTTCTCACAAATCATAGGTACTTCCTTTACGCCCAGAGTTTCCTCATACTGAAATAAAGACTATAGAGCTTTCTGAAAGTTGGAATTCATTTTAAGTAGACATTATAAGGTAATATGCTATAATAGAAAAAAAATGAGATTCAAAAAATAACAATTACAAACAAAACAAACTCTATGCACTATCAGTGTGCACTAAAATTTACATTTTAAACCATGTTCCTTTCAGTTCTATGGTCAGTTAAACCTGAGAAAGAACAAACTTTATCCTTATATAAATCAACATCATACCCCAAAGTAATAATTTGTCCTATCATACAATTGATAGCTATGAATTAGTGGATATTTCTAAAGCAAAGGATAAAAATATATGTATATACATATATGAATATGTAAAAGAGATTTTATATATATATATGCTATACATTAAAGTAAGTGTAACTGAGAAATGAAAACACCAGTTTTTAAACATTTTTTCTAGAGTAAAAAGATCTGGGAAATATCCAGATTTATTCCAACGTCTCACTACAGTGCCCTTCAAGATTACTTGAGAGTTTTCCTCCAAACTTTAACAGGGCATAGAACTTCATGAATATGGACTCGGTTTGCTACAGGAAGGACTTCAGCTGCTATAAGCACACCTGCCTCAAGCTGGGAACACAGCACCAGACTAGGTCAGCACTGGCAATATCTGTGCCAAGCAGCCGGAAAATTTCCGAGAAAATATTGACTGATGCTGCCCTCCACACATTAAGTATAAATAATATAAAGTAAGTCACAGACAGAAGCATCATAAAATTAAAGAAATATTAAAATATAATCCCAGCTCCTCAAACTAAGCTAAATCCATCTTTCATTGAAATGCTATTTGTCTCTGTTGAGGAATTTTGCTATTAGGAAGCACATTGTACGGGATCTAACATCTGGTGGGTACATTTGCCTGGCCACACTGCCCTTCCACTGTCCAACCATTAAGTCTTTTCCTATTTGGCATGCACTTGATAGTTTACTTTCAGAATGTGAATCTCTCACCTTTGTCTCCAGCAGCTATAGCTGTTGAATTTTCCATTATAATCTAAACCTAAAGGACCAATTTTTAAAAAATTCTTAATATCCCAAGGCACCTTGCTTCTTTAGACATGAATATTAAATAGGGTGAAAGCTTAAAACCCTTGGTAGCAAGTCTCGTCAAGATAGGCCACATGAGGACATGCAAAATACAACTAGCCAAGTCACATCCTATTGTGGGATTAATTAGCTGCGAGCTACAGTGCCAATGTTGTAGTGAAGGGACTTTTCCACAGAGCTTTTGTCACAGGCTTCTGTCAGATCCGTTTCTTTCATTGCTCAGTCTTAAGCCACAGTTTGGGGAAAAAGCAGCTGGACGTGGTGGAGGAAGCAGGAGACAGAGGAGGAGGGTTCTGGATTGTCCCACTCTCTTTACATTACGCTTTGCCCAAACAGCAACTGACTAGCTACTTCCTCTGAGAAAGTCTTGTCTTCCACATTGACACCATTAGAGGAAGCTATTCTTAACCCCCAGATCAAGTAAGCTGGCTAAAAATGAAAGAGAAATCTTTTAAGTCTGAAAATTTTATATCATTGTCAATTGGTAAGAGGAAAAGAAAGAAAAATTCTCCATCTAGCAGACGAGAGAATAAAAACTGTCTTCTCTTCAAACTCTTATGATGTTTTTCAGTGTCTTGCTCAGAATTGAAGAAAGGGCTCATTTCATGACTATTGCTATGATTTTTCACTGAGATTTATATTCAATGACACCTGAAGATTCCACATAAACCCTGACACTCGTGTAGGCTAGATCCTGCTGCCTGAACTATGAAAAGAGAAGACTGCAGAGCATCACAGAGCTCATTAGAAGGCTTCACCTCCCCTGCCCTGCCAGCTACGATGGGTTTCTGTTATTTCTTTCAATAAGTCTCTCTCCTTTTTGTTCCACACCTGCTTTAGCTTATGAATGTTGGAGATTTAAAAATGCATGCTACTACAAACACAATGATGTCATAAAAGTAACATGATTGAAAAACTATGCTGTACTGATCCACCAATTCATATTATGATATTTTTTTAATTGGCACATTTCTGTTTTTTAGCAGACTGGGCCAATTAGAATCATTTCAACATATTTCAAAATGCTCAACCGTACTGTTTAATAGTTGAAATATTGAGGAGATTGGACTTTATGAATTTGGAAATACAAAACAAACTTTTACATGTTCTGAACTTGTTTCTTATAGGGCAGATTATTTCTCAGTAGTTTTTAAATACCACTGGACTCATACATTGTTTAAAATGGTTGCAGATTCTGTGAGTTTCACTTATAGACTATTCAAGTAGGCATTTGTTTCTACAACCCATATAATTCCTAAAAGTTACAGAAATGAGAATATGTGGTTCAATGATGGATTCTATTTTAAAAAGAATAAATTCAAATGACAATGTCATTTAAATGAATATATTATGATAATTACACTATGGTCATCATGTAGCAAAATTCATGACTAAAATCTATCCACAGTGGTTGGGAAAACTAACTTTTTGCTTATTGAAATAATATTCCTTCCTGAAACTAATGATTACTGTTGAAAGACATCAGTGATTCTGTGAATATCTATGCCAATTTGTGTTCTCTATTTATATGAATGATACTGCTTTCAAAGTAGTCTCTATACAGTGTATTGATGATAGGTAAGATAATAATAGTGATACAAATTTATCACTTTGTTAAAAAGAAAGATTTAAAGACAATATCTAGGAAAGGAAAAAACCTGGGTCATAAATACTTGAAAAGATCTTTGCCAAGTAAAAAGTACAAAAGACAAACAGTTAAAATCAGCAAGGGCGGCCAGTTGAGCCTCCCTCTCCATGATGCTACACCAAGAGCCGTATTTTCTATAACCATTTTCTAAAACTTCTCCATGACTAAAATCTCATCCAATTAGATATGAAATTGTTAAGAAATATTAACCACATATTGTAAGTTAGGATTATGCACATAGTGATCTCCTAGGAATATACTTTATTGTTATCCTTTATCACAAAATCTCATATGCACAGAAATTTAATATTAGAGACCTATATATTTTCAGCCTTTCAGCCACTAGCAAAGACCCTATGGGTTAAGCAATCCTCCCCTCTGCTCTAACGCTGTATGTATTATGGTGATCCTGTTGTCACTGGCTCTCTTCATTATACTCTACGTGTCATTTCCTAGGAGTCAAACATACTGAATACTGTGAATCAGGGTCCATTTACAAACCTCAGATATAAACCTTGCATTTTTTTTAATTCATGAGAAAATCGGGCTTCATGAAAATATTAACAACAAAGAATTACTACCTTCAAAACAAAACAGAATGGGCCAGACCAAGAAGCCTTTTATCAAAGGAGCAGTGTGGACATTGGAGCTGGGTGTCAGGATTTGCGTAGACCTTCAACAATATCCACTAGCTACTAGAGCTACTAGCTTCAACATCTCACTCTACTAAACGCAACCCATAAGACAGAAAGGTGCTCTCCATCTCTCCTCGTATGCAATCAATGAATTCCTAAGAAAACTGGGAATGGAACTTCAAAACTAACAACCAGAATTGCTCTGGTTGCAAAAGAGAAATGTGCTTCTACTGCTATCCCAGCTTTTACATGAGGACACATAATAAGAAAAATCAAGGCACCAGTCCACATGAATTTATGGGAAATGTCATACTACTAAATAGAATGACAAACTGAGCTGAATTGGCCCATCGAATGTATTTCCAGGGATATCTTTCCATGCTCCTCATTACTGGACACTGAGAAATCTTCCTCGCCAATGTCATTCTCTCTTGAGTCCTATGATACTACACCCTCAAGGTCCCCTCACCTCTGAAGTTACTGTCTACTCCTCCATTACTTCTTTATTTATAAGTAAACATTAGAACTTTGGCAGTCTGCATCTCAGACCACAACACCTTCCATCTAATAAGATAACCTCATTTTTACCACAATGTCCCAGGTTCAGATCATGGTATTTATTCGGGAGCCACAATTCATAATGGTTAATTTCCTATCAAATACATCTAGATCTATGTCTCTCCAGAATTACAAAATGGAATAAAGTTAGCCTGTGACTCTTCTACCATGGTGCTATGCTATTGAAAACAATTCTACTTCTTGGAATCTTTCAATTATAATTTCAGGAGCTTTTTATAGACTCACCAGTAGTTTTCACATGTCTGGTTCATATAGTTTCATACTACTGAAAACTGCATTTTCCCTTGACATCTTGAAAGGTTCCAGTTATTTGAATATCATATGTAAATAGCATCTCTTTGCCTCTATCTGTCTCTCTGTGTATATAAGTCTGTCTGTCTCTCTCTCTCTCTCTCTGTGTCTGTGTGTGTGTTTGTTTCTCTTTCTCTCCTCTGTCTCAGAATTTTATTCATGAATAGATTTTGATCAAATCCGCCTCCATCATCTATTTTTTCATTTATTCATTTTATGATTGTGCTTATTATTACTTAATTCTTTTTTTTACAATATAGTTACTATCCCCCTCCCAGTCCACCCTCTAACAGTTCCTCATCTCATTCCTCCTCCCCCATCTCCTAGAGGATGTCCCAACCCTGCTCACCCCACAGGACCTCCCCCTTCCCTGGAGCCTTAAGCCTCTCTAGGGTTAGGTGCTTCTTCTCTCACTGAGGCCAGACCAGACATTTCTCTGCTGTATATGTATTGGGGCCTCATATCAGGTAATGTATGCTGCGTGGTTGGTGGCTTATTGTCTGAGAGATTTTGGGGGTGCAGGTTAGTTGAGACTGCTTGTCTTCCTATCAGGTCTTCCTCCTGAACTTCTTCCAGCCTTTCCCTAATTCAACCACAGGGGTCCCCGGCTTCTGTCCTTTGGCAGGGTATAAGTATTTGCATCTGTCTCTTTCACCTACTTGTTGGGTCTTGGAGGGCAGCCATGCTAGGCCCCTATCTGTAAGCACACTGTAACATCAGTAATAATATTAGGTCTTGGAGCCTTCTCTTGAGTCCAGCATCTATTTTTATGGATGATAAGCACATAAATATCCTTGATAAGAGTTTATATCTGCAGCTTATAAGGGATGAATATCTCTCATGTGGAGAATAAGCAACCCTATTATTAGACTGTAAAGTATAAACCATTTATTCCCTAAATTCATTCATCAATAAATGTTTATTGAGGATCTATCATACTCCAAGCAGATAGTGACAAAGAGAGAAGGAGAAAGGAAGGAGAGAGGGAAGTTTCTTTTGTCTTCAGAAAGTTTACAGTCTTCTATGCTGATATAAATAAAAATAAATGCATAATAAAATACAGTGAGATAAAATATGTGGTATGATGTGGCATGTGAAAATATTACACAGACAGTTACATAAATGCTTATATAGTATCAAACAGTAGATTCAATAAAAGTGCCATGATATTATTTTGTACTAGAAGATAGTAGGCATATCACATTTTACATAGAAAAAAAACACTTTAAGGTAAGAAATTCTAAAACTAGACTGTCATTGGTGATTAGATATCACTTCTTCTTAAAATTACTGAAATTTATAAATAACATTTACATTTAATTAAAACATTAATGTGTATATAGTAAAATGATTAAATGTGAAATGAATATCAAAATTTTCAAAAAATTAATAATCCACCACCTTCCCTATGTGCTTTAAGTAGCTACTGATGTTGAAATTCTGAATCTTGCCAGACAGAGTACATCTTCCTCCAGGTTCAGCTGATCATATCACCCACATGCTTTTGATCATTACCTATGTATGCAGTGGTCATGTCAGTAGCTAATTGCCCACGTTACTTTCTTCATTTTTCTTGTTAAAGAGAGAATTTTAAAATGAGTTCAATATATCAACCCTTTTAGAAGAATTATTAATAATATGAATAACCTCATTTATTATTTGGTCTTTCTTCCCCTGAGCTCCTCTTTCCCTGATAAATCTGGAAAACCTCTCAGACACTATTACAAAGTATTTTGCTTCCATTTTGGTTTGGTCCTATTTTTACTTAACTCCAACAAATATCTACCTTACAGTTTCTTCTTTCTTGGCTACACTGTCTTGTAGTTGAAAAAATTAGCAGAAATTATTTGTTTGAATTTTTAACTTTAAAATTAAAATCTTTGCCCTGAAAAAAAGTTTTTAGTAGACAACTATGAAAAAAACATACAATTAACTATACAAAGCATAGATTTCAACAACCAAAAACCAAATTGTTTAACTCAAAACTTAAATTAGTTTTCTAAAGTCAAGTTGAATAAAAAAATGTTTTCTTCCATTATATTCCCAAAGTATATGATATGTTTTTCCTCTAGTAGCAAATGCACAAAAATTTTGAGCTCTTATATAAGACAGGTGAATAACACAACTACAGTGTGAGTTTTACCAGGTAGTAACATTGAGGATTCCTGTTGTTAATCCACAAAATAGATTAATAATGGTTTTATCTTTCAAAGTTGATAAGCTAATGAATAGTGAAGCTAATTTTTCCATTTGTCAGATTTCAACTGTTATTTAGTAGTTCAGACCAAACCTAAAAAAATTAAAATGTTATCTGATAACTTTTTGGAAGCAAGATTGTGGTTTCTAATAGGAAGGAAGAGGTATACATCTTGAACTGCACTGAGGTTTGGTTACTTTTAGGTTGCTCTGCTAAGTAGCATAAGCAGAATCAACTTGGGGGAGGGAAGGGCTTATTTGGTTTACAGGCTACAGTCCATTATGAAAGGAAGCTAAAGAAGAGATTCAAAGCAGGAACTTGAAGCAGTAACCATAAAGGAGCATTGCTTACCGGCTTGCTCTCCCGGACCTGAATAGCTACCACTACT
This sequence comes from Uromys caudimaculatus, assembly GCA_028551405.1. NCBI lineage: Eukaryota > Metazoa > Chordata > Mammalia > Rodentia > Muridae > Uromys > Uromys caudimaculatus. Next base: position 116,468,583 of record CM052700.1, on the reverse strand, counting down.
ATATAGTCCATGCCCACCTACCCAGAGATGGAATTGTTTACAGTGTCCCTTCTTATAAGTAAGCCATCAACAAAATGCTTCAAAGATACCACCATGGTCTAAAATGATGGAAGCAATTCCTCCACTGCAGGTCCTTTTCCCCCCACATATCTACATTTGTCTTAAGTTGTCAAAAACTAACAACAGTTGAATAGTCAGAAACTTTATAAAGGGTAAAAAATCTGGCTACATACTTGAATTTGGTAAAGAGCCACGCAAGCCAGAACTGAGTAACTAAGTAGGATTTCTACAAGAGGAAAGGATGAAAGCACAGTGTCTGAAGTAGGAATTAAGACAGATTTGGGTAATGGGAAAATGCTGGTTGATGAAAGCAGAACAGACCATAGAAGGGAAAACAAACAAACAGCAACAAGAGGCTAGACAGGGAAATTAGGTAACCTTTTCTATCTATAGCAAGGACACTGAGTTTCTCTTCTATTCTGAATGGAGTTAGTAAGAACTGAGCTACTTCATCTTATTCATTTTAGATAAGACAATATCACCATGGTAACTTAGTTAAGAAATTACTATAATTGAGTAAGAACTGAGTGCTAGGGGTCAGCTGATTAGCTCCCAGAATGGTTGAGGATGCTTGGCCTAGAGAGATTAAGAGAAGCAATCAAATTTATGTTGTATTGATGGCATCATCTGATGCTGATGGGGCAGATGTGATGTGTCCTGGTGATAGGAGTTAAGGGTGGCTCTATAGAGAAGCAGGTTTGGTTAAAAATCTTCACCGTTCTGATTAATTAGGCATATTCAGTATTAACCCAACAATAAGGAAATAGCCTGATCTGAGCATGAACAAACAAGTCAAGACCTGAAAAGTCATAGTTATTATGTTTATATGAGAGAAGATGCACAGAAAAGAGAAATAAAGGATTTATCATTGGGACAATCTAACACTTAAAGAAAAGAAAGGGATGCAAAAGTTAAAAAAAAAAAACTAAATAAATAATTGCCATTATTATAAAGGGATGCGCATGGAAATTTGAGGATGTGAAAACCTGTTCTATGATTGTAAAGTAACCACTAATGACAAATGCTGTGAAGGTCAAGAAAATTGAGATTGAGAATAGAAATTGGATCTGGCAGTATGGAAAACCACCCACCTGAACATGGTGACTTTGAAATCTCGGATGAAGTCAACTTAAGATAGCAAGAAAGAAGAGCTAGAAAATGAAGACAGAATCAGTACAACTCTCATAAGCTTTACTAAAATAAGCATCATTTGTTCTCTCTTCATGTTCTTATTCTTAATTTCCAAATACGTGGACAACCCGATGCATGACCCTTAAAACCATACCCAGTGAGTGAGACCATTTTCATCACTTCTCACTACTTGAGCAACAATCTATTTTTCAGCAGACATATTCATAAAGTATAAACTTTTTCTAACCTTACTGAGTTTGTTGTACAATATGTGGTATAGCTGCAGACAGGCAAGAACAGTAGGTAGGAACAAGGCATACCAGAACATATGTGGCGGCTGACAAAAGACTGGCCTTTGACACTGATCTTTGCCTGCAATTGTAATGCTTGTCTGTTTCAAAGGACTGCTGGGTTGGATGGACCTATTCTTTTGATGACCTAAAAGAGCTGAACTCTTATAGTCAGTTCTGGGAATATGATTGTTGATGTCCAAAGCTCTGATGCCCATGATCTTCCGAATTATTCCAGATGGTATTTTTTTCCAGTGGTATATAATTTTCATGCTAGTGATATCATGCTCTAGAAATCAAGGGCTCTGTATCATCATTATCCTCCTGGGGCTTACCATAAATTCCACATGGCTTCTTTTCCAGTCACAGATATATCTAAAACCAGAGTCTTTAATCCTCATCTCGGAGGCTGCTTCCTGAAGAGCCAAGTGCAACGGGCCTCTCATATCTTTCATCTTTGAAATGAATTATAAAGCAATAGATATACTGCAATAAAACCATTATTTCTTTAACATGATAAAGAATAGAAAAAAGTTGAAAAAACTTATAAAAATCAAATATAAAAGATTTTAACACAACCTACCCATAATAATATTAAATTGCCTTTCTTTTTCAGGAAATTTAATAAACCAGTCCTTCATTGATATTTTGAAAGTAGGAGTAGATAAGTCAATCTTGTGAAAGGCAATGGTGAATGTTAAGAATCTGTTAGACTAAACTCAGTTTAGGATCACATATTCAATTCTAATATATTTTATCACAAGAATTACTGATAACCTAAAATATGTTACATGTAAAGTTTGGGTTGAATCACACTTTCCATTCTTAAAATATTCAAATCTAGACTCTTTTTTTCTAACCAATGTAGAGAGAGGATTTTAGAAGCTAGGCCATTTACTTATGTCATGCTTCTTATCTTTTCCAAATAGAAAACTACCAATCTTTAATTACATCTCAAGTCAATTTATTCAACATAATACTATTTTGCTCTAAAGTTCAGGTGACACAAAAGAAATATTTACAGAAAAAAAAGGGGGACAAGTATTGAAAGCTTAATTATGTTATCCTTAGCTCATATTGTAATTGCAAAGCTCAATTTAAAACACGAAATTGCTAAAAAACAAAGTTGTACGAACTACCAAAAGAAATTAGCTCAAGAAATGGTTCACTTCTGGTCATCAGGACACCACTGACACTCAAGGTTCTAATAGCACCTCGATCCCTCAGACTGAATAATAAACAAGTGCCTTTTAATTGTACTGCAGAAGGAGATGAGAGTTAGGGATCATGATGACCCTCACCCTAGCTCTGTGCCAGGCTCTGTCAACAGGCAACTGCTCTTGCCTGCTTTGCCTCCTAAACCCTTGACAAACCAACCCTGTGGAAGAACCCCAGCCATCAGATAGGAGACTGCATGTCATTGTCCTAATCTTGTCCCACTATTTGGACAGCAGATTTGTGCTGAAATTATAAATTTCTATAAAACTATAAATTTAAAAACCAGTGATAAACTCAGAATCAGTGCCTCTGAGCTAGTTGAACCAGTTCAGATGATGAGAATTTTTGGTGACGAAAGGGAAGAGGTATTCAAAAGGTTATATACGCAGAAAAGAATATTTAGAATTTCATTTGGGGAACTAAGAATTGTTACTCAGTTTAAAAACTTATACCTCTGAAATACCAACCATCCCTAATCTTTATACTCAGTGTGATACTCTAAATATTGTACAGGTTTTAGTAAATACTTTTAAAGTAAAAGTTCAGTCTCAGGGTAATGCATATATTTTGAACTCTATAAATAACATATATGAATGTTTATCTTTTTAGCAACTCATTTAGTTTTCGATATTATCTTTATAAAATCTTGGAAAATGTCATGCATTGCATTTTGATTACATTCACCCCCAATTCTTTCCAGACACAATCCTCACCACCTATCCACCCAACTTTGTTTTCTCCTTTAAGAAAAGAAAAAAGAAGAACAGAGGAGAAGGAGAGGGGTGATGGGGAAGTACTGTGTGAGGAGTGATCAGGATGGGGGGGCAGCCATCAGGATGTAAAGTGAATAAATAAATTAATAAAAAAGGAAGGGAGAGAGAGAAAGAGAGAAAGAGAGAGGGAGAGAGAGAGATTACATAGAGTATAGTTTGCATGAGGTGTAAATTCCTTAATGAAAAAAAAATTCCCTGTCTCTCTCCCCCAAGTTCTCAAATGCCAAAGCGTTTTAGCCAGAGGCGGGTTGGTGGCCACCCATTCCTCCTGGGAGGCTGCTTCACTTGAGCACTCACCGGTCTTATGTATTCCTCACAACTGCTGTGGATCCATGAGCATTTCCTCGCTTTATCAGGAAAAGCACGGCTTCCTTGTCCACATACATTATCTTTGCTTCCTAGAATCGTTCCACCTTTTCTCTTGCACAATGATTCCTGGGCCTTTAGAGAGAGGAGTGACATCATAGGTGCCCCATTCAGGAACATTTAAAATACTGTCTGATCAAATTTTGGCGTCCTCACATGAAGGCATACACCATGCCTTACTTTTTCACCTTATGAGATCAGCTGAGAATCAGGCCAGCTGGTGTAGTCTTATTCTTCTTACCTCAACATCCCAGGAAAGTATATGAAAACAGTTAAAACAGGATGAGTAATTCTTGTAAGAATATAGGAAGAGACACTCATGTGTTTAGTTAATTTTCTCTGCAGTCACAGAAGATAATGACATGCTGGTTTAGGTTAGATCTCATTCAGTGTAATTGAGGTTAACTCTAATTCTAGCTTTGCAAAGACTTTAATAACAAGATAAATGAGACATAGAAACTGAATACCTTATACACGTTATTTCAGAGATGAGGTTAAAAAAAAAAAAAGCACATAAGACGTGACAACATTTAGAGAGGTGTCCCTTTTCCCTTTGTCAATGGAAGAGCCAAGACTAGAACCCAGGCTCCCTGACTCTACAGGTAGCGTTCATTCGATACTGGCCCCTAGTGTTTGTCCAGTTTGTAAGAATCTGTGATTTCATTCATAGAAAGTCCAACTGCTTTAAAAACTTACAAACCAAAAATTCATGCGCTTATTTAAAATGATCCAAAGATGATTTGTTATTAGACATGATATCACATTGTCCTATCATATACTTGCATGACCCTGGGGACTTAGAAATATTTTTCATATTGTCTATGTGCTGGTTATGTCCCTCCCAAAGAAAGAATAAATGCAAAGATCTATGTTGTGACAAGAGTGAAGGGGCTTGTTTGAAAAAAGAATTATATTTAATTAATATTCGACCTTTCCTAATATTTCTGGGAGTCTTTATTCTGTAGTTATAGATAGGGTTAATTGATATCCTGGGGCATCCTGGACTTCTCTGAGGAAAAAGAAGTCACAGAATAAAAGAAATTGAAGAAATGCTTTTATATGTGACATTAGGCACTGTGAAAAATAATAGAAGAAATTAAACCAAATAAGAGAATAGTTGTTAGTTTTACCATATATTTTCAGTCACCTCACTTCAAAGAAAAGGCATGTGTTTATGTGTATGTCTGTTTCGGTGTGTGGGTCAATTGAACTGAAATAAGCAAATAAAGTGTTTAACTTGATATATGGTGAGAAGATGAAGAATTTAAAGCAGTGTAGCAGATACATCAGTGAAAAGACAGAAACCGAAGAAAAAATACGGTAACTAATAAATGAGAGAAACCGAAGAATTAATTATTACACTAAGAAGGCTGATGTATTGAGCTCATTTTAAAAATGTCTTTTTAAAGGAATGAAGAAGAAAAATTTAAATAAGGAAGAACTAATGAAAGACAATGAAAATTGCTAATAAAAATGTTGAGAAAAAAATGTGGAATACAATTTAAGCTACAGACAGTGACTCACAGCGTCTTAAGCATGAGACTCCAATAACAAAACACTGTGGCCAAACCATAGTCAAATATATGAGCACTGCCTTGGATTCAATATATTTAATTATCCAAAAATTTAAATGCATGTAAATCATACTTTGAAATATGTATTATTCAAGAATGATTTCAAAGTAGGTACAGAATCACAGCATGCTTCTTTCTCTATTGTTCTCTATCTTCTTACTCTGCAGTGTCTATCTGATCAAATTTAAGGAGATTTTTCAATAAAATGAATGTGACTAGTATTCAACAATGCGATTACTCTAGTCCTTTCTGAATATATCCAGGAAGACCAGAAAACAGGAAAAGCTAGTTACCTAACAACTGAAAGTGATTAATAAGCTACTGCTGCATCTATTGAGAAATGACCACCAATGCTGTGGGACATAGATGGTATATAAAATGGAGCCCACCTATATAATGGTAGAGAGAGGCTTCGTACTTCTCTGCATTGTCTCACCAGTGAGTCGTGTGGTATAAGAGTCCCAAACTCTCCACCTACTTAATTCTTCATTAGAGAAAAATACGAAACATGATTCTCTCTATTCTTGTTTGTTTTAATTTCATATAATGTATAGACAATGTATAGATATACATATATATGTATATATAGTACATTCTGATTATTATCGTCTCCCATTCTCTTTTGCCTCTCAACCACCTCTGCAAATTCTTCCTCCTCACTACAGGTCTCTTTACAATGTTCCTTTCTTTTATTTTGTCTGCAATGTACTGAGTTCAATTAGGGCCAATTTGTGTTCATGAATATGAAACTATCCTGTGGCTTCTGGTTGACTCACCAGTTGGTCCATATCAAAAGTTAATGACCACTTCTCCCTCAGAATCCATCAATGGCCAATACCTCAGTGGGAACACATGAAGCTATCCTTTATTCATGATCAGTTGTTGACAGGTCATCTTGTGCAGGACCAGTGAAGGCAACTATCACTGCTTTTTTTTTTTTTTTTTTTTGATATTTTATTTACATTTCCGATGATTCCCCTTTTCTTTAGAAACCCCGTGTCCCC
>CM052700.1:116392319-116461667 GCA_028551405.1 Uromys caudimaculatus | reverse complement strand
GGTAGTATTATGTCCATTTTTCTGAGGGTCCGCCATACTGATTTCCAGAGTGGTTGTACCAACTTGCAATCCCACCAACAATGGAGGAGTGTTCCTCTTTCTCCACATCCTCGCCAGCATCTGCTGTCACCTGCTTTTAGGCCATGACTGAAATGACTGTGTCTTGCCCAAAGATAGCATTTTGTAGTTCTTCTCATCTATGAACTTCTACATTCCTTTCACCTGTTTTCCCACATTGCTCCTTGAGTTTTAGAATGAGAGATATAAAAGTCCTGGTTAGGGCTGAGCTCTAAACAGTCCCTCATCTTCAGACCTGTAGCAGCCAAGTGTCCCCACACTTCCCACTATTCATTGTAAAGAAAAGCTTCTCCAAATAAGTCAGCCCCATGCCACTCTCTTCTGTTTGTATTAAGAAAAAAGCAAGTTCTTGGAGCTCACAAAGCAAGCACGGGTAGGAAATGTTTTGTCTCTTTTCTCTTACTTATGATACAACACTGTAGATTTGGTAAGTTACCAAAAATAGGGGTGGGGGGCTTACTTTGGTTTACAGATCTGCTTGATGGTAGTGAAGCCTAACATTCTTTCTGTCTGAATCCATCCATAAGTGGATCAGAGCATCATATAAAAAGGTGAACATAAAAGACCTGTCCAAACTGATTTTTAAAACAGACCCACCATTAAGACAACCCATTACCAGAAAGACAATCACTTAATATTCTTGCTCATATACAGATTTGAGCATCAAATATTTTGCTATAACCTCGAATAACCATGAAAGCTATGATATCAGAAAGGATCCAATTTGGGGAAGAGCAAAGAGGGAGCATTAATAGAACATTGGCCAATCTGAGGTAGGGGAAGAATACCTTTCAACCTTGCCAGAGGCTTAGACAAAATCCAAGAACCTCTGAAATAAAGAGCAAAAGTATGCATTTTCTCTTTAGTCAGTTAATTATCTTGAGTGTTTTGTCATGGAACACTAACTCCTACAGTCATACCCTAAGTGTTGATATCTATCTATTCACATAAACCACTAGTTTGATAAGAAATGGAAGTAGAAAAATTTTGCTTTAGTATATCCTGTAGGAGCAGAATTAAAATAAACAATAATGACATAGAGAGCAAATTCAAATCCATTTGTAGGAATTAGAAGACCCTCTAGTGCTGAAAGCAAAGCAATTAAAGAGCAACAATTGGAAATCCCTTGTCTGTAGATGGAACAACCATCTTACTGGGAAACTCTGCAAAGCAGATGGGAAGGCTCGGTTATTGTCCACTCAATTCCCTTTATCCTGCCTGTGCTCGATAGTGTGTACGCAAGGGCTTGGCATCACTGGATTTAGTTTTAGTTCATAAATCCCATTCAGAGACTTAGAGAAAGGATGCCTCACTATATATGAAGGCAATGATGCTGTCTTAATTATTCTTATATAATTAATATTGCGTGATGAGAGAGAGATGAGACTGGAGAGAGAATGAAAAAGAGGGAGAGGGACAGAGGGAGGGGAAGGGAGGAAGGGAGGGAAAGAGACTCAGCAGACTTAAGGAAAAGAAAAGTAAGGCAAGGAGATCCTTTAGGAAGAATACTGTTCGATATGCTGTTACCAGAAATCTGTAGCAAAATCATATAGAGTGATTGTTAAACTGCACTTTCCTGGGCCACACCTCAGAAGATCATCAGAATTTGTGAAGAGGTTAGTGCGACAAACAAAGCTGTGTCCCTAAGGAGGAGCAAAGCATGTGATTCTAACGTTGGTTGAAGACTGGAAACCAATTCCTGAGAGAGATAGTTGACACTAATACGACTCAGGTGAATTTAGCTTAGAGAGATAGAACAATCATGTTAAGAATCCCATTCATAGCCGGACAGTGGTGGCGTACACCTTTAATCCCAGCACTTGGGAGGCAGAGGCAGGTGGATTTCTGAGTTCGAGGCCAGCCTGGTCTACGGAGTGAGTTCAGGACAGCCAGGGCTACACAGAGAAACCCTGTCTCAAAAAATAACAACAACAACAAAAAACAAACAAACAAACAAAAAGAATCCCATTCATTCTTTAGAGTGTGGGAAAGTAATACAAAAGTAAGAGTGCCTCCCAATTGCACTGGGCACAGTGTCCACAAATGGAGAAAGCATAGCTAGAACATAGGGCCTACCAAGACCTAGAAGTTTGTGTCCCTTCCAAAACTCATGTCCAACTTAGTTATCAGTTCAATAGTATGAAGAGATTGTGGCTTTTCAGTGATTCAGTCAGAAGGCCTCCTCCCTCACAAATGGGTTATAGTTTTTAAAAGGGAGCCTGGGAAAACTACAAAGTCTGCTTTTCCTCATTTCTCCCTTCGCTTGAGGAAATCGTGTCTCTTGTCTGTTGTAGGATACAACTTTCAAGACACCAAATTTGCCAGAGCCTTCTACCTTGCCAAGGGCTTAGAAAAAAATCTCCTTGAGCCTCTAAATCAAGACAACAAGGAGATCTTTGTTGTTTATGAATGCTAGAATCTCAGGAACCTTGCTGTACTGTACAAATGTAGGTAAACCAGAGAGTAGAGCCCCGTGTGTATAATAAAGCATAGTTGTCACTGTTTGCATGGGGGACTATTGACCAAGATTTTATTCATAAAATACAAAGATGATTTCTGCCTGCACTTGACTGCTTTTTTCCCTACCTAAAATATCTACATGAGGAAAAAAAATCAATTTGAATTAGTGAATTAAAGTCTTAAGTAACTACTTCCAAAGTATCTCTTCAATTTTCTTTCAACTGTATCAAATAAATTTTCAGTAAAGTGGCAACTTCAGCTTCATTAAGACTGCCCATTTTTGCTTCAACCACATTTCCTTTTCTTGAAAGGAAACACATGTAAGTTCTTACGTGAGAGACCCAAAATCTAGACAATTTTCAAGTGACAGCTGTTTTCTCTAAGTGGACCTCACACTGAAGGAATAATAGCCAGTGAAGAGCTTTCATGAATATGGCCCTTTGCTTTATACAGTTCATCTATGCCTTCAACAAGAAGGGTTTTGATTTTACAGGACATGAAGGGTTTAATGCCTCTGAGAAGAACAATCACAATCTCACCATCTTGTCAATCCATCCCTGGGACCTCAGGGGTAGAGCCTTCCTACCAGTTTTACTGAGACCATATCAGCCTCTCCCTCCATTCCTCAATCTCCCATTGTCAGACAGTGTTGGTAATTGGTTTTTAATTGGTTCATTTACCCGAATGATTTATCCTGCCTCAGGTAGGCACGATTTAATGACACCCATTACGGTGCTTCAGATTATCTCACAAACAGATATGCTGTTGTCCTTCAAGACTGAGGATCCAGGCACAGGAGTGCAATCATTCACTCTTCTAAGATGTGAAAAAGTCGGGTGCATGACTAATAATGATAAAAAATAATAGTTTATCAAGTGCGAATGTATAACAGACATTTTCCCAAGCACTGTATCCGCGTTATTTTATTTGACAAGAAACTGAATAGAACAGAAACAGACAGAAGCAATCATTATTCACAGAAGCACACTCATTTGAGTCAGAGATTGTTTTCAATTGCTTTTCCTCAGTTTCCCAGTTGATCTATTCCTGTGCTTCAAATTAATGCACACCAGTATTAATGTGGCAGCAGAACCTCTGGGCAGCTTTGGAGAGAGACTCAGAATCCTTTCTGATCCTAACAATAATTGTGAGACCTTAATCTAGTTACGTACCTTCAGATTTTACCACAGCTTCTGAAAAGACTTTTGTGCATCTCAAGTGATGCGGCTCAGCGTATCTTCCAAATTCTCACTTTGATTGATTGGCTACTTGGGGTGCTGTCAAGTCTTCTATAGTATAGCCTGTGTTTGCATTTCAATGTTTGCTTAAAAGATAATTTCAGCCTTAACCATTTAAAAACATTCGACTCATCATTCAGTTGCTTGGGAGTTATGTACTGTCACAAAACCACCTCACATGTTCTTAGGAACTACACTGCCCATACAGCTTAAAATGAAACAAAAGGTAGCTGTCACTTGGACATAGAACTGTGAGTAAACTTAAGAATTGTTTTCGCAATTAAAGAAACCAATCTTAACAACAATATGTTGTTTCTTCTAAGAAATTAACCTAAGAACATAAAATACTTTAGCTATTTTGCTTAGAATTTGACCATGTACACAACTGAGTGAGTAAATTATGACTTATAATTGATACCTGGCAGCATATTCATGCCAGTATGATTTACATGGAAACATGAATTGAAGGAGATGATTTTGATCAAGTTTGGGTAAATTTAAAGATGAACATTTAGAACTGGGAATTCAGCGATCTGCAAAAATTTGCTCAAGCATAGCACAAATAGGCTTAATTGAAATGTCTTGCTTCAGCAAGACCAAACCTTAAAACAAAACAAAACACTTGTACAATATTTTCCTTACTTGGAATCATTTTTTTCCACTGCGTACTTTGTATTTACAGTGTTAAACAGACATCTATCAGATGTTCTTGCCTCGATATATATAATTACTGTAGATAAATTTTCATTTCTCTTATTTCTTAAAACGTACCAGTTTTAGGAAATTGTACTTCAATACTAAAGTATCACCACTGTGGATTGGTGAAGACATGGTTAGAACTGACTCTCTCTCTCTCTCTCTCTCTCTCTCTCTCCATATATATATATATATATATATATATATATATATATATATATATATGTACATCTTCATTTCTTCTCATAATCCAGTTGTAAATAAATGTAACTAGAAGAAAACTAGAGTAAGGTAGCAGGCTTACTTCAAGATTTTTCTGTCATATAAGAAAAATAATAACATTTTAAAGGTGTCCTTTGAATCTTTTCCTTATACAGATGTGCACATATGAGCCAAAAGTTCTGCTGCCTGAAACAGATGTTGCTATAGCAGGTCTTTTATGTGCTTGAATGCATGTATGCATGCTTCTCTTTCTTAAGCTCGCTGTATGCTCTTCAGTGCAGCAATCAGTGATAACTTATGGTTACTGGCCACATCAAATGTGCCTTGCCTAAATGGAGATATAGCCTGGAAAGTGAGGTATACTATAAAGTACCATCAAAATGTGTAGTGATCATATTTAAACCATGAAAATTTATCTGTAAAGTTGAATACAATCTGTGAACACCGTTATTGCTTCTTTCTTTTTTTAAAAAAAAAATGACCATCTGAAAAATTAAACATATTTTGTTCAAATTATGTTTCTACTAGATAATGATGATCTAGATTCAGTTCACATTGTCTGTAACAATTATTTTTTTGTCGGTGGTTTATTGTTATGGTGTAACTATTATTTTCAAAAAGAAAGGAAAAAAGACAATGGCTTGAGGTCACCCAGTCCAGGGATAGTCAGAGCTCCTAGGAGTTTTCTTGCCAAAACCTCTCTCCTGCACCATATCTGACTACTATCATTTTCCACCCTCCAGCCATTTAGGATTTGGGAAGATATTTTCCATATGAGTCTAATGTTAGGTCCAAGGCATATGTCTCAACTCCTTATATTTCATTTAATTCTTACAACTTATATGAAGTAGATTCTATAAACTTTTAGAACTTGAGGTATAGAGAAGCTAATAAACTAAGACAGTCATAAAAACACTGAAAATGTAAAAATGAGACCGTTGACCTATGGGCTTACACATACATGTGTGTGTGTGTGTGTGTGTGTGTGTGTGTGTGTGTGTGTGTGTGTGTGTGTGTGTAATTCAAAGAAAACTGATAGTGAATGGTGAAATGGGCTCAGATCCTTGTCCAGTTTTGTTGGGAATACCAAAGCCCTCTGAACTAATGTTGTCATTCTTCCACACCCCTCCCTCTCGCTGCTTAGACTCTCTATTTTCACTGAGAAGTATCCCATTTTTAAACCAGTCCATCCCAGTTTCTGGGCCCTTTAACAGGTACCACCAGTTTCCTCAACTTCTCTAAGAAAATTTAAAATCTCTAAATTATTATAAATCTCACTTGAGTATTCTTGACCTGAAGCTAAAGTATTTTCTTTCCCACACATGCCCTCAGAGTCATCTTTTCACATGCAAATGGGGAGAAATGAAAAATAAAAATAAGGACTTTAAATAAATGTAGAATGTGTATGCTGTTATCCTTATAAAGTAAGAAAGGGGAGTCACATATATTTCTAAGGTCACTCAGTCATCAGGGATTGGGCCATGGATTCCAGGGTTTATAACCTATGGGATTAGCTGGTCCTCCTCATCCATACACAGCACTCAAGACTCTTCTGATTGCTTTCCACTGGAGTCTTGCTTCTACAAAAGATTTCATATTTACCAAAGTAAATGGGTGTGGCTCTGTCATACTTGCATTATAACCATTATACCACCACACATCAAGAGGATGCTTAAATTACCAGATTATATAGCAATGCATCTTGTCATCCAATAAGCCTGAAAGTATTTCTTCCCGACTGCACAAGCTATTCTGTTCTCCATAAAATAATTAGGAGTTCACATTCTGTTAAGAGGAAATGGTGCCTTTTTTCAAAACAAAACCCAAAGAAACAGACAAAATAAACAAAACATCCATGTACAGTAGAAAATGAAACAACATTCCCTGGTCCGTATTTATTGTCACTACTCAGACAAAAAGGTCGAGGCCAGGAAGTGCTACTTCTTTTTTTGTCTGCTAATTAAGAAAATAATCAATGCATTCCAGACATAGAAAGATGAAAAATGGAAGCTATTAGAAAAGAAATTATTAGTGGATCAAAGATAGTTAAAAGAAATGTGAGTGTTGAGAACTTGACTGGAGAGCAAACTGATCAGCCAATGAAACACGTTTGAGTTAATAATGAATGTCTCATCTCAACTTGAAACAAATCTGTCTGCTCTATTGGAAACATATAATATCAAAGGAAAGGAGAGCTGTCCCATAAAGGCATGGTACCATTTGAACATCAATTTGACAGGTAGTGTAATTTTCTTACTAAGGACCGTGAATATCATATTGAAGCCTACTACAGAAATACTACTCAAATTCACCAACGTAAGTCATCTGAATAGGAAAAGTTTCAGCACAAGTCAGAGGAGATATAGGGGAAAAGGCTGAGGCTGATGAATTTCACTTATGACCAAAAAACCATGACCTTGACTTATTTCCATTTAATACTAATCTATTATCTCTAAACCAGGAACAAGTGAAACTGAAATCACTCAGAAGCCAGAGTTATTTCTGCTCCAGACTTAGTCTAAGCAGTGCTATGTCATCCGAATTCATTTGTATGCAAGTGACAAGAGCCAGGGAATGTTCAGTTCTGATCTGTGCTTTTTCTACTATTTTAAGTACCAGGAAAAGATGATGGCAGTTTGAACCTCTGCGTTTCCAGCATATAGACTTGCCATGCATGTAGAAGATGAGAAAAACATTTTATGAATCTCCTTTCACTATTATGTTTAATATATTCAGAATGTAGCTTTTTATTATCCGTATAGGACAAAGTTTTGAGAAGTGTCAAGCTAATATTTCAGCTGTATTAAAATATGTTTCTCTCTAGGCATCCAAAAATGTGTCACTGTGTATGGAGAAAGAGAATCCTGCACCTAGGCGTGAGCTACCATTGCAATGTAATTTCCAGCAGCAGCAGATGCTACACTGTGATCAAATCCCTTAAGGTTTCCAAATTCTAGTTTCATTAGCTGCTCCCCCACCCATCCCCAACAAATCAGTCCAACTTCCTTCATTAACTTTTGAATGGCCTACACATGCTAGGAAAATTTTACACTTGTAGGGAAAACTTGGGAAAGCATTGCCTGGAAACATAAACCACAGTTGGCTTCCTTACATGTATAGGTGGATTTTTCAAGAAAATCATTTAGAGCCCAAGTCACACCACGAAATGCTAATGGTTAATAAAGAACTGTGCAGTGGTGGCACACGCCTTTAATCCCAGCACTTGGGAGGCAGAGGCAGGCGTATTTCTAAGTTCGAGGCCAGCCTGGTCTACAGAGGGCGTTCCAGGACAGCCAGGGCTACACAGAGAAACCCTGTCTCGAAAAACCAAAAAAAAAAAAAAAAAAAAAAAAGAACTGTGCTTTATTTTTGAGGCAGGAATATTATTAAGTTCTAGTTTTTTAAAACTATTTCTTTGTATCCTGTCTTTAAAATTTCAAAGATGTGACTGACCACTTGAGACGTTTAGGTCTTCACTGCACTAATTTGTGGAGTCCACAGATGTGAATTCCTTTAGCTATGCGGTTCTGTACATTTCTCTACTTCTCAGCTAACCTGCTGGCTAACATCATTAAGTCTGTGTGTATATATGTGGTTGCAAGTCTATGCACATATGTGAAGATATGTCTGCACATGCATATGAAACTCAGAGACCAAGCTGGGGTATCATTCCTTTGGTGCTGTCCATCTTATTTTCTCTTGTTTATTTTTGTTTTGCTTTCTTTGTTTAGTTCTTCACACAGGCTGTCTCACTGACCAGAAACCATCAAGTAGGCTAGGCTGGCCGCTCAAGAAACGCAGACACCCACCTATCTCTGTTTTCTATGCTGAAATTAAGAGCAAGCATCACCAAACCCGGATGTTATATTTGGTTTCTGGAATCTAATTCAGGTCCTCATGCTTTTGAAACAAGCCACCTTACCCATTAACCCACCTCTGCCCTAAGACGGTTCATTTTATTGACCTGACAAACTGCCAGCAATTTACCTTGACCTAGACAATCCAGATCAATGAAAAATCCTTCCAAGTTCGAGCAAAACCTGTAAGAAAGAAACTTAGTATGTTTTCTGTTCTTGCCACTATTGTGCCAAACACTGCTGCACTGAGACAAAGTCATGAAAATTCATATTCCCTTCACACGGTAATTCCCAGCCCCATTAGGTCAGCAGTGTTTCTACTTGTCTGAGAGAAACCCTGATGCACTTGCTGGAAAGCCTACAACCAAGAACACTCAGTTCTACCCTTTTCTCTCACCCCATTACAGGTAAATTGTTTTCACTAGAGTTCTAGCCCACTTTCCCACTCCATTTGAGTTACCTTGAAGCCTTGTAAAAACTAGGAAACCCTGTGAGGTTTGTAAATTTTCACTGAGCTATTGAATCTACTTTATGGTTTTCTCTATATGATAATTATTAAATAAGATTATGCAAATAAGCACAATCAAACAAACAAATGCATTTTGTTTTGGTCGCATTTACCCTGTGTCCATCTTAGAAGATAGTGAGATCTGACCTCATCTACCTTGACATTTCTTCTTAAGTAATCTACCTGGTTTAATCTGCCACTTTCAGGAAGGTTTAAGCATTGGTATTCTGTATGACTAAGTGTATGGCCATTTCCAACTCATACATATGCTTCTATGATTAGCTTAGCCACCTCCAAGGAGTCTACCATGTTTTCTGAAGACTCACATTTGCCTATCTACACAGCAAACGTTCTTCCCATTTTGAGGGATGCAAAGCACTTCAACAGATGCAAAGTCTGAACACCTGCTAGAAAACCTGCCTGACAGTAAGACAGAGACAGTTACAACTCAGTTCACCAGCACTTATTTCCACCTATATTTACTGAAGAGCTCGTCTCAATCCCCACAATCACCATGTATTAGGACTCATTTAGAAAAATTAAAACAGGAACAATGAGAAGTGGTGAAAATATTATGTAAATCTTGTGAATGGTAGAACTATGGTGTCAACCTTTAAGGTCAATTCTTCATGTAATACACACATTTAGTAAATGTGAGTTAGTGAATGATTCCTTAAATAAATACCAGGTCTTGGGTAAATTTTTGCCAAGTATCACAGAATGAACTAGTTGAATACTATATACTGTAACATACATTAAACGTTTAAGCCTTAGTTTATTACATCTAATATTATTTTTCTTTATTAACCCATATTAAAAAATAACATGATAGAAATTGCCTTCAAAAGTAACATTGTTTATTTTAAAGCAAGGTATTTCATTTGTATCCTCAATTACATACAACTTCATGTGCTTGTGTTTTATATATCATGAAACTAAAATTATAAGTTCATACCAACTGGCCCAGTTTCTGTTCGTCACTCTGTGTCTCTGTCTTTAGGTCATATCCATGAACCTAACTTAGGTTTTAATTATTTTATTGTAAATCTGGTCTTGAAAAAGCTAACCCAGTATTTATAGGAATTATTTTAACAAGAAAAACTCCACTAAGTTACTAAATAATATCAAATATGTTTGGTAATCTTTTCTTATTTCACAGTTACAAACATATTCCCTCTTTAGCTACACTATGAAATGCTAATCTCAATGCCATTAATTGGTAATACATATTCATTGAAATTTAGTGACTTAAGGATCTATCTAGCTTCATATTTTTGTTGCCCTTTGGGACATATATTCCAAACCTAAAATTACATCTTGCTTCAGACAGGAAGAATAAAAACAGACATGAGATCAGTGAGTTAATACAATGCTTTTATGACAAAGACAATGAGGACCAGAGAGCATAAGCCAGAATCCTTTGTCCAAAGTAACCATGGCAGGAAAATATCCAAAGACTAGGACTCAAACTCAACACTCCTACACTGGTAAATATCTTTTCTCCTAAAACAGGAGTCTATTTACTTTCAATAATAGAATAGTTGAGTTATGAGATCTCATCAGAGATGACTACTCAGACACAGTCTATAGCCAATTTTAAGTCTTTATTCCAGCCATCTGGGACCACACTAAAATGTCCAGGGACCTAGATGTGGCCCCGAGTATCTAGAACTCAAATACTTTAAAAGCAGAGACCTGGTCCAGGCGTCTCCTTCTTCAGGTGCGAGAGTGGCTTTCCAGAGGAAGCAGTTTAAAGAAAGCAGTTTTAACAGGAGCTAAGATAGGCAGTTAGTCAGCCATAGGAGGGTTCCCGCACAAACAAGCAGCTAAGATAAAGGACTCTCTGGAGGATGCACAAACAAGCAGTTCTAACAAAGGCTAAGATAAATTACTAGGACATCTTGACCTTTGGTCCCTAGAATAGAATTGGGTAGTTTTCCATGGGATTCTCCAACAAGGAGATCAGATTTTAGTTAAGCCTGGAATGGCCTCAACAAGAATACAAGATGAGGGAAACGTTGGACTATCTTACTCCATTACATAAAGATTGTTCACTTACTGGAGACCTGTTTTCTTTTCTAAGTTAATTAGTAGCCACTTTCATAATAGTGTCATATATGTATATACAAAGCAATTTATTTACTCAAATGTATGTAAGCAAGTTTGACTAGTTACCTGACAGCATCATTGGTTAGCAACAACTTACCAAATGGTGATCAAACAAGTAGTCAAATGGTTTATTTGTTTATAAATAATGTAGCCACTGCTTAAGGAAATATATTATAATTTGTTTGATTGATTTGAGGTAAATCGAACTTTTGAGTGAAGCCATAGTTTGCTGCCTGAGTTTTTAGATTGTCTGTCTGTCTGTCTGTCTGTCTGTGCTTAATGAGCCCTTAGCAATTTCTTCACCTGACATAGAATGGCCACTTCACCTGAGGGCCATCTTACTGCTGGGCCGACTGGAGCATGTTTTCTAAAAGGACTGTTTTCTGAATTTCCTTTGTTCCCTTCTGTAAATCATCATGGTGAAGAGAGGTGGTTGTGTTTGTAGCCTGAGCAGACAGGCCTGCAGGAAACAGAAGGGAGCTGGGGTAATAGCTCAGGAGAAACAGTAAACAGACAGCACAGACCCTTAACGTGAGAGAAGAGGGAGGAGGCTGGACCAGGAGGAGAAGGGGAGATAGAGAAGAGGGAGGAGAGGAAAAGGGACAAGAGGAGGAGGAGAAACTGAGAGGATGAAAGAGAAAGAAAGGAGGAGGGGAGGAGAACAAAGGAGAAGGTATGGAGAGGAAGAGACACGTGGGAGAGGGGAGGGCAGGAGAAGGCAGGAGAGGGAAAGGAGGAGAGAGTAGGTGGAGAGATTTAGTGACTGTGAAATATCAGCATTATGCTACTGTAATAAAAATCTCACTATAGATTCTCTGCTTTTCTTCCAACTCGCAGTAACAACTAGAAGAGCACCTGAGTACTGCAATGTTGATTTAACCCTTAGCCTAGTCACAAAAGGCCTAGGGTGGCTATCACATGAAGATATCCAGGCAGAGCAGGGGAGGTATAACAATCTAAACGCTTTATCTGCCGCTAATGTCTCACTGCTGCAAACTGCAGAAATTCTCTCAAATGCTCACTGGAGACTTATAACCAAGGAAATTGGAGTAGAAGAGAAGTGACGGAACTACCTCTAAAGATTATTTTCTCTGGTGCATCCAAATCAAGTTTTCCATGTGTGCGTGTGTGTGTGTGTGTGTGTGTGTGTGTGTGTGTACACATGTATACACATGGAAAACTTTATCTATAGCTATATAGATATAGATATATACTGGAAAACAGGTTTGGGTTTATTCATAGCTCTGGAGAGAGACACACAGAGAGAGAGAAAGAGAGAGAGAGAGAGAGAGAGAGAGAGAGAGAGAGAGAGAGAGAGAGAGAGAGAGAGAACGTGTCAAAAGATAAAATATTGCTACAGCAAGATTCATTGCCAAAGTAACTTTTTTCTTCTCTCATTTTTACTTTGCAATAGGTTCTCAATGGACTGATTCATTTAAGCTATGATTTTTATTCATATTTTTAAGCTGTTGGGCCTAATGTTGAAATCTCCCTTGTTACCAGTTAGACTTACTAGTTTTAATGATTTGAGTTTTAAATGAAGGTCATTATATAATATCCTGCATTGCATGCAGATTATAAAGTTCCTGCCGGCTTTGCCTTTTAATTAAATTATTCTTTGAAGTGGAATGTAGGAGTAGAAAAGTCCATCTTCCTTTTTATATTGAAGAGGCTCAATAGCAAAACTTTTCTGCTTTATTACTAATAGATATTTAAAATATTGGCCTTAAATAAATGTTGATTGTGTCTAAAAGAATTATTTGCCTAATACATCTTTTTATCTACGCACCCAATTCAATTACCCACAGCCTGAAGAGTATGCATTTCAACAGAAGACATCCCCATCTATTCATTCCTCTACCTTGCCTCATTTTTTCAGGTATCTCTGATACACAGCTATAGAAGCTAACTGAGATGTAGTTGTGGCCTTATGACATTTTAGAAGGGCTTCATAAATTTGATGAACACGTGACAGATGAGCAATCATACACCCAAAATTTTGAAGGAAAAAGAAAGGAGAAAGATTTACCAGAAGTAACACAATAATAGAGGAGGCTTTCTGAAGGATGACTTACCCCAAAGATGGGGGAAGTTGAGCAGTCTTCATGAATTAGGTTGACTCTTTAAGTAGGACTGTAGTATCACAGGTGATGGGAGGGAGGTACTGGCTGGGCTTGCTCTGTACATGAAAAATCTGCCAATCACCATGCTATGGTATGGAGACAGCCAACTTGACACTGACTGTGTCCTGGAGGTGGCACCGGGTATTCCTGGCTCAGTTTGGTTTATAACTATGGGCAACAGCTCAACAAAGTGGGAAAACAGCCATCCAGGTACAAGATGGAGGAAAACTGCCACTTTCAGGTTAGGATGTGATTTTAAACTAATCTGGTGACTAGTCATCCCAGGAATTATCCAACCAGAAGTCACCTGTCATGGCCAAGAACTTAAAATCTCAGAATATTACAGTCATCTCTCCCCATACTGTCTCCCTCCTTCCCCCCTTTGTCGCCTACTTGATCTGTACTGTTCCCAACTCCATCCATGTAAAATCCACCCAAAAAATCTATTTTATTTCTTTTTTTTTCTTGTTATGCACCCCCTTGAGTCTTCTGTTATCTAGCCTTTCTGTGTCTGTGAATTTTATCATGAATATTCTTTGTAGTTTCTAGGTTTGTGTTGCCTCACTCAGGATGATTTTTTTTTTCTAGTTTCATCCATTTGCCGGCAAATTTCATGATGTCATTTTTTTCTAACAGCTAAGTAATACTCAGTTGTGTAAATGAAATACAATGTCTTTATCCATTCTTCAGTTGAGGGATATCTAGGTTGTTTCCATTTTCTGGGTATTATAATTAAGCTGTTATGAACAGAGTTGAACAAGTGTCCTTATGGTAGGATGGAACATTTTTTAGGTATATGTCCAAGAATGGGATAGATAGGTCGTGGGGTAAATCAATTCCCAATTTTCTGAGGAACCGACATATTGATTTCCATGGTGACTATATGTGTTTGCACTCCCTCCAGCAATGGAGGAGTGTTCCACTTGCTCTTCATAGTCTCCAGCATGCACTGTCACTTGTGTTACTGATCTTGGCCATTCTGATAAGTGTAAGATGGAATCTCAAAGTAGTTTTGATTTTCATTTCCCTGATGGCAAATGTAGGGGGCAATGTGGAGACCTAGTACAGTGAAAACTTCTTGCAGCTATATGAGGGTGACCCTAGTGAGGAATTCTAGTAAAGGAGGATATAGGGCCTGAATTGGCCATCTTCTATAACCAGGCACTGCTTCCAGTGGTGGGACTGGGACACCACCCAAGCAATAAAACCTTTGACCCACAACCTCTCCTACCTGCAAGACGTTGTGAGGCAGTGGTGGCTGAGAGCTTGTGGAAGTAGCCAATAAATGACTGGTCTACCATGAAGCCCAAGCTGTGAAAGGGAGCCCATGTCTGAAACTACCTTGATGGCCAGAAACTAGAAGGTGGATAGTCCAGGACTGAGAGGCCTCCTCCAGCAGCTGATGAGAGCAGATTCAGAGACCCACAGTCAAACATTAGGCAAAGCTTGGACAACCCTCCAGAAGAATAGGAAGAAAGATTTTAGGAGACAGAGGAGTTGAGGACACCAGAAGAACATGGTCCACAGAATCAACTTGGCAGGGCTCATATAGGCTCACAGAGACTGAAGCAGCAACCATAGAACCTAGATGGGTCCACCCTATGCCCTCTACATACGTACTGTGATTTTTTAGTTTAGGATAGCTGTTGGACAACTAACAGAGGGAGTCTCTTTTACCTGCTCTACAACCCTTTTTCTTCTACCAGGTTGCCTCCTCCAGCCTTGATATTAGGATTTGTTCTTGGTCTTATTGAGTCTTTTAATGCTGAGGTCAATAGATATCACTGAGATATATCAATGCATATCACTGTTCTGAAGGAAAACAGAGGAGCAATGGATATCTGGGAGGTGGGGGTTGGTGGTGGTAATTTGAAGGAGGGCAGAGAGGTGAAGCTGTAGTCAGGATGTATTGTATGAGAGATGAATAAAGAAAAAGACAGACAAAAATCTGAATAAACCCACCATCTCCACAAAAGTGGAACTCACCTTAAAAGAGGGCAAAATAGAGAACTAGAAAATGGATATCTGTGGAAAGATCATTTTTTTCTTTTTTCTTATCTATTGCCATCTTGAATTTTGCCATAAATCTTGACCAAAAAAAAAAAAAAATCAATAGATGACATTTGAATGCTTTTAAAATCCTTTCTGAGGATTAGTGCTCCAATATCCCTGAATGGTGCCTTCTGTCTGGAATAATAAACAATGGTTAAGTAGTACTCTTTAGTCAGTGGTCTGGTTATACTACTACCTTCAACATACCTGCAGCCTGCAGTGTTTACTGAACTTACAGGGTGGACAAACAGTTTCAGTCTCTAGGCTCTGCTATAACCATTTGCTGAGGAATAATGCATACTTTCTTGTTTATTTGCTGGCTCTGAAATCTGATACTGTTCAGCACCCTATTCGAGTTCTGATACTGAACAAATTGTTGGCAGATGGGAAGGGTATTTGGAGCCAAGATATAGAATTTGTTTTCACTGTCTGGTTTTTCAGCTTTAACCAGTATCAGGTCATAGCAGCTGGTTTTTATCATCTCTCTGTATACTATAGACCATCCACCTGACAAAACAAGAGTTGCTCACATGACCCCCATTTGGAAACCTTAAGATCGAGAACTAAAACAAGGCAGTGTATAAATGTTGAGAACTCCTAATCAAATTAATGAATTGGCTTAATTTAACTTGGTTTGTTTACATGAGAGTGTCTCTTAGCATACAGGTAAAATATGCACTCTTAAAAACATTCATGAAGACTTTTGGTTTAGTTTATTATGCAGTTTATCTGAGGATTAAAATGATGCGATTTCTTTGACTTTATATAGGCATCACTCTTGGAACAAAGTTCACCAACTGCTTTCTATCCTTCAAGAAAAAGAGCGATCTCATGTCAAAACTTTAGCAAGCAGCACGGGTTGGATCCAGCACACTAATTTACTATTAACATTTCTTTCTTTTCTGACAGGGCCTTCATTTTCCGTGTACATGCTAGAATCGGTATGGTGAGTTATTTTTATGACCTTCTCCCTTGTTTTAAATAAATAAAAGATTAGCATTTCAGTCACCCTGTTTACATTAAACTAAAAATTCCATAAGCCACAGTAGTGTTTATGTTTTCAACTTTTGTTCAGTCACCCACCCCCTAGGGGTGCATGAGTTCATTGATTTGTTTCAACTATCCAAAATATTTTAAGAATACTGCACTGTGGAGAAGTATTTATTTGAAGTGGCTGTGGATAATTTGCAAACTCTATGATGATATAGTAGTCGGCTCTAATGAAACAGAAAAGCTTTTATTCTGCGGTCTCCCTGACACTGTGAGAAATAAAATCTCTAAGAGACCTAAGCTTTTAGTAAAAATAATTTTAGTTTCAGATTATATATGCTCCTTGGGCTGTAATGCATCTAATGTGAATGAAAGGCAAATTTTACCTGTTTTTAATGCCATCTGTACAGGGCAGAGTTACTTCACAGTGAGGTGGGATAAACGTCTGAATCTGCAAGGCTTCCCAAACAATACCAGTACATTAAAAAGAAGATATATATATATATATATATATATATATATATATGCAATGTAAAGGAATTCTTACATTCAGTTTTAGAAAATGTGAAAAATCTTTTGGTGAAATTTTTTAAATATCACATAATAGCAAATATAAGGTAATCACAAAATAGGACACCTCTACTCTTGTGTTGAAAAGATAGAAATAAAGATTGTTTTCAGTGTTTGAAACCATAAAGGTACAGATGTGGTAGTCAGATTTCTACCTGAAATAGGTATTGAGCTATGCATTTAAGAAGAGTTATGAATAGCTTTTACTATACTTTCTAATTTCATAGAAAAATTCTATTATTATATACTTTTGGTTTCTTGATCATCCATAGAGAAACTTTCAAAACTATTTAACACTTTTCCCAATGGAATATCATTTTTATTTTTACCTTCTTTTCATTAACTTTCTCTAGAAAGTACAGCACAGAAGAAAGGGTCCTGGGGATGTAACATTGATATGCATTTGCAGTCTTAGTTTGATCTCTGAGTCATAAAAGGCATTATTTTTAAGCCATTAATGGGGCTATTAATGTGTTATTTATAGCTGAATCTTATATCTATCAATAAATAAAGCTCTGTTGAATTTCGTTCCATATTTCAGTTAACCTTCATGGTCACAAAAACGTAGTGCTGCTTTTCAGCACTAATAGAGTGACTTCCAGAAGAGCACACTTCTGTTCAAAATAAGGTAATTGGAAAACAACTACAACTGGAACCATTGTATACAGCAAATGGTTCCCTCCCTTTGAAAGAGCAGGGGGATATGGAGACCTCCTTGCTGGTGCACTGTACATTCTCAAAAATCGTGTAATAATCCAAGTAGTACTTTAGCTTCCTAAGTATTCACAAGACAATTCATTTCAGCATTTATCTCTTTATTAGATAAATAGTATATATTTAAGTTCAATATTTAAATGGTACTGAAAATGTGGTGTCAACAAAAATTCTCTGCATATGTATCCCATCTGCTTCTCTTCTCAGCTTTCTCACCTGAACGCAGCCAGTGATGTCCGTGTTGGTACATCATTTCAAAAATGTGCACATATAAACATCATGGTTCTCTACCACTGTTCATCATTTGCCAAATACCTCGAAATTTAATTAAATAAAGCAGGTATGTGGTTCCTTGTTTTGTTTTCTTTCCAAGAAAGAGAGACCCACTTGAGAATCCCACAAAAACAGCTAATCTGAAAGCCAGAATACATAGACACAAGACCTGGTGCAGATCCGTGTAAGCCCTGTGCACACTGCCAGTCTCATTGAGTTCATATAAACTTTGATCATGTTAATTTAGTGGGCCTTGTTTTCTTGGTGTCCTCCATTCCTTCTGGCTCTTACAATCTTTCTGCTTCATCTTCTGTGGTGTTTCCTGAGCTCTGAAAGAAAGATTTGATATATGGACTTCAATGTTCTAAGATCTCTCTCTATCTCTCTTTTTTTCTCTCTCTCTCTCTCCATAATGTCTAGCTGTGGTTCTCTGTATTTGTTCCCATCTGTTGCAGGAGAAAGCTTTTCTGATGATGGTTGAGCAAGGCACTGATCAATGAGTATAATAGAATGTCATTAAAAGTTATTTGCTACTTTTCTTGGTTTTTTTGTTTGTTTGTTTGTTTTTGGTTTCATTTGTTTGTTTGTTTGTATTATTTGGTTTTATCATAGTTCCCTGGGTTATCTAGTATAAAGTTCTTCATCATGCAAGCAGTGTTGGGTGTATCTTCCATCTCGTGGAGTAGACCTTAAGTCAAATCAGATATTGGTTGGTTCCTCTTACAAACTTTGTGTCACCATTTCCCTAGCTAATTTTCAGGCATTGTAGATCAAGGAGTTCGTCCCTGGCTTGCTGATTATATTTCTTTTTTTGTAGCATTTAGAGTACCTTCCTCTACCAAAGATGCTAGAATGTAGGGTTAAAGGCTTTATGTAGGCACCAGTTCAACTTCTCCATGTTCAATGAGTTATGCAGATGTTGTCTTCAGCAATGGAACCAGTTTGTGGAGAACAACCTAAAGTCTTGGCAACAACCCGGTATAGGGGGGATTCCCATGAGAGGTATCCCTTTGGCCAGCAACTCAATTAGATGTATCCCAATCCCAGTACTGGAAATTTCATTGGTGACAAGAGATGGTCAATTGGGACTCTGTCTCCTATGCTTTTTAATTATTTCATTTAGATCACCTTTGTATATGTATACATTTTAGAAAGCGTCTATGATGCTAGGTTTCCAATGGTCCTTAAGTTTAGCAGTCTCTCTTTATATTCCCTCTCTCATCCTCTTCTCCCCTCCCCCTCCAACCTTGACCCTTCTGTCCCAGGTCCCACCCATCCATCCATCCTTAGCTATCTATTCTACTTCCCTTTTCTAATGATATATGTCTGTCCTCTTAGTTCCTTACTTTAAAGCTTAACCCTGTGGTTCTACAGATTGTAGGCTAGTTATCATTGACTTGACAGCTAATATGAGAGGAGGTGATTTAACCTGCTGAGGGCAACAGTTATGTTGGAGAAAAAATAAGGTTCTGTCAAAAATTAGAGTGTATCTTTCAAAACTAATAGTTTGTATCAATGATTTCCTAGCCTATGCTGGTTCAACCATGTTGATTTAATTCAAAGGAAGCTACAGCTATCAAGATTGCAACAGCTTTGTGAAAATAACATCTGCCTCGAAACCAGATATTTTGATAGCTTTTTAAAATATAAATATGTAGAGAGGGGGAGGTACAGGTTTTTAAAATTAAAACAACTGTTTGTTTGTAGCACTGATAGAAATTAAGAATTTTCGTCCCCTTTATTTTCTCTCCTTTTGGAGGAAATTCTGCAAGGTTTCAAACACCACGATGAATAAGAAACTATTTTGAGCAGTCAGAGGACTGACTGACCCACTAGATAATTTTTTCCCTCTGCTATTTGGTCCAGGGTCCATAAAAAATTGATGTTCTCTTCTCAGGTAGCATGCTTATTTTTATCTACATGAGACTCATCGATCTCCTTCCAATTTGGTGCTGGCCTCTTCATTCCACTATCATTCCCGAGGTAACGAATGATATTTTCATAGGCATGGCTGGTAATCAATATAGACAAGCTCTGCCCATTGATCTGAGGAAGACCTTTGATCTGGAAAATCACCAATTATAGCTATTTAAAGTAGATTCAATTGGATTAGGAAGAACAAAAAACGATCTAGCATCTAGAGTGTTCTTTAATGTTGGTCGAAATCCAGAAAGACACAAAGTTAAATATAAGGCCGCTTAAAGAATAAGGGTTAATTTTCATTCTTTCAATATTAAATGAAGATTTTCTTGCACATTCTACTTCATCTCTGAATTTTTTATGGCCATGTAATGTGATATTCTTATAAGGGACATCCCAGGTACAAGGTAATTGACGATTTTTACTGAGTTTCTGACAACCTTCAAATTCTAATTAATAAAAATAGATTCAGTTTAAATATTGATATGCTAAGCATTAGTCTTGCTTTAACTGAAAAAGGTGGGCTCCTGGTCTTGGTAAATTAAGTCTTTAATAGTATAGTACGCAGGCTACCTGCTTGATTAATCGATTACTTTTTCTGGTGAAATTTCTGGTCACTATTATTTTCAGATAATGATAAAATTTGAATTAGAAATGAAGATATATTAGGTTTTGTGACTCCCCAAGATGAATTTGTATCAAGGGGGAACATGTTACTTAATATATAACAATCTCTATTGTCCCAGAGGGCCATCATTTTGAAAGATGCTAAAGAAGCAGAGGTGGTAATTCCTGCCATGTACATTTTTAACCTCTTCTCTACACTCAGGGAGATCTAAATTTGGGGGAGGGGGAAGACTCTATAGTTGAATGTTTTAATTTATGACTGATAACATGAATTCTGGAGTAATGTATCTAAATTCAGATTCCAGTTTGTAATCTGCTAGTTGTGTGACTTGAAAGATTATTTAATCTTATCTTTTCCCTATTTTTGTTGTAAATTATGATAATAA
This sequence comes from Uromys caudimaculatus, assembly GCA_028551405.1. Taxonomy (NCBI): domain Eukaryota; kingdom Metazoa; phylum Chordata; class Mammalia; order Rodentia; family Muridae; genus Uromys; species Uromys caudimaculatus. The sequence continues at coordinate 116,440,844 of CM052700.1, read as the reverse complement.
TAACCCCATAGATTTCAAGATTTAATGAAATTAACATTTCATGGCCACAAGTAATCACTCAATTATTGTTTGTATAATAAGTCCCATTCTAAATACTTTATTTAAGCAACAACTATAGAAATTTGGACTTCCTTTGGACTACAGAACGTAAATAACCACAGAATTTAAAGTCATCTGCCAAAAGCCCTGAGCTAGCCAATGACTCAGTACTAAATACAAATAATTTCATCCCATAGCCTGCCCACTTAACCACCTAGGAACACATGGGCAAATTATTTAATACAGAAAACGACACACAGCAAGTACATCATAAAGGGTACTGGATATTAAAAATGTGTCAAGAACTGTTGTAATTTTTAGATATAATAAGAAATATTATAACTATATTTTATAGCTTATTATTTCTCTTCTGTGAAGTTTTGGTCTCCAGATCATTCTCTTTCTGTTCTTACTATGCCAACCATCATACTCAGCTTTAACTTGATGTTCTTAGTCACCCTCCACCATGACCACCTCTTCCTTATTTCTGTCCAAAATATTTATCTATCTAGCAACCCTGATAGTCTCTTGACTAGGTATCAGTTAATTTTTAATTTGTAACCTTTGAACAATCCTTCCAAGAAGTACCTCTTCTAGTCTCTGGACTTCTCAATTGACCTAGCCATCCAGGTCTCCTGATAGATCACTGGGTATTTATAAACAGACACAATACTTGGACCAGGCAGAAGTTCAGGGATAGGTAGATAATCCAACTGTATCCAATGATGTTAGAATATGTGTTTTACTTTTCTTTTATTCACTTTCATCCCTCTCTCTTTCCTTCTTTCCTTTTATTATATTTCCTTTTGGATATTTTGGGGAGGAAGGAAGAACATTGTGAGGGTGTACGGTCTTGAGTTTCTTCACCATTCTGTAAGTCTCAGAGATATGTTCTGCACTGGAAGAAGCATGGACGGATATACTGGGTTCTGCTGGTACCATTTATACTTCTACTTCAAAATATGCCTAGAGCTTCCTTTGCTGTGGATATTTCCATGTGTATTACACAATCTCATGCTGCTTCAAAAGTTTCATTAATGTTTCTTTTCCTCATAAATGAAAGAGTTTTAATTGGACTGTTTCTTGAAACATTGATGGAACATTAATAATCTAAAAAATATAAAGTTATAACCTTGTTTTATCAGCAGTGGCCTACTGAAAGTTACAAGTTTTGATGAGGAATAAGTTCGAATTATATGGGAACATTGTGTAGTTAGCAACAACAGCTACTGGTATTACTGATACCTCCCTTCATGACATTTTAAACCAAGACCCTTTTCGAGAATTTCTTCATTCTCATAATAGACCTATAGGATTCTCAGCAGCCTCTTCCTTGGTTCATTGTCAATTAAGGAAGTATACTCCCATCCTTGGAGATTGCACATTGAGTCCATTCCCAAGACTGATACTTGTGAGACCATTCAAGCACATTAACTACTCATCTAGCCCCTATAGAGTAAGCATCAGTATCAGAAAATTTCATGCTTTCAAGGTGAGACACTTTCTTCCTGACTATTTCCTGAGAAAGAGAGTAAATTCAGATTCAGAAAATATTTATCTGTTAATTATTTTAAACACAAACATGTAGATGCAAAATAATAAGTCAGGGCCCAGATTTATAGCCTGGTGGTAGAGTGATTGATCTGTACACTTGAGGCCTTGATTCAATTCCCTCCATGGTCAATAATAACAAGAACAAGAAGAGGAAAAAGAAAGAAAAAGGAGAAGGAGGAAATAGTAGTGGCTAGGAATCTTGACTCTGGATCAGAGACCTTGATCTATGTTGCAAAGGAAGTTCTTGGTGATGTGAGAACTATATTTTGCACATGATGAAAGATTAGGTATTTGATAGAGTTGCTTGATCCCTTGTCAAAAGCCCTCTAAATACTTTTGCCCACAGCCTTACCATTGTTCATTCCTGGATTCACTCATCAGAGCACTATTCGGGAACGTGTTCAGTATTTACCTAGCATGTCTGAAGTCCTGTGTTCAACTACTATCACTGGGGAAAAGAAAATGCAGAGGTATAGTGTCCATAGTCTTCCTATAACATAATGCAAAGTACATTATATTTCTAACTAATCCTGCCCCCTAAAACAGTGCAATTCACTAACAATAGAAGAAAATTTTAGTCATAATACATACACACAGTATAAAAGAACTGAAACCATTGCATAGATTACAAAGTAAGGAAGACATTACAAATACACATAGTGAAAACTTGCTTCATACCTGAGGAATATAGGTCAAGAGAGCTAATCCGTGACAATATGGTATTCAAGTAGCTCTTCCAATGAGCAAAATAAAATCATGTCTTAGTCAGGGTTTCTATTCCTGCACAAACATCATGACCAAGAAACAAGTTGGGGAGGAAAGGGTTTGTTGAGCTTACACTTCAATGTTGCTGTTCATCACAAAAGGAAGTTAGGACTGGAACTCAAGCAGGTCAGGAAACAGGAGCTGATGCAGAGGTCATGGAGGAATGCTGCTTACTGGCTTGCTTCTCCTGGCTTGCTCAGCCTGCTTTCTTATAGACCCCAAGACTACCAGCCCACAGATGGTACCACTCACAAGGGGCCCTCCCCCTTGATCACTAATTGAGAAAATGCCTTACCTCTGGATCTCATGGAGGCATTTTCTCAACTGAAACTCCTTTCTCTGTGATAACTTCAGCTTGTGTCAAGTTGACACACAAACCTAGCCAGTACAATTGACCCCTTGTCAACTTGACACATCACCAATAAGCCTCGACCCTTACTTCCTTATTCATCCCCCAGATCTAAATAACTTTATAAGTCCCAGAGTCTTTACAAATTCTTACATATTAACATTTCAGTCCCTTTTTAAACATTCAATCTCTTAAAATTCAAAGTTTTTAAAAATTCAAAGTCTCTTAACTGTGGGCTCCACTAAAATACCTTCTTTCTTCAGGAGGGAATATATATCAGGGCAAAGTCACAATCAAAAAGCAAAATCAAATTCCAACCCTCCAATATCTGGAATCTACTCACGATCTTCTGAATTCATCCAAGGGCTTGAGTCACTTCTCCAGCTCTGCCCTTTGTAGCACACGGCTCCAGATGCCTGTACTCCACTGCTGCTGCTGTTCTTCGTGGTCATCTCATGGTACTGGCATCTCTAAAACACTGCTGTCTTCTGCTGCAACTAGACTTTACAAACAGCTTCTCATAGGCTCTCTTCATGATGCCAAGCCTCACCTCCTTTGCATGACCCTTTCAAACCTGGGCTGTCAATGCAACTGAGGCTGCACCTTCACCAATGGCCTTCCGAGGCTTCTCACAGTGCCCGAGCCTCAACTCCTTTGCATGACCCATTCAGTCTTGGAATTGCAACTGAGGCTGCACCTTCACCAATGGCCGTCCACAGCCTCTCACAGTGCCCCAGCCTCAGCTGCTCTTCATGACTTCTTCATGCCTTCAAAGCCAGTACCACCTGGGTGACTCTTACACATTACCAAGTCCAGCCATGGCACAAGGTACAACCATGGCTATCTCTGGAACGCAGCCTCTGTGCTCTCAGAAAACACTTCTCGGAAGATTTCACCCCAATGATGCTGATCTCTTCTTAATCACCGCTAATATCTTAGCTCCAGCTAACCAGCATCAATAGTCCCAGCAATGCAATGGTTTTGCTTTAGTAGTTCTGGTATCTTGTTAATCACAGCTGATTTCTTCAGCCCCAGATAACCAAAACTACAGCATCTTAAATCAAACTAGCAATGGCCCTGATAAGCGTCTTTAATCTTCCCTCTGAAATTTCACAAGGCAGGCCTCCATCTTCTGCACTTTTCTCAACATTATGTCCCAAGCTCCTACACAACATCCCACAAAGCTCGTAACACTGAATGGTTCTTCTAGCCCAAAGTTCCAAAGTCCTTCCACAGTCCTCCTCAAAACATGGTCAGGTTGTCACAGGAATACCGCACTACGCTGGTACCAATTTGTCTTAGTCAGGGTTTCTATTCCTGCACAAACATCATGACCAAGAAACAAGTTGGGGAGGAAAGGGTTTATTGAGCTTACACTTCCATGCTGCTGTTCATCACAAAAGGAAGTCAGGACTGGAACTCAAGCAGGTGTGTCCGTGACACACAAACCTAGCCAGTACAAGTCATAACAGCTTTTTTCACACCAAGGTTAAGATTAGGGTGTGAATGAGGGCTAGTGCAATTCTTGTAAAAATGCTCAGCTCTAAAAGTCTCCTTAAGAGCACCCTTGGCATTTCAGTGGGACATGCAACTTCTCTCTTAATAATAGCCTACGGCATTTTGTTGGCATCATATCTATTTCCATCTGTATACCTTTCTGTCTTGGACTAAACTTCTATCAATCCTCATGCCCTACTCTTACTGAGTTCCAAGTCTTTACCTAGTTGAGGGTGTTAGATGCCCCAGTATAGGGGAACGCCAGGGAGGGAAGACGGGGGTGGGTGGGTGGGTGGGGGAACACCCTCATTGAGGCAGGGGGAGGAGGGATGGGATAGGGGATTTCCAAAGGGGAGACCTGGAAAGGGGAAAACATTTGAAATATAATTAAAGTATCAAAAAATTAAAAAATAAAAAATAAAACACTCAATACTTTAAACACTTCCTATTCTTCCTTTTAAATTATAATACTATATATATACATATGTGTGTGTATGTGTGTGTGTGTGTGTGTGTGTGTGTGTGTGTGTATCTTACACATGCATACATTATGCTTTCTCTATGCCATGCCAACTCTTTGTTCTCATCTTTCCTTGGTCCTCCTCTCACCCCTAATTCTTCCTAAGTAATCCCTCTACTACAATTATGGTTTTGAATTGAAATTTCACATACCAGAGAAATATAAAATATTTTCTATGTCTGGTTTATTTTGCTTAACATGAGATTTCTCATTTTATTCATTTTCCATCAAAATATAATTTTAATTTTCTTCATGACTTACTTAAACTCTATTATGCATACATTTTATTTATTTTCTTAAGCCTTTAATCTGTTGTCAAACCCCTAAGATTCCTTATCTTGGCTGTTTGAAGATAAGTCTCAAAAAGTGATATAGTTGAGTCAGATGGAACTTTCAATTTTACTTTTGTGAGAATCCTTAATAATGACTTCTGTCGTACTAACTAATTTTCTTCCTTCCTTCCTTCCTTTCTTTTTTCTTTTAATATTATTTATTTTACATCCTGACCTCAGTTTCTCCTCCTTCCTCTCCTCCCAGTTCCTCCTCACCACTTCCTGTCTCCCTACTATCTACTCCTCTGTTCCTCTTCAGTAAAGGACTGTCCTCCATAGACATCAACCAGCTATAGCATATCAGGCTGCAGTAAGATTAGATACTTCCTCTCCTGTTACGAGGCAAGGATCCCAAAGCAGACAGCAGTGGCAGAGATAGCTCTTGCTCCCACTGTTTGGAGTCCCATGAGAAGATCAAGATACACAGCTGTAACACATGTGTGAGAGGCCTAGGTCAGTCCTATGCTAGTGCCTTGCTTGGCAGTTCAGTGTCTGTGAGCCTCTGAAGGCTCAGCCTAGTGGATTCTGTGGATTTTCTTGTGATGTCCTTGATCCTTCTGGATTCTGCAATCTCTCCCTTCCTCCCCCTCTTCTGAGGGGTTCCCCAATCTCCACCTACTGTTTGGTTGTGTGTCTTTGCATCAGTTTCCATCAGTTGCTTGGTGAAGCCCCTCTGATGATAGTTGAGCTAGACACCAACCTACGAACATAGGAAAATATCATTAGAAATATTTCATTGATGTTTTCTTTCCATTTGTGTTTGGTTCTGTCATGGGTCTCTGGGCTATCCAGCCTCTGGCTCCTACCCATCTGGGCATTGTCAAGTGTGGGTTCTCTCTCACATATCTCTCACCGATGTATCCAGATGCAACAGTCATTGATTGGCCACTCCCACAATTTCTGCACCACCTTTTCTCCAGCACATCTTGTAGGCAGGACAAATTGAAGGTCGAAAGTTCTGTGACTGGATTGGTGGTTCTAGACTAATTTCCAACCCCACTAACAATATATAAAGTTTCCCTTTTTAAATTTTTTCTTTTAGTTTTGAAATTATAATTATATAATTTCTCCCTTTCCTTTTCTCCCTCCAAATCCTTCCACTATACCCCTCCTCAGTCTTTTTCAAATTTATGGTTTCCTTGTTCATGAATTGCCATTGAGTACATGTGTGAGGATACATTCGTGTGTGTGAACTATAACCCAAATATTTATCTTTATACACAGGTGACTGTAATTTTCACCCCACATCAACAAACTTTTCTTTCCAACAGACAGAGACCATTATAGAAAACTACAACTAACCAAAAAGCGGAATTGTGGGGCCACACCTAAGGCTTAGAGATGCCAGAATGATTTATGATATAGAGGGAGGGCCAATGAGTGTGAGACTGTTTCTCATCTTACTAGCATGACTAAGCATATCTGAAAAATGGACAATACCAGGCATGCTAATGTGGAGAGTAAAACCCATGACGCCTCACCTCTACACAAAGAAACTGTAGGCAACCAAGGAATGCTGACAGTGGAGAATTAGACTTTCCCTGGGAAGAGCACAGGAACTGGTTATCCGAATGATCAGTACTGCAAACATAAAGGTTTCATTTTAATCTATAGTCTCACCACCATTTATTTTCAATAATAGCCATTCTGACTGGGCTACGGTAGACTGTAGCTTTGATTTACATTGTTCCTGATGAATAATATGTTAAATATTTTCCATGTATTTCTTATTCACTTGTATTTCTTCTTTTGAGAAGGATCTGTCAAATTACTTCTTCATTTTCCCCCCATGAAGCTACTTGATTTTGTTATTAAATGTTTTGAGGTTGTTTTATTTTGCTTGAGAAGGATGCTCACATATCACAGGCTAGCTTTGAACTTGCTACTTTGCTGAAGCTGCTCTTAATTTCTGACCTTCCTTCTTTCATCTCATGGGTAATGAGATTAGAGCATGCACCAGAGGGATGGTTTCTAGTGACTGTCAATTGGCCAAGATCTGAATGACCAATGAGGCAAGCCTCCAAGTACACCTGTGAAAGATTATGTACCCTCTGGCCATGCCAGAGGGGTAGTATGTTGATTAGCTTAATTGACAAGCCACTATAAAATTCAATTCGGTGACATTATTCCCTAGGCTTGGCTCTAAACTGATAATAAGAACTCCTAATAAGAAGGAGAAGGAACTAAACACAGCATTCCTTGTTCTCTGCCTCTTGATTGGGAATACATGGTAAGCAGCTGCTTCTTCCAGCTACTGCTGCCTTCACTTCCTTGTCTTGATGTAAGTCAAAAATAAACATTCTCTCTTGTTTGCTTTTGTCAGAATATTTTATCAGAAAAACAGAAAAAGTACTGACAGACATCTTGCTGGATTTTGAAATTTTTTCCCCTTGCTCTTCAATGTACTCTGCATATTTGTCCTCTTTTAAATTCTTCTGGAAAACTTTTCTCTCAGTCTACAAGTTCTTTCTTCACTCTGTTGATGCTCTCTTCCACCCTGCAGGAACTTATTCATGTTATATAATTCTATACATCAATTCTTGCTTTTCTTGGATTATAGGAGTCGTACTCAGGCAATCATCATCTGGGCCTGCTCTGAGGTGTTTCTTTTATGTTTTCCTGTCGTAGTCTCAGTCTTTCAGGTTGTATGTGAAGATCTTTGGTGCATTTTGAGTAGGGTGAGAAAATCTAGTTTCTATCTTCTTAATATGACCATCCATCATTAAAGCTGCTGTCTTTTCTTCAACAGATGGTTTTTGTGGCTTCGTAGGGAACTCATTGCAGTTGTGTACACTTATTGCTGGGTCTTCTATTCCATTGGTCCACAGGTCTGTCTTCATTACAAGATCATGCTATTATGTCATTAAGGAACTTAAAAAAAAAAAAAAGAAAGATAAAAGAAAAGACAAAAAGAAAAAATAAAAGGATTCCAGTCTCATTTCAGCACACAGTCATTGAATCTGAAGAACAGACAGAAGCAACTTTATTATGAGCATTCTTTCTTGTCTTCTCTGTCTCCTTCATCCTCTCTTTGTTTTTTGTGGTTTTCTTCATCACGTTACATTGAGTAATGACAATCCATGTGGCATAGAAACAAAGCAAAGATGCTTGTTTTCATTACCATTAAAGATCTTCTGTCAGAACCTATTTGAATTTGGAAAAAAGAAGGCAGGAGACTGTATTCTAATAACTGCCTTAGTTACAAGTAGTTATATCCTTTCACTGGAGATGGAAAAAAACTGTTTATTGTACTTCTATTTAAACCTTATACACAATGAAGCTATAGATTGGTGATTATTTATTCAGCTGTTGTTTGAGACTTGACAGAAACATCGCAACCTTCCTGGCACACGAGCACCTTTGAAGGAAGAAACTTGAGAAATGGTTTTCAGCCCTGATGTAAAAGTTAGTAATGCCAGCAATCAAATTAGCTTATTTTGCTATGTTATATCATATGCAAATATTGTGATCTATGAAGTATATTTTAAGTATAATTTTTGTTGGCTACATTTCCTGTAGCACACGTCCTTGATTTTTAATTTTGAAAACAATGGCACTTTTCCTTGAGTACTTACTTAGAGTCTATGTTTTCGAAAGTATCTAATATGTCAGTAAGGGGGTCTCTGATAAGAGCAGGGCACATGCTATTGAGGATGCCAGCAATGGTGAGACAGAATTCAAACTCCCTGCATGAGAAATAGATTTTCTAGTCTATGAGGAGACTAACATAAAACAACATACAGTATGACTATTCATCTCTTCACGTGAGTTGCCACCGGGGTTTACTAAAGTGATCGTATCGTACACAGCCATCAACTTTCTTGACACTGTGGCAGAGTTATTTATTCTAACCTCCTTTCAAAGCCTTATCTAACCAAGACTAAATGCTCCTGGTTATAACATGTCTTTAATGAGCTCTTTTATTTCATTCTAATTTTGAGACACTGTGCTTCCTGTCTTAACCTAGGGCTAAAATTGAGTATCAAAATCCCATTGTGGTTTCTGGTTCATCAAGAAACACACTGAGATCCCCCACAAGGCATATTTCCCTACTTTCCTAACAGAGAAGTGAGTGAATCTGGGATACGGAATGCTTCCCAGTCTCTTTTAATTATTAGAATGCAGAGCCCGGGCTTGACAGTGGACTGTGCAGTTGATTAGGTACTGCGGTCTAATGTGAGTGCTCGCTGCAGTGGGAAAAAAAAACATTGGCTCAGCCCAACACATGTTCCATCCCACACTTTTTACCAGATCTTGTTAACAGACCCTTCCTGACACAGAAGTGCTGTGTTTGCTTTAGCGAAGTTCTTCTGCATATTGTGGTGCTGAGTCTCTCAGGTCATTGGCTTGGAAGACATCTGACATACTGCCCCCCTTCGTCGTGGTGTGTCCCATGTCTTTTATCTAGTATTTTCTGACAGAAGCTGTTGGAAAAGAGCCTCTAAGTGACTCTTTTCTTCATGGGATTCAGCTCATTCTGTTACACTATGAAAATGATCTGGTAGAATGCATTTTTCCATATTAAGAAATATGCATTTCTTGAATGTGAGGAGCCTCCTTTTGAAATCTGTAGGAGTTTTACATTTAAAAAACAATGCAGGGCACATCAGACAATCCTGTTCTTGTTCTTTCCTTAATTGATTCCTGCAATTTCCAAGGCATTTTTCATAGATGTATATTAGAATAGTTTTTAACCTTCAGGGAAGAACTCTGATATCTTCCTAAATAGTTTTTACAGGTATTAATACAGTAATTATTATTAATACAACTAGGATCTAGAATCCTCTGCCTTTCTTTGCTAATATCAGTTCTTTTATTATTTATGACCTATGAAAAGCTCAGAAAAATGGTAAATACATTAATGTAAAATGAAGAAAAGATCTTGCCTTCTTTAGAGTTACATTGATTTAAAATACATCATTGACAATATCACCATCATTCAAATTACTATACTTTATTCAGGTGGCAGGAACTATTTGCAAATGTAGAAGTCATCAGAGAGGGTTTCTTCTTTTTCTCTTTCAGTCTCACAAAACTCTTCTATTCCATGAAAACAAAGAATTAGAAAATTTATGAAAAACAGCCTGAAGCTGCTTTCTTTGTTCTTAACACACTGTGCTTCTATTGAGAATTTTAAATGGAATTTATTCATATGTCAGGTGCATGAGATTGGATTGTTTCCATTTTGAAAAGTTACATATTCTTCATTACTCTTCTGCCTACATTTCTGAATACTTTAGCCAATGTGTTGCATAAGCAATGTGTTGTATGATATATGATACTAATAATTTAAATTCAAACCTCTGGCTTTCTTTCTCACATTAGGATTGACTTCTGTTTGGTCTACTATGTTTGTTTTAGGCCATTCTTTCTAAACTTAAGAACATGATTTTGAATTACCTTTATTCTATTCATTTATCTAAAGTGAATAAAAATAAAATATAAAGAACAACCCTTCAATATAAAATTTGAAAATATGTACTTATAGACTATTTCTTCAAATTTCAAATTTTCACTTTTAGAAATTTAAAGATAATTGATAGCTTGCTCATATATATGGAATAAAAAAAGGAATAATTCTGTAGTTTACCTTTATTTGTTTATAAATATATTTAGCAAGTAAAAAACAATACATTTTACGTGAGATTCTAATATCAAGGGTGAAAAAACAGGTTCCATGGTACAATTTTGTTAGAAGTCAGCCACAGTTACTCATTTATATATTTTATAAGATGTAGTTTACTAAATGGTATTATTGCAGAACTGCTGTGGAGATTATGTAGCCCTTAGATATTAAAATATTATCTGGGCAATTAAAGCAAAAGTCAAAACAGCCTCTGATATAAGAAATTTATTGCACACACACATATACACACATACACACACCATCTATATGCAAGAATATCCAGATTTAGAGATTGAATATGACAGTTAAATTTTCTAAGATAGAGCTAGAGAGTTGTCACAACCTGTAAATCTAGTTCTCTCCCTCTCTCTCTCTCTCTCTCTCTCTCTGTCTCTTTCTCTATGTGTTGAGAAAGAAAAGAAGAGAAGAGAGGAGAGAAGAGAAGAGAAAGGAGAGAGGAAAAAGAGAGAGAGACAGAGACCGAAAGAGGAAGAGACTCATAGAACCAGGCACTAGACCTGGCAGGTAAAGCCAGCATGTGCACCAAACAAAAATCCTATCTCAAATGGCTTAGTGCAACAATTCATTTGCTCCATTTGAGCCATACTGTAGCAAACTTTCTCCTATCAACACAGATAGGGCCATTCATCTCTACAAAAGACCAAATGGAGAGCAAAAAGTATCAGTGATCTCATAAAGCCATATGTGGCTTATTCTACTGTGAAATAACAGGAAGAGCTGTCTAAGCTAACAGGTTTGTCCATTGCTCTTCACTACAACTCCATCCTTCCCTAGAGAAGAGACACCTCAGAAATAGAAATGGGAGGACTAGCCTCTGTTATCCTGAGAGATTGCCTTGCTTCTGAATTCTTCCCATGATGTTTGTTTGTTTTAAAATTTTATTTATCAAGTACTGTGTGCAACATCGTTAACATTACCTTCATAATCTTTTCTTATTTATTTAGCATCACTGCAAATACTGAATTCCACCTTGCAGCATTGGTTTCCTTAACTATGATTTTGCATTTGCTATTCTGTTGCTTATTCTTAAGCCATTTTCTGATGGCTTAAGTATAAGTACACATTTTCCTCATTCCTCTTTACCCAATATTTAACACTTCATTGTTGGAGGCTGTCCAGATGTATTTTTGTGTGCTAGTAGCCACTGGCATTCATACTGTCTACTTAATAGCTGTTGACAAACACGGTTGCTCTTCTAAAGAGGAAATTTTAATTTCTGCTGGGCACTTGGATCTAAAGTGGGAGCACAAGTTTCACTAATATGATATCGATATTTTCAATATGTAACAGTCTGTTTTAGTTAAAGATCTAATCTCTGTGTTTCTTTGACCTCGTAACCCTCCACCTCAACGTTCAGTCTGTGTTCCATTTAAAAATGTAAATATTATTAGTGCGTGTAGCAAAGATCACCTCTGTTTGAAAATTGCATATAAATAACTCCAGAGGCCTGGAAAGAGTCCTGGGCTAGAGTCATTGCATACGGATGAGATCTGTATTACATTAACTATAGAAAGGGAATTTCATTTATTAACATGTAAAGAGCTAGTGAGGAGATTTGAGCTCACATTTATAAACAGCACGAATGTGAGCAAGCCAGCTGTGCTCATGCTCAACAATCTTTTCTCCACTGTTGTCCCTCTGAATTTTAAGTGGCGTGCCGGTTATTAACCATCAATACAGTCAAGTGATTAAAATGAAATGTTCTTCTTAGGCTCGCAAAACTGAGAAAGCTGATAATTTGAGTCCAGGGGTCTAATTTTCATCCTGTTTCATACCTTCTGAAATGACCAGAGGAATATAAAAATAGACACCAAATCTGCATCAATTAAGAGACCAAACAAGTGTTATCATTTCCATGATCAGAAATAGCCAAGGATTTCTTCTAGATTTAGTGCAGATGAAATGACAAGTTCGGCATTCTCCTCTGGAGACAGTGGCTTAGATTCTGGTGTAATCACAGGATGAACGGAAGAGCCACTCACAGGATGGACAGGAGAACCACTCACAGAATGGACGGGGGAACCATTCACAGGATGGACGGGGGAACCACTCACAGGATGGACGGGGGAACCACTCACAGGATGGACGGGAGAACCACTCACAGGATGGACGGGGGAACCACTCACAGGATGGACGGGGGAACCACTCACAGGATGGACGGGGGAACCACTCACAGGATGGACGGGAGAACCACTCACAGGATGGACGGGAGAACCACTCACAGGATAGACGGGGGAACCACTCACAGGATGGACGGGGGAACCACTCACAGGATGGACGGGGGAACCACTCACAGGATGGACAGGGGAAACACTCACAGGATGGACGGGGGAACCACTCACAGAATGGACGGGGGAACCACTCACGCCTTTTTAATTGGAGCATCAACATGAAGGAGGGGCAAGAATCATATTGGGGAAAATGGTGAACTGTATTACTGGTTTCTCCTTTATGATCTATACCATCCTTAAATAGATTTTTGTTTATCGAGATTATAATATAATTACATCTTTTCTCCTTTCAAATCTATGAACTACCTCCCTTTAAGATTACTTTCACCGTTCAGATAAAAAATACTTCTAATCAGTGCTCTGGGGGAGTAGCCAGCATTTTCCTTCTTTTTTTTTTTATTTATTTATTTTTATTTTTATTTTTTTTAGCAGAATTAATGACTAATAGCTAACACAAAGTTTATTATGTATTATTACTTTTCTTATTGCTTATTTTCTTATTTGCTTATTGCAGATTGTCAGTACTAATGTCCCTCTAGATTTGGAAGATAAATTCTTGGGTAAATTCAGCAACAGCATCTTCTTTATTGGATTATTGACTTTGCACAAAGTACCCCACAGGCTATGGGGCACTGCCACACCACATGCATGTCTCAGTGATTACATAATATCACACATTTATATCTGAAATAAATAATGAAAATTTGCTTTTCTATCATTGTTGCACATTTTTTAAGGGATAGAACAAAGCAATTCATTGATGAACTACAATAGCCAATGCTTATAATAAAGTACTAGATTACTTTCTAAATGATTATCTCTAAGTTTATTTATTTATTAAATGTGCATGGGTGCTCTGCCTACATGTATATCTTTGAGTCACATGCATGCCTGGCTCCCACAGAGGGTAGAAGAGGATGCTAGATTCCCTGGAACTGGAGTTACAAACTGTTATGAGTCACCACATAGGTGCTGGGTATCTAACTCGAGTCCTCTGGAAGATCATTCAGTGCTCTTAACAAATGAGCCCTCTCTCTAGCCCTGAGGCTGAGGTGTTAATGATTTGAAATGTTGACTTGAGAATAGAAAACAATCTGAGCATGAAGAAGCAGTCAACAGTTTGACCTTGAAACATTTTTGCTAGGAAACAAAGATACGCATTCAAGACTATCACTGTGAGTGGCTCTTACACTAGGGAGACACTGGGACAATCTAAGTGGGGGTGTCATGAACCATTACAGTGGTGAAATGGAAAGCAAGTTCTGCATTTGTATTTTGAAGCAGGTCACGCGTACAAAATGCAGAAAGACATTTATAGTATGCTGTTGAGTAGAAGACAGCTGCACAACTTTTGTTTATATTTATAAATATTTAAAACAATTCCAAAACTGATTAACATTCTTGAAAGTATGAAGAAAAGGGATGGTAATTTTGTCATGTGTGTGTGTGTGTGTGTGTGTGTGTGTGTGTGTGTGTGTGTGTGTGACTCTTTCTTTTTTTTTTTTTAACTTTATTTACATTTCAAATGTTTTCCCTTTTCCAGGTCAGTATCTGAACTTAAAGTTTATTTATCATTATTTGAAATTAAAATAAAATTTGACATTCAGTATTTCATCTGCCCTCCCTAGACAGAAATCTTTAATGATCAGGGAGAAGGCATGGCAGAAAGAGCCATGATATCATCCTCATCACCAGGATAGGGCCGAGTCCTGAGCACTTTCTCCTGCTCCCAAAGTTTTTCCAGACCAAGAAGCAACAGCTCAATGAATGATGTCCTCTGCCAGTCAAGCTCTGCAGTTAATGGCCGAGCCTGCCCATTGCTTCTCTGGGAAAGCTAGACTTCCACATGCTTAATGTAACCTGGTATTCACTAGTCTTGCAGTGGAACATCTCAATTCAAAAACTGAAACCAATTGAGGAAATAATGTGCAGATCTAAAACAAAAAGCTGTGTCTCTGCGCAGACTTGCAGGCTATGGTGTTTCTTCTGAGATCAAAGGAAGAAACAGAACCCCAACTGAGAATGTAAAGTGATTCTGTAAATATCAAGGTCAGCACCTATTAGGAATTCTTCTTTTCCTTTATTATGGAGAAGGTAGAAATAAATGGGTAACAGTATCTGTTCAGGTCTATCAAAACTCCGATAGAACCAAGTATTAATGGGTTAGGTACTAGGAGCAAGGGGTGTTATAGCAATATAGTCTTATAGCTGATGGTCTTGCAGAACTCATGAGATGCTTGGTAGGGTCTGGCAAGTGTTGTGAAGTGAACGGACAAATTCACTGAGGGGAAGACTCCTGTGCATGTGGGAAAGAGCTGTGGATGGGAGTCTGACATGGACTTCTCTGGGCCTCCTCATTCTCTATTCAAATAAAAATCTGAAAAACATTTTCTAAATATCTGCACCTTGAACTTCAAAAATTCCCTAGGCTTCATAATTGTATGGCTGCTTTAAGTGAGTAGACATAGTAGCATTTGCCTCACATCTGCTGCAGGAGTGCCAGAGGAGACATGTTTATTTTCTTGGAAACAGCATTAGTTAATGTCATATAAAATATAGCTTGATGTTGAGAGGTAGGTTACATACATACATACATACGTACACACATATATACATACACACACACATACATACATACAGTAACCATTTCCTCAGGCCACATAACAGTTTCAGGGTCCCTTCATTGGATTGCTATTCCAGTCTCTAACTTGTGATTGGTTCATTCTAATAGTATAGAAAATGATAATAGAATCCAGGAGTACATGACTATTTTCCTGAATTGAATTGGTTGAATTTGAAGGCAATAATGGTACTAGCATTAGAAAATAGACCTGTTATGACAAGTAATGGCTTATAGTATCACTGTCATCAAAGGAAAGAATACATTTTTATTGGTGTTTTAGGCACACAGAACTGACAGCAACACTGCCAGGCTGCCTACAGCAGTTCAAAGGGTGTTGATCCTACTCCCTCCTCTTCCCACCTGAAAAGTGACTGTATTGTCATCAATGAATATTTGTGGAATAAACTTTCTTTGACTTCCTACGACACAAAGAAGCATTACTCGATTCACTACAATGTTTATTTTTAGTCGTGGTATTACCACATAATGCAACTCCTGACTGATTGTAAAATTTATTTTATATAAGGAAAAGGTGAGGAAACGGGCTGCCAACCTCCTTAGTTTACTATCTTTAATATGTACTTAAGAAACAATACTTTCATAAAGACAAACTAGACAACTGAAAATGATTAACCCATATCTTAGCTGAAATGGTACCTATTGCATTATGTGCATGGTTTAAGCACCCAAATGTGCTGTATATGTAATGACCCTATCATGGTATTTTTGCTTGTTATTTCTGTCACTGTCCCTCTGCAAATTTAGAGGGTATGGTACCTACAGATTGAGATGCTTCCTCTACAAACACACCAAGGATTCTTCTCTTTTTTTTTTTTATTTTTTATTTTTTGGATATTTACTTTATTTACACTTCAAATGTTTTCCCCTTTCCAGGTCTCCCCTTCGGAAACCCCCTATCCCATCCCCCCTCCCCTGCCTCTATGAGGGTACTCCCCCACCCACCTGCCTGCTCCAGTCTTCCCTCCCTAGAGTTCTCCTACACTGGGGTATCTAACACCCACAGGCCAAAGGACCTCTCCTCCCACTGATGGCCAAGGATTCTTTGACCTGAATCTGAGGCTACTCTTTTTCAATACTAGGCTACTCACGACACTGAACCAACACATAGAAGGGAAGGCTGTTGGGTTATTGGGTGATTGATATAGGTTATTTAAAGGAAATAAACTTACCTTTGTCACACTTGGGAAGGAGAAACACATCAATAGCTTAGGTAATAATTCAGAGCACATCTTGGCTTTTCCAACACTAATTGCAGAATGCCACAGAATTATAGGCAAGAAAAACAAAGAGTCAGGCGAGGTTGATTCACTCTCTTATGTAAAATTCCTGGGTGATTCAGTGCCTTGTATTCAGAAAAGTGAATTTGGAAGGGTTTGTGATGGATAGAAATTGTAAATAATAATTATTACCTTGTGATAATAACTGCAGAAACAATGACTAAAATAAATGTAGAATTTTATTTGTGAACTCCTGTTATAATTTTTTTCTCCTCTTTTCTCCTGTTACTTTACAAAGGTATTTGTGTGTATTAGTTTACTTTATAACTTTTTCCAAAAATTAAAAAATATCAGAGTGGGACAACAATTGAATATACCAGAGGAATTTCTGAATGAATAAAATCTTGAGTGTATGTGGCATGTCCATGTAGAGGAATCTAAGGCTTCAGACCCAGGAAATATTGTCAAATCTGTTTTGCCATATGGGCCAGGCTCCAGGAGGAGAGCAAAGGTTTGCTCAGGGTGAAAGTATGTGTGCTTATGGGTAACTGATCAATGTGGCCCAAAGTCGATAAGTGCAGTTTTCTCTTCTTAGATGTTTACAAGAAGAGTGTGTGTTCTCCATAGATGCTGCCTCTGAGAATAGCTAATGACTCCTCCTCTGTCTTATCTCATAAACATGATCGAGTTCTGGTGGTAGATAGTCTACCTCAGAGCATATCCCCCCACTGGATTCCAGTTTACTATTCATGTGTCCATGTCTCGTTTGTTGTTATTGTTGTGTTTGTTGGCTTTTTGTTTATTTGTTTGTTTTCTTTCTTCATTTCTTCACTACCCATTGCCAGGGTTCCAGACTCCAAGTTGCACAGGTTGTAGTAGCAGGGTATGTATGTGCGTGCGTGCATGCATGCGTGCGTGCGTGCGTGTGTGTGTGTGTGTGTGTGTGTGTGTGTGTGTGGTGTGTTTTTGCGTGTCAGTTTATTTTGTAACATTTCATTATAAGTTAAAGATTAACATAGCAAGATAACAATAGGATATAAAAATATATAAGCTATAAGCATTATGGATTTGTATATGTGACAGAGACTAAGAGATTCTAGGCCTCCCCCCCCCCCCCGTTGGGAACCTAGCCTTTAATGCCTGTGTCGTCATTCCGTCCCAAGATCTTTTAAAAAGAGATTTTATTTTAGTTAGAGTTTGTAACTAATGGTGATTGAAGGTGCTTTATGGTTAGAAGCACTTTGCTGCTCTATTGCTATCAACTAAGTGTTTAAGATCGTAAAGAGGTTGAACACCAATTTCACATATGAACACATAGATTCATGTAGATAACAGATTCTCTGCACTCTGTAAAGTTATCTAGAAAATCTCTCAGCATCAAAGATATTAGAAAGACTACAAACAAAACATAAAACCAAACCAAACATAGTTAATTTCCAGAGTCGAATAAAATTCTGGATATGAACATGGTCTGTTATTCTGTAATACTTTGATATAGCAGCTTTTTTTTAGAGAGGTGAAAAAGTAATGGAGATATTTTTCTATTTTTACTGCCAACCATAGATAGAGATGTGTGCTTTTATTCTGTATCATAAGCAGAGATAAATCAAGTAGCATATTTGGCATCTGTTTTAATAAAAAGATTACCGCATATATAATATTGATTTGAGGCTGATTTCATGTTCAAAGCAATCTCTTGATTTTGAATAGAATTATTTCTGAATTGCAGTAGTGAGGACAATGGTCTGGACTCCACCATTGCTCTAGTTCATATAAAAAGAGTTTTCTCATCCTAGAGATGGCCATCAGGTTATATAGAATGTTGAAGAACATTATTACTGAAATCTCAGCTATGCTTTGTTTCATAAGACCTCCTGGTGATTCTCTAAAGCATTTACAGATTTAACATCAATTCTAGCTTATGTTGGTATCTTACTTAGTTAAGGGTTTATATTACTGTGATAAAACATCATAACTAAAAGCAACTTTTCTTATAGTATCCTGCACCACCAGCCCTGGATTGGCACTATCCACAATGGTATGTGCTCTCCTACTTTAATTACTCAAGACAATACCCTACAAACTAGCCTACAGGGCAATCTTATAGAGGCATTTTTCCATTACAAATTAATGTCTATGTGTCAGGTTGACATAACCAATAATATAATTGATCCATTGTCATTTTGTCACACATACACACACATCAGATGTTAAACGATAACCTTGCCTTTCTTGTTGTCCCCAAGTATCATTAGTATTGATATCACATTAGACAGCACCACCTTATACAAGTCCCAGCATTGCTAAAATTTGGTTTCTTTAAAACATCCAGTCTATTGCAACGTTCTAAGCCTCTCTAAAATATTGAAAGTTTCTAAAATATCCATATTTACTCTAAATTTTCAAAAGTCTCTGTAAAATTTCAGTCCCAACTGCAGTATTCTGAGAGAGAGAGAGAGAGAGAGAGAGAGAGAGAGAGAGAGAGAGAGAGAAACAGAGAGAGACAGAGAGACAGAGACAGAGAGAGAAATATTTCCTTATTCCAAGATGCAGAATCAGGGTACAGACACAAGGCAATTAAAATGAAAACCAAACTTTAAAGCTTAAAAAGTTTTAGACTCTGGAGACTCTCTCATGGCATTCAAGAATCCTCCAAGGAGCTTGAACAGCCATCTGCAGCACACTTAGCTTGGTTTCTAGGCTCAGATCTGCTTCACTTCCCTCATGTCCTTGGTGGTCAACCCATTGTGCTGGCATCTCCACAATGATTGAATCTCCACTACAAATGGGCTGTGCTTTCACCAATAGACTCTCTTTTTTTTTGCCATTTGGATCCTGTCACGTGGTGCCAAGCCCCAGTTACTCTTTAACACTGCTTCAATTTCAGGATTTTCACAGCTTACCTTCCAGGACTTGTTTATGCCTTCAAAATCAGTTACAGCTGGGGAAACCCTTACACAAATTTCAACTGCCAGCATGACATGCAGTCTTGCCTCCCTCTAAACTACAGCTTCTGTATGCTGACCCTGAGAAAGTCGTCCCAGAAGATTTCACCTCAATGATGCTATTCTCTTCTTACCTAGTGTTGATTCTTCATCCCCAAGTGACCAGCATAATTTGTCTCTTTTACAGCTTTTTTAATCTATCTATCTATCTATCTATCTATCTATCTATCTATCTATCTATCTATCTATTACTGATTATTGGTTTTTTTCAAGACAAGGTTTCTCTGTGTATCTTTGGCTGTTCTGAAACTCATTCTGTAGACCAGGCTGGCCTCGAACACAGCGATCTGTCTGCTTCCTTCTCTCAAGTGCTGGGATTAAAGACATGTGCCACCATCCCAGGGTGAACTTTATTATGTAAATAAAAACAAAAAATTGATTTAGATAAAACCAAATAAGAAAATTTAAGAAAACCAAGGAAAACAGAAAAATTAAAGAGAATAAAGGAAACAAAAATCCTTCATAAATGAAGTTTATAAATGAAAAAATGATGTCTAGAGTTGGCTTTAGAAATAGTATACATACTCAAAACCTGCTTATTTCATCAAAACAGATAACACAATGAAAATTAGAGAAGTCTAAATGCAAACCTTCATGGTTAAAAACAAAAACAAAAAAAACCCTAACCCCCAAATAACACTACACATAATCCCTACCTTAAAAGGTAGAAATACTTAACGTTTTTTCCAAGGAAAGAAGTTGTTAAAGTCATAGAGAAATTGAGGCAAATAAACATTTGAAAACATTCCCAAAAATAACAGCTCTAAATATATTGATATAGAGTTTTATGCCTGGGGATTTAATCATTTTCAGGAATTGGTAACAAATTTTAAAGCTATATTAATTGATCCAAAAAAGACTGTCAGACTTTAGCTTATCACATTATAAAAAGTATATGTTAATAATCTTTATGAATAGGAAAACAAGTTCTAATACTATAAACAATGTATTAGAACATATTCTTTACAATTTTATTACATAGTTTTCAAATTATGTTTATTAATACATATTTTTACTTTATATTCATAAATGTATTATTTTATGATGAAAGACCTTCTATTATGAAAATAAATATCATACTAAATATATTTTTAAAAGTATACTCAGTATTGATAAAGTCAATAAAAGTATAACAAACACCTTTTGAGATTTAATAAATTTTGTTTTAAAAGATTTGAGCAAATAAAATAAAATATATTTCTAGATAGAAAGGAACACAATTGAAAAATTGAAATAGTACCTTGTACATGACATTAACATTTTTGACAAATAACAGTGAAGTCAAATCCAGTACCCAAAGGATGCAAAATGTACTTGAGAAGTCATGTTTTCTGCATGTGTATAATTTGCATATTGGAAATTTTAAAATGAAAGCATTCTTTACTGAATAACACTAAGAAGTTACCATTCCACAGTGTGTAAATTAAGAGGTTGATATATAGACTTAAATATCTATATATTGAAGATTCTTGTGATAGTCTTGACCTTAACCTAATCTAGACCTTAAACATTATTTCTAAGGCGAGCAGGGTTTTAAGTGTAAATTGGCAGAATTAATAAAACTTCTGAATGACTTTCCATCTAATACATTTATATCAAGGAATGAAAACTCAAGCATGGTTAGGAGATATAATTATGGCTAAATATTTATTTCAAATTTACTACCATATATGTACAATTAAAACAATTCAAAAGTAAAATTATAGAACAGACCTATAATCTGTTGTTTTACTTTATATTTATTATTATATATAAGTATATATCTGTATAATATTATATACTCTTATATATTTACTACACATAAAATATAAAAATGTAAATTTGAGAGAAGGTATATAATAGTAATGTCATTTATTACTAAATTGAAAACAGTCTTGATTTATGTTTAACAGATTTATTGACATAATTCCCATCCCGTAAAGTTCAACTATTTTGAGTATACAATTCAATGCTTTTCATTATGGTCATTGAGTTGTATAACTGTCAGAATTCAACTTAAATTGGGCGGTAACCTTTAGGACTTGAGATATTTTATCTTTAATATAGGCATATGTTGCTTGGTTCATATATCAAACATTATTGTTATCTTCTTGATAGCTTGATACTTTAATGATTAAAAACAATTTATTTACTTTTGGAAACTGTGTTTAATTGTTTTAAAGTTGTGTGATATTGATACAGCCACTTAATGGTCTTACAGTTGTTCAAAAGATTTATATTCTCACCACTGACTTACATTCAACCAGATGATTGTATGTGTGTGTATTTGTTTCCAGAGTATCTGCTGTAAGTAGTACATAGTTGGATATTGATTTTCTTTTGATTTATTCACTTTAACATTATATTTATTTTGATTTCATAGTTTAATCCATTCACAGTCATTGTATTAGTGTTATCTGTATGGCTGAGTTTCCTTGGTCTATTTTGCTGTTTCCTTTGTGTCTTGTGTCAGTTTCTATTCCTTTCTTTCTTTTTTCATTACCTTTTGAATTAATGAAATAATGATTTCTTCAATCATTTAATCCATTTAGAAAACTTTAACTCATATATTTGCTTTCATATTGGTTTAATTAAATATAAATTTTATAATTAAGATAAAAAGCATATATATATATACACATTATAAAATTTAACACCAATGCAATGTAGAAACTTTACCACTATAACGACTTTTTCCATATTTATTATAAACTGTACAAATTTTGTCTATTATAAATAGATGAAATATTATTACCTTATGTAGAATATTTTACCTTTAAAAAAACAAAGAAAAGACAATAAATTTTTTTTTTTTTTAGTCTGGTATATTTCTTAGTTTATTCTTTTCACCTATTCCTGTGAATTTAAGTAACAATCCAATAACATCATATTGTAATATAATTTCCTTCTCATTATTTCATTATGTGTTACATTATAATCTAATATATTTCATTCCTATGTGCTTTAGACTGACTGGTAAAATTAAACTTAAAATAACTTATATTGGTTTTTGTTGCGGGAAGTATTAAAAATTAAGGAAAGTATCACATGTTCCCACATTACCCCCTGGTTCTCTCAACCCCGGCGGGCTGGCCAGCCATGCACTGGCGGGCAATGGCCTACCTGCTTTCAACTCATGGAGCTCTGACTCAGAGCTCCACAATCTCTCTACCCAGCTGGCTAGGTTCCCACTGGCGGGTCGCTACCATGCCAGCCCCAAGCTTCAATACCCCCATGGCCTCTGTGGTGCACATCAGGCAAACCCACACTTTGCTCTGTACCTTTCTCTTTTGAACTCAGATGAGCCGCCAAGTGAAGGAAAACACAATACAAACTTAGTTCAGAAACAATAATAACTCAATCTCTGGGCGCATCAACTAAAACCTAATCTTGTAAGCCTTATCAAAGTCTGATTCCTCTGGTGGCGAATCCTTGCGGATCCTCCATGATACCAGAAGACTCTACTAGCTACATCTTACCTATCTGCTCTCCCCTTGCCAAAAGGACTCTCCCTCTCTCTTGCTCCTTTCTTCTCCTCCTCCGAACTTTCAGTTTTTGAATAATATAAACAATAAATACTATTATACTATCTTAATTACCTAAACAGTTATTACCTAAACACCTACCTAAACAGATATTGGTTTTACTAATATCTGTGCATATGTATGTATAGCTAATATATTATCAGAGATTTACCATTAAATGGTGTACCACTACATTCAACAGAATGTACGTTTGATTTTTATATATAAGATAATGTGGCACAAAACTTACCAAAATATATTTTATAGTTATTGCTAATTTGCTTCTATTTCAAGGATTTCTACCTTAGACTCATTCAAAATTAATATTTTTCTAACTTATTTGTGATGAATCATGTAACTTGTTATTTTAAAAAGCTGCTTTTAAATATGGATTTCAGGACAGTATATTCTATTTTCCAAAGCTTTAAGGTTTTCTCTGTATGTTTCGAGAGGCTTAGCGGTAATACCAAGATGTCTAGTCCATCCTGAAATCTCCATAGAATGCCACAAAAATTTCATCACTTATAATCACTCCTTCCAAAATATTTATTGTCTTCAATAAATATTACTCATGTTTTCTAAAAGATAATATTTCCCAGAAGATATGAAAAAGTAGAGAGACCAAAACTCTAATGCAAGCAGAACATTGAAATGATTTCTCCTCACTTTGGGGTTTTTAGTCATGAAAAGAGGCATATTAGTTTAAAACAAAAAATCAATATATATTAACTGTGGACAGTTGATATGGTACTCACTTGATGGATACCTATCATCCTAGGGAAATGTATCAAATCAAAGTATAACCTAAGATGCCCCTTATCTCTCCTAAGAAGAAGTAATAAGAAAATGCAACCAGACATCTTACCTAACAGGGTATAGAGGCATTTGACCTACACCATGCTATTTCTGTTTTTCTGAATAGCACTTTAGACCTTGACCTGTCGTTCAACTTCTTTTGTAGGCAGTTTCAGTACATTTATATCTGTACTGTTTGGGTATTAACTGTTTTTTAAAAGGTTTGATTTGTGGATGGAACACACGTTCATTCCTTCCTTACATATGATGGTTGCCTTTCCACAAAGTCAGACTGTTCCTTCTTTGTGTGCTTATAATATGAAAGGGTGAGTTAAATAACAAGCTAACCTTTATACCTAGACCACATAATGAGAGCACCACTAATGACAAGCTACACATGGTACAGAAAGAGTTTTAATGATAAAAATATGTAGTTAGTAAAAGAATTCAGTTTCAAGAAAAAGAAAATCTGGTAGAAAAAAGCCTCCCTTCAAACTTGGTGGAAAAGTAAGTAACTTTTAAGAGACAGTGAATGGGATGCGAGTTAAGCATTTTATTTCTCAAAATATTAATGTCTTAATGGTCAGTAACTTCATCACACTCTGATTATTAGAGAAGGCAAGGTATGCAGATTCTTCTTCAGAGCACTGTATTAATGAAACTGAAGTGTTTTGCATTATACTGTGTGGGAATACTGGGAAAACCTAACTGAGAATCCCTGTGGGGTTGACTGTAGGGAAAAAGAAGTCAAACCATTTCTGACTCTTGAGTACCAGAAGCACATTTCAGAAGTCACATATGAAATGAAGCCTCACATTTTGGTGACAGGGATTTGTTTAAAACTCTCACATTGTAAGCAGATTAGATTGAACTTCAATCACTAAGAACTCCAATAGCATTCTTTGAAAGAAATGGATTGGTTTCTAGCATCTCCATGATAAATGGATCTGAAAAAAAAAAAAAAAATGGAAACCAAGACCTTACCTGCACATACATGGTAGAAAGAAACTCTGGGCTCTCTGGAGACACATTGAAGAAAAACAACCACTTTTCGGGAATGGTCGTGTTTTGTGTTCTAAAGTTTCGGTAGTCCTCAGATTCTTAACATTTTTTTTTTTAATTTCATGAAAAACATTTTGAGACTTTCTCCAAGTCTCTTGAAATTTTGAGTGATTTTAAACAGTTTTATTGCATTGTAAAATTTATTTTATGTGCATGTATGTGGGTATGCAGAATACGAGGACAGCTTATGGGAGTTGCTTCGGTCTTTCTACCATGTTAGGTCCCAAGGATCTGACGTCAGGTTCCTTAGTAAAAGCCTCTACCAGCTCAGTCATCTCTTTGGCCCTCAAAAGTTTTCATGAGTATTTCTAAATAGGACAGATGCAACTACCCACACAGATAAATTGTTAACTCCGAGTTGTCAACTTTCAAGGAATGGCATGACTCTGAAGGAACCAAGGAAGCCTCATTTCAGAGCAACACAGCCTGTTATAGAAATTTAGGCAGACATGATTTTCATTGTTTTACTTTTTTTTTTCTTTTTTTAACATGTATGAGTGTCTTACCTGCATGTGAATTTGTACACTATATGTGTGTGTGGTGCCGGCAGAGGCCAGGAGAGGGTATTGGCTGTCCTGGAACTGGAGTTACAGTTGGTTTTTAGCTGCCATGTAGGTGCTGAGTATCAAACAAGCAGGTTCCTTGGAAGAGCGGCCAGTTCTCTTAATTGTTGACTATCTGTCCAGCACCCTATTGTTTTGTTCTGGTTTTGATTTCTCCGTTTTGTTTTCTGGTTTTTGTTTGTTTGTTTGTTTGATTTTTTTGGTTGGTGTTTTCTCCTATGAGGGAATTCTGGAGTTGTGAGGCTGTGTCTGAAATCATGCCGTCGTTCCTGACAGAAATTTTGCAAGCCCCTTTTGGAGCTTCTAATACAGTTGAATCCTTTGCATCCTTTAGCTGGGACCACTTCATCCTAGGAGCCAATTACTTCTTGTCCTTCATCTTTTTACAGGATACCCAGATGACCCACTCTTTCAGAAGACTCAAGTTCACTTCCCAGCATCTACACTGGGCAGTTTGCAACTGCCTGTAATTCTCACTTCAGGGACATATTATTCTTCTGGCCTGTGTGGGCACCTGCTAACACATTTGCATATACTCATACAGACACACACACATAAATAAAACTTTTTAATGTGCAGTTAAATTATTTTAATGCCAATTTAAAATATGTGTGTATTTAAATGGAGGCATTACTGGACAGTACCCTCACGCGTATGAGGCCATGGTGGTAAGAGAATAGAACACTAGTGAAAATTATCTAAATCTCTAATTCTAGTTCTGTTTTTGTTAAAGTGGTATTTGGCTTTGGAAAAGCCATTCATCTTTCTGAGAGCCAATTTTCATGTTTATGAAATGAGCCTCATATGTCAAAGTCTCTGAAATGATGCCTGATGCCACTCTTTGTGCCAAGGTCAATGTTTTTTTCGTAGATTTTCTAGCTTTTCACATGAAAGTGTAGACCTTCTCCTATTATATATGATCACTTTCAATTAGGAAGTACTTACTACCCATAGTGTTCAACCCTGGACTTACAGTTCCATCCTGAAAGACCTATAAAAATAGCACAAAATGCAGTGAATCTACTTTTAGCTGTTTATATCCTATTTAGATTGTGACTGGCTTCATATGCATAAAATAGTTTAAAATTTTGTTTGAATGTAAATATCTTGCATTTAAAAAGGATTATAATTAAAATACTTGAGGGCTGACAAAATTGCTGAGAAGATGAATGCCCTCCACACAAGCACAAGGATCTGAGTTCAGATTCCCAGTATCACGTAAATGTCAGTCACAGTTGTAACCGTAGTGCTGTGGAGTTGAGACAAAGCAGGCAGGAGGCTTCCACGCCAATTTTTTAGATCAGCTGTTCTCAACCTGTGGGTTGCCACTGCCTTGGAAAAGTCAAGTGACTCTTTCACAGGGGTTGAAGATTAGATAACCTGCTTATCAGATATTGACATCACAATTCATAACAATAGAAAATAACAGCTGAAGTAGCAATAAAATAATTTCCTAGTTGGGGGTTCCCCTAATATGAGGAACTGTATTAAAGGGTTGCAACATTAGGAAGGTTGAGAACCACTGCTCTAAATGTAATGTTAAGCTCCAGGTTCAGTGAGAAGCTTAAGGTAAAGCATGGTAGAGCAAAATTCCATAAAATATGAAATGTGTCCCTGTCACTTAAGAATTGTCACCACCAATAATAAAAAGTTAAACCTTGCCCCTTTCAATGGAAAAAATTAGAAAACCTTTTTGGATTTACCCATCATCTTTATTGAAACTGATCTGAATGTTATAGTCAATATACAAACAAAAATAATCATAAAATTAAAAATCAGCCCAAATTTTAAATTAAGTACTACTTAATACCTTGAACTTTATAATTACTCAGTTTTATCAATATCATAAACACATTTCAGATTCAGCAATCTCTCAGATAATTTCCTGGAAAGAGCAATGCCCTCTATCTACCTCAATGAGTTAATTGTATGCAAAGGACAGATTTAATTTTGCTTTATTTATTTAAAAGTTCATTTTAAAACTCTTTTTAAAAAATAAGCACAAATCTTTGATTCACATGGAAGTATTAACCTTTCTTATCAAGTTTGATCAATGTCATAATTTCATATTAAGATATGATGGATTCTTAAAGTACACTTTGAAAAATTAACTTACTTACAAAGACACATTCTGCTTTATCATCAGTAAAATGAAAGAACTTAAAAATGATGGTAAGTTTCAATTTTATATTTATCTATTTAATGCCATTTTGGAAGGCGATGATAAAGGTGAGAACTGACTAACGAGAACTCTTTTCAAAACCCTGGCCCAAGAATGTACCCATTTACAGGGGGTAAAGGAACATCAGTCTCTATTGACACAAAATGCCTTTTTGTCTGTCTGGCTTTGTCCTATGCACTCACTGTCCCTCAAAAATGGTGAAAGAAAGGGGCGATGGTGGATTAGTGGAAATCTATCGTAACTGAGACTAAAAAAACCTAAAAGTTTGCTTTAGTGCTTTTGTACCACAGTTTATCAGCTAACTTTAGACATTTATATATTAAATTCTTATAAAAATGACTACCTACTAATCAGCTAATATGATTTCTTTCAAAGGTACATTTTAAAATCCCACACTTACGGTATATGCATAATTATTGGTTACATTTAAAACAGAATTACATTAATCACGTTGAAACCTAGATTTGCTATCTGCCTCCACTGAAAGCATTTTTGTGCCAATGCCTGCCCAAGGAGGTTAAGAAGAATCAGGATAACACAAGGGATGGATAGCTCACAGAGTCGCTATGGAACACAGGATAAGTGAAACTTTCTAAAATATCAATGATGTATCTTTGCTCTATTTTACATAAGATTTTAGTGACACTGAGATTGTCCAAACAGAAAGCAGAAAAGATATGTGCCATTCTGCAAACCTGTACTTAACCCAAACACAGCAATCTTATAGAAAAGATTTCCATGAGAAATCCAAGGCCATTGGAAATAAATCACGTGTTTTCCAGGCTTGTCCTCAGCATGACTGTTGTATATCTTGTCCTACAAGAATGCATCTGTGTCCTGTTGGCAGGACAATGACATTTCACACATGTCTATTTACTTTGGCATGCTTGGTTTGTCACACATACATGAAACAGACACCATTACAGGCATTCTCCCATGTGCAGTTCTGTGAGTGAGTGGTTCATCTTTCATGCTTCTGCATATTTGAGCTGAGTTTTGGAAAATAGGAGATGAAACAAAGGGACTTTTCTGACTCTAGACTTCAAGAAACTAACAGAACAAGATCAGCAAAACCAACAATACAACAATATTATAATAAAATTATTATAATAGAAAGCAACTGTCAAATTCCCTGTGCTTGATAGTATTTATCAAATACATGGTACATATTTTTCATCTGCTTTGATTTTTCATTAGTGTGTAAAACCAGTATATTTGGTTTTGGTAAACGTAATACTCTTCATTTATGAAACTTTCCAGGACACAAAATGTAGCTTGTAAATAATTTGGGCTTGGCAGGACCTCGTGCGCACTAACAGATTACACATTGTTCTGATTAGATACACCAAACATTCCACTCAGTATGTAGACAGGTTTCAGCTCATGATGACAGCTGATGCATGACTTACAGCACCAAATACTCAAGGCATTTGTACCGATTTAGTATTCATATTTATCTATACCAGAATTTAGTTATATAAATGATATATCAGGTGACTCCTGACAGAGTTTTTATGGCTGTTCATATATACTTTAAAGGGAAAAAAAATCACATAAATATGTCAAAGCCCAAAGAAAATGAATTAGCTCTTTTTGAAAGCAGAATCAAGCAATGACACCCTTCTATATGTTTTCTGTGGCATTTTCGTTCCCTCCAAACTGTCAACAAGATGGTTCAAACATTTGCTTCAGAAGAGTAATCTTTGTCCATTAAGAGAAAATTCCTTTAAAGAACAAAGAGCCACGTTTTCTTTTAAGTCCACTCAAGTCAGAGTCAGTACCCGGGTGCCTGTTGCTCTCCTTCACCAGCCTCACTCTGATCTAAGCAGTGAGCATTCACAGCCCAGGCAGGATAACAAGCACCTTTTCCCTCTCATGGCCAGCTGTAAATTACTCCACCAAGAGAAACACTTGTTAGAAGCTTGATGTTCAGAGAAAAACATTGAAATTTTCCAGAGGGAAAACAAGAAGCCACTTCTGCGTCTGTCACGCGAACCCCACAGGCACCTAAATGGCCACACAGGATGAAATGTGTCTTACCCCTTGGCAATCCAGTAAAACTTTCCATTGGAAGGAAACATGTCACTGATCCATACTCTTGGTATTTTCATCTCTGATCAGCGATTTCTATGATCTATAATTTAATACTGGGGAGAAAAGGAATCCCCGAACACTTCTATTTTCTACCATGGACCAAAAAAGTTAAAGATATGAATTTAAAACCACATACTTTAAAAATCACTAAAACGTATTTACATTGTCTTGTAAGAGGTTTCTCTGACCTCAGGAAACTCATCCAGTATTTAAAATGGAAGATGTGCACAAAAAGTTAAGCAAATAACTTTCTAAAATGTCACAGGATAATGAAGGAAAGGAGAATTAAAGGAAGGATTAAATGATAGAGGAGGAAATAATCAGGTATTGGGAAATGAGAAGAACCTTATTTACTTTCCAAATTGTCCAGCCTTACTCTGAAACACACTAAAAAGAAAACTACTGATGATCAAGGCTACCAAGAAGCCTGAATCCATCTACCTCTAAATGATGGCATTCCTTCAACATTCCTTGGTCATGAATAAATACAAATTGTATCCAAATGATTACTGAAACAGAAGGTGGAATGCAACATTTTAAAGGTCAAATAGTGCTATACTTCTTTTTCTCCTAAGAGCTATGTATGACATAAGAATGTCAGATTTTGTCTAAATAGAAGTAACTACATAAGCACATAAGCATGTTAGCATGAGCCATCCTGCTTGTGGATATATGCAGAAAGAGATTGCAGGAAGTCACTGCACTGGGTACTTTCAAAGAAAAAGACCAGCTTGGCTCTCTTACTCTTAGATTCTTTTGGAAGCTTTCAGCTTGCTCGTTTTAATGATGGTATCATTTTGCTGTCCTTCTATCAGAGTTCAGCTTTGAAATGTACAGGTTTGGCTGTAGACTAACCTCAGTAACAACTGCCTTGGCGATGAAGGGGGAAGGACCCTCCTCCTTACAGTCTGCTCTTCCTGCTGTGATTTGATGGATTTTGTTGTCAGTACAAATAGGATTATTCATCAGGTTAACCTCTCCTTCTCTCAACTAGAATATTCTTCACTAAACAAAAATAACTGCTATGCATACCATCCCATAAGTTTTGCAAGTAATCATGAAATTAATGTCCTCTTTTAAGGGCAATATGCTCACGGAGAGATTAAAACCCCTCCTGAATATAATACCTTTCCCGAAAGCCTGTCATTCCAAAAGATTACATTTGTTTTACATTTTACTAAAATGAGCTACTTTCCTGTATAAATAAATAAATAAGATGCTTATTCATAAAATGCCACTAGCACGTCCTTAAGACTCAGCCTTAGGTACTGTGTATTTCTGTAATATCAGTGTGTGCTATGATTCTACCAAGCTAATGCCTTTTGCATGCTAGTTTGGTTTATATTTAAGTAGTTGGGTCTTTTCTCCCAACAAGCAGAATGCTGACAATATTCATTTTACTGTATTGAGTCCTGACTTTAAAATGAAAATAACAAACCAATATTTTCCTGAACTAAACTTCCACGAGTGTGATTATCTCAGAATTATTCTATCCACTGAGATACCATAAAGACCACCACCTCAGCCTGGGCTACCACTGGGTATCTATGAAAACTCAGGAGAAAACAAAACATTGGAAAGCAAAATATGAGTGCCTTCTAATCTCGCAGATTCATAAATATTCAACCAGTCTCACACTGATATCAGAAGGATTTTTAGTCAGTAACCAACCTCCAAAGAGTTGAAGTGATTGTCTTTGCCAATTGTTTGACAACTAAGTGGTACGCTAAAGAGGTATTGATAGAAAGGTATACTTAATTGCTTAATAATTTACCGCCCTTAGAAGAGATATTGGGTGAGCTCTTGGATTAGCCAAATAGAACTTCAGGAATGTAAATAATGCATTGTGTATTCTCTGCTTCCACTATAACGCCATTTCCGGTTTTTAAAATGGTTGTCTGGCGCGTTCCTGCTCTCCTGGCCAGGTTGCGGTACTTTTGCAGCTTGTAAATTTTCCTCTCTGCTGACTCTCGGCCTTTTTCATCACACATCGGTTCACACAGACAGACTCTACCTCCAGTCCAACACTAAAGTTACTTGCGAGGCACTCCTTTGCCTCATATTTCACATCTTCCCGCTGATTTTCTCCTCTTGAATACACAGTTCCGTCTTTCTACCTCTGTCCTCAGAAATCTGAACAGTCTGGCTTTTCTGAATACTTAAATAGCTTTGTGACAGATGTCAGTGTGTGTCATTATGTACTAACATGCTCCTGCAATTTTTCTGTACTTACTTTCATTTTAAATTCCTTCTGTTGTAAATTAATGGGAACATACCGTCTCTGTGAATGAGTTAATGTTACAGGATTTTTTTTTGTTTGTTTCTGATTAAAAAGTGAAGTTTCTAATTAGTACTCCCGTCGAATGGCAGATACGAAAACCAAGAGAGTTCCGTAATAGTATATGGAGCATCTCGAAGTTAATAGTTTATTATTGTCTGTGCAAGGAATAGATCAGAAACAAAAAGGAAGAAATCTGAATATTCTCATACAAACGGGAGAATGCTCTCTTTTTCACTCCTTAAAGTGAAAGAAAAGAACATTAAATAGTTCAGCCTTGCAATTACATGATCTAAGGTGACACCACATCTTGGGTATTAGTAGGAGAATGCAAAGCCCTGGTACTTAGTGCTCGTTCAGAAGGAACACTTATTTTGGCAAACTGTTTTAACCGGTCAGATTATGAAACTTTCGGAAACACAGGTGAAAGTTCAAATTTCATTCCTAAAGTGTAGTCATTGTGTAATAAAACACCCAAAATGATTCATTCAGGCACCTTAATATGTACTCGTCAAGGAGGAGGCGAGGCGAAGGAGGCGGTTTCTCTTTCTCTAGCATAACATGTTAAGTGCAGCATTCTAGTCTAAAAGGTGGAATTGTTCCTTTGAGTAAAATAATTAATGAGTCCAACAAAAGGAAAACTGTTACGAGAGAGACCTCTAGTGGGAAACCACGCAAGTGTCTTGGCCACCCGTTTTATTGTTTATGCTTCATCTGAGAAACAGAACTCGCACATGGTGTGTAAGGTAGTGTCCATAAGGCAGCCAGCCAAATGCCTCCCTAATGCTTAGCACATGCGGTGTGTTCAAGCCACTGATGCTCTTCTGAGTCAGGCTGGAAAAGTGCTTTAGAGATGCTCAACTTACTTCTTAGACATCCGATTGTGAAAAACAAATACTAGGTGTCTAAGACATCTTAAGAAGGGGTAGCCAGACATTGAAGGGATTGTTTAGAAACCAGAGGGTGTTTTGGGTTTGTTGGTTTGTTTGTTTTTTGTTTTCTTGTGTGGACGTCAGGTTTGAATTGTAGGTAATCGTTTTACACAGAATAACATCAAAGTACTTCGCTGATGCTGAGGAGGGATTAGGGGAGTTTCCAGCTTTTCAAAATAATAAATTCAATAACAGAATTCGTTAGCCATCCAGCCAGAGTCCCTTTTAGGAAAAAAAAAATCTCAAAAAGTCCCTGGTGCTAGACTAAAAAGGTTTCTGAGTACAGGTTAAAGAAAGCCTTGCCTCTGGATTGCAGAGTAGTTCATTTGACTAATGCATTTCTGAGATTAGTTCTCCTTTGTTTGCCTTGCAGCTGCGTCTAGTTCACCCTCTGATACATATACTTTAATTGTAGACGCCTTTTAAGATTCCTTTGAACAACATTGATGATAAATATGAAAATTATGATATGGTGTCAGGCTAGAAATATAGCACTAAACTGCAGAGAACTCTGCAGTGTTTACCATCGAGAAGTCTTCTAACTCCTAACATGCAGGAGCTTTAGCTTAGGGGGGAAAACATGATCCAAAAACATGTGGGTTAAGAAAGCATTGCAGACTAGGAGAAAAAGAGAAAGAAGCCAGGGATCCAGTATGGCAGTGTTAAGTTAGTGCTGAATTTGGTTGCTGCTCTGAGAGAAACTCTCTGACTGTAGTCGCTTACCCTAACAACCCCTCGGCTTTTATTCCATGATGATGGAGAATGTAACCAGCACCTTCAGCAGTGCACCTCGGGGAAGCTTTACAACTGTTCTGCTCTGCTGTACACATTTAGAGCAAAACTATCTTCACTGCCAGTACCCTAACTTCTTAGGCATTTTGAAAAATTCTGCCTTTTGTTTTTAATAACGAACTCTATCTGAAACTAACTTTCATGATGATGGTATTTTAGAGGCTGTTTGCCAGGCAGTTCATTCCCAGGCCCTTTGTTACCCATGCTAATATATTGCCACAAGCTCCAGGGAAGTGTGCCTTTACACTCTCACCAAAGTTGAAGCATCTCTTGAAACAGGACATCATTATTCAGAGGAAGTAGACTCCACGAATCTTTAGATGTGAGCTGGTAACTGGAAGCCACTTAAGTGAGAGAAAAGAAAAAAGGGGGCTAATGATTGTCACATATTTTATTTCTCTGAACTTGGTTCCCAGTTTAGAATGGAGATTTTTATGATAAAGATTTAAACAACAACAACAACAAAAAAAAGAAAATTAAAATTCGGGAACTTTGGATGGACTTTGTTTCTATCTATCTAAAATCAACATGCTGGCTGAAAATATTCTCAAGGTACAAGAGCGTACTACAGCATATTTCTCTGTTCTCCTGCCCACTTTCAGCTTTAAACATTAAATCCAATTCACAGTGTTGCTGTGCTGTCCTTAAATAAGCCTGGACACTTCAGGTCACAGCTGATCCCTTCCCTTGCACAGCCTATAAAGCATGTGCTCTGCTGGCCCGGGTGTCTCCTCAGTTCTCTCCTGTCCTCCTTACAGGCTGACTACCTCTCACTCTTCTTTTCTCCATGAAAAAAAAAAAGCTCCTTAGAATCAAAGCAGCAATGAAGGTAGAAACAAAACTCCAGAGTTTGCTAGAAGGAGGAGTCAATTCTGTTTCTCCAGAGAATGAAACACTAACCATCCAGCTCCAATGCTCGGATGCTTGAGACTTGAGGTCCTCATCCCACACACAGAAAAAAGTTGGAGTAGGACTCAGCAAATGCCCAAGTCTCAGTTCTTATCACCTATACCTACTGATGGCATTTGTACTTCCCCAAGCAAAAGACAGTGGGAAAACTAGGAAGAAAACTCACAAGAGAATCTGAGGATATATATGTGCAATAAACATGTACATTATCTCTATATTTTCTTTGTGCTTTGAAGATTTTATTTTTGTGCTTTACTCTTACGGCTTCCAACAAGTCAGTTCAAAATTTGTAATTCCACATCACTCTATGGATTTCTTAGTTTTATTGCTAGCCTAACAGCCAAGAATCAGCAAATGAGCAAAAGATTGAGAATACATTCACGAACATAAAAATTTAACAAAAGTTCTGCGGCTTTGGCTCAGTTGTTGGAAGTCTCATCTCTTGAACAGGAAGACCTAAGTTCAGATCCCACAAAACAAACACAGAAAACCAAATGAGCTAAGATTAGTGATGCGCATCTGTAACCCAGCCCTAGTGAGAGGAGACTGGAGGATCCCAAAAGTTCTCTCACCAGCCAGAGCAGTGAAATTGGTAAACCTAGGTTAGTGCACTGTAGGGAGAGGTTCAAGAAGACATCCAATATTGATCTCTGCTCTGCACACATACATACACATGTATACATACACAAGCAAACGGACATACACACAAACACACACACACACATACACACACACACACACACACACACACACACACACAAAGCAATTTTACAAAAAACAAAGGAATAAGTAATTGTTTCTACACAGGTCATAAATTCTAAGTCTTTAGCTTTTTGTTATAAACATTTCCCTATAAGAATAATGATGAAAACATAAAATATTTGGTGAAACACAAACCACTATTGTGTCTTAAAATTAAGACAGCAGACATGAGAGTTCCTGCCTGGATAACTAATAGTGTAGCTCTAAATCTCTAATTTGGAATTTGCACTCATTATTTTGGTCTACAAACCCTACTATAGTCACTTAACTGACTGAACAGATTCATCACTGAGACGAAGCAGTATATTCAGCTGACCTGGCCATATATTTTTTCTTTCAGAGAATCTGTGGACCACCAGAGCTCAATATAAATGGGAGGTGTTTTTATGTCCCAGTTGTATTTACACCTAGGAGAAATGAAAGCTCTGACTCAGTAGTTCAAAGTGTTTCATTACCTAAGAATTTTGAACCTAGAAGGTCATGTAGTGCATTCATGCAAAAAAAAAAACAAAAAACAAAAAACAAAAAACAAAAGAAAACAAAAAAAAACACTAAAGCACCTACTAAGCAAGAAGAGCTATCGCTGCTTTTTCAAAAGCACCTACTAAGCAATCAGTGCCATCTCTGCTATTTTAACAAGAATACATCTGGGAAAAAAAGAGTTTCTTAATATACAATTACTCTAACAAAAATCTTAACCAAGGCAAAATTTTTTTCACTATAGTTTAACATTAGGCTTATTTTACCTTTCTCATGAGATATTTCAAAAGATCATTAGCATGTCACTATTTCTGCATCTGATACATGGCAATAAGAAACAGAAGTGGGTCATTTGCCTTCCTTCCCAGAGCACATGTACAGTGCAGACTTACTTTCCTGTCCTGGCTTGCCTTGCTATTGCTTTGATAAACACAGAGAGGAAATTTCAAGGGAAAAATGATTTGTCACATGTTCTGATCATAATCTGTCACCGAGGGAAGATGAGTAGGTCCTCAAGACAGGAACCTAGAGGCAGGAACTCAAGCACAGACCACTGCTCACTGGCTTGCTTCACTACTTTCGCCATTCATACTAGATGCACCTAGGGAAGGAACAGCCTCCAGGCTGCGCCATCTGCCAAATAATCCGGAGATTCTTCAGAGGCTGCTGACTTAGCTGACTCTAGTTGTGTCAAGTAGTACAAAGCTAACCAGCATACTTCAGCTTCCCCACTACAGACATCATCTACGTATTCGATCTTAACTTTACATTTATTCTTTGGAAGAAAGAAGAAGGAAAAAAAAAGTGGAAAAGAAAACAACAAAAGCCTCCAACTTTCATCTTTATGTGACAAAATTCATGTTTTATTTTATTTGTTAATTTTTATTGAAAATATTTTTATACACTATATTCTGATCATTACTTCCCCTCTACATCCCTTATGCCTCCTTTCTTTCTGAGTTAAGAAAATAAACAGGAAAATAAAAACAAATAACAAAAAATATATATATTACAAACCCACATAAATAAATAAATAAATAAATAAATAAATAAATAAATAAATAAATAAATAAAACAGCATGAGAAACACATAACACACAAGCTTGAGCACACACAACATAAATGCACAAAATCATAAATGATAATATACAAAGACCAGTAAGATAAGAAACAACTAAACAAAGCAATATGAGACAAAAATAAATATACAAAAACAACAACAACAAACCCAACACATTGAGTTCGTTTTGTGGTGGTCCTTTGCTGCTGAGGATGTGGCCTGTTCTTTTTTATTATTATTTAATTTTTTAACATATTCAATTTACATCCTGCTCTCTGACCCACTCCTAGTCACCCCCTCCCACAGTCCTTCAACCTCCTCTCCTTCTCCTCTGATAAAGTGGGGGCCCCCTAGGTATCCCCGTCCCTGGCACTTCAAGTCTCTGAGAGGCTAGGTGCTTCCTCTCCCACTGAGGCCAGACAAAGCAGCCCAGGTAGTAGAATATATCCCACGTACAGGCAACAGCTTTTAGGATAACCCCTGCTCCAGTTGTTCAAGAGCCACATAAAGGTCAAGCTGCACATATGCTACATATGAGCAGGGAGGCCTAAGTTTAACCACCATCTTTGGTTGGTGGTTCAGACTCTGGCCCCAACGGCCCAGGTTAGTTGATCTGTTGGTCTTCCTGTGGAGTTCCTATCCCCATTAGGGTCCACAAACCTTTCTCCTATTCTTCCATAAGAATTCCCAAGCTCCATCTACTGTTTGGCTATGGGTGTCTGTATATGTCTGAGTCAGCTGCTGGGTGGAGCCACTCAGAGAATAACATGTCTCTGTATGCAAGCATAACAGAGTATCATTAAGAGTGTTAGGGATTGGTCCTTGCACATAGGGTGGGTCTTAAGTTGGGCCAGTTAATCTTGGTCATGCCCTCAGTTTCTGCTCCCTCCCCTATACCTGCATTACTTATAGACAGGATAAATTTTGTTTGAAAGTTTTGTGGGTGGGCTGGTGTCTCTACT
This sequence comes from Uromys caudimaculatus, assembly GCA_028551405.1. Classification (NCBI taxonomy): domain Eukaryota; kingdom Metazoa; phylum Chordata; class Mammalia; order Rodentia; family Muridae; genus Uromys; species Uromys caudimaculatus. The sequence goes on along the minus strand of CM052700.1, from coordinate 116,402,670 downwards.
CCTCCTCTAGGCTTCCTGTCTGTTTATAGGAGGTGGCCTCTTCAGGTTTCATATCCCCAATGTAGTGAGCTAAGGTCACCCCATTGATTCCAGGGGCCTCCCTTATCCCAGGTCTCTGTTTCATCCTGGAGATGCCCCATACCTCCTCACCTCTGTGACCCCAAAGATGTTCAACATCTCACAAAGACACTTGCTCAAGTATGTTCATGGAAGCTTCATTCGTAATAGCCAGACACTGGAAACTACCTAGATGTCCCTCAACTAAATAATGGATAAAGAAAATGTGGTACATCTACATAATAGAATATTATTCAGCTACTAAGAACCAAGACATCATGAATTTTGCAGGCAATTGGATGAAACTTGAGAATATCATCCTGAGTGAGGTAATCCAGTCCCAAAAGGTATATGCTCACTTATAAGTGGATACTAGCCGTAACATACAGGTACCAAAAGAAGCTAAACAAGATGGAAGACCCAAGTGAAGAAGCTTGAATCTCACTTAGAAGGGGAAATAAAAAGTTATAAGAGGCAGATGGAAGGAGGGAACTGGGAGGGATGGGGTGGGGAGTGGAATGGGGACTTAGGATCGTGTGTGGGGAAGGACAGAGAGGTGTGGCCTGCTCTGGTGTAACTTATATGCCCAGTGAAACTCCATTCAGGAAAACTGCTTATTCTTTTGCAAGTTTTTAAAATTCACAGGAGCTTCAAATTTGTCTGTTAATATGAGCTTTAATGTAGATTTGCATATACATGCGTGCACACACACACATACACATCTTTTCACATAAAAAGAAAGAATAGAAAAGATAGCAGATAGGAGTATAGGTATAATTTCAAATTACGTTACAGTACATTGCACTTGTATCCATCACCTCTCTTGATTATGGGTCTGCTAAGAGCAGGAACTACATTCATCTTTACAGCTCCAGAACCCTGAATTTATCCATTCATACATTCACTCAACATTTATTGAGCATGCACCATGTGCTGGCATAGTGTTCCATAATGTTGTAGGAAGACGAATCAATATGATCCCAGCTCTAGTAGATCTCATGGTCTGATGGACATAAAATAATTTCAGATAATTTGAACAAATAGGTAGAAAAGCACCTTTCCTGTCATGGTATCTTGTGAACTTTAACACCAACATAAAAGTACTTTAACTATCATCCTCTTTATAGATGAGGGAGGTGAGTTTCATATCTGTTAGTTACATGGATACATTGAATACAGTGATAGATACTGGGATCCAGCCTTCTCTCTAAATTCTGTGGGTAAGTGATAAAGATTTCTGCTAATATAATTTTGCATTGTTGGGTTATTAGCACTGTTGAATTATTTGTGTTAAGTCTTTTTCTTCTTAACAAAAGTTCTGAAAATATTCATAAGACATCTTCCTACACCACCATTTTAAATATATTCCAGAAAAAAAAATTACATGCTAACAAAGCTAGAACTCCTGATAGGACCAGATGAATTGTGAACATGGAAGCCTTCAAAGTAAATCAAAATATCCACCTAATTTCCAACATTTAGTACCACAAATTTGAGTCAGTCCATTTCAACAGTCAGAATGAAAAAAAAGCCCTCCCCTTTTTTGCATGTGATAGAAAGGAGACATTACTACTTGCCCTTGTGGTTCCACTTCAAGAAATTATGATGTCAGAAGTTGTTTCCTCTGTTATAAGTCCAGGAAATCTGATTCTTGTTAGCATTACTTCCTATGCACACAGAAGGAAGGCGATGCTGTCTTGATTCAACCCAGTCTACACATCACACTGGGCCTGCTAAACTGGATCTATAATAAAAAGAGGAAACAAAAAGAATAGTATTTTACTCAACTGGCCTGTGGTACAACCAGAAGGTGAGGCAGAAAGGGGGACTGGACAATGGTGGCATGTAGTGTGAGCTGAAAAAGTATCATAAGGAATCATTTAAGAGCATCAGACTATATGATAGGCATATTGATTACCGTCAACAACAGATCAAACCCTATTAAGGCTGCCAGAGGAACTATCCAGTGACGAACTGTTTAAGCAAAGCCTGTAATTTTTAAAAGGCAACATGGCAGATCTTGTTTGGTAGCACATGTAGAAGGTTCTGGGAGTCTCATCCTGACTTTCAATATGTTTTATTCCTAGATGACATAGCTACATTGTAAGCAAAGACATCTGTCAGCCACATTTGAATCATAAGCTTCTTTTACTTTAAAATTTTCTTTACCAAGGTTTGGGAAGAGAATTGTATTCACGGTTATATGAAATCCCATGTCATGGTTTGTCTGAAAATTTGGGTTGAAAGCCAATTATCAGGAGATCACACTCAAATATAATTCTACACCTAAGTGTCCTGCTTATTAGATTACTCATTCATCTACTAATTTTTAACTCAACAATTTTCATCAGCATTTACTTTGTAAGTATAAGATTTCTAAAGAATATTCCATTCTCTATTGGAATTTGCAGTTTGTAAGCTCAAAGTCTAATGCGATAGTTTCTTTCAGTGGGAGCGTGAGCCAATAACAGATGACAGTATAAGATGAAGGTGGTTACACCATCGTTTGAGGGTGTAATTCTCAGTACTGAGATTATAGATGTCTTTGTTCTCAATGTAGCTATGTTGTCTGGGAATAAAACATATTTAAAGTCAGGATGAGACTCCAGAACATTCTACATGTACTACCAAACAAGATCTGCTATGTTGTCTTTTAGAAATTAAATGCTTTCCTTCAACAGTTCTTCAGCTGATAGTTCCTCTGGCAGCCTTAATACTGTGCAATTCTCAGAAGCAGTTATTCTGAATTATTCATCTTGTATCTAGAAAAATTGCTGGTACATACATACAGAATGAATGAATGAATGAACATTGCAGATCAAATTTTCAAAAGAGCTGAAGATGACTATTTTTCTTGGACTCATTCAATAGGTCAAAGCTAAGTGAGTAGTTGGTAAAAACAATCAACAGGTTGGTTGAATAAAATCAAAGCCTGATGTTCAAACTATCTAGAGAAAGGCCAGTTTACTGTGTCAGGAGCTTGAATACCACAGATCACAAAACAGTTTTCTTCACCCGTGATCCTCACCATTTCAGAGGATACACTGAATGAAAAGGAAAAATTAAATGCACCATGCGACTGGTTTCCACAGAGTTTCCATGACCAGTGTGGTCTAGTGTCTCAAAATGGCATTTGGGTTTTATGTGGCTCATGTGCTCTAGATGTTTTAAATCCACAACTGAAAACAACATCTCATTAGTGTTGTGAATATGACAACACTATGGCATATTGTAAACATGACCACACAATTTATGACACTGAAGAAATAAGCAAGAGAAGGAAAAATAGCTTTTGTCTACATTGTGGTTGGATCGATTTCATATTCAACTAAATTTATCATGAGAATGACTTTCAGAAATGTGTATAAAGATTCTTCCTACTTTCATCTAATAAATGCAACTATTCACCAAAAACCTCAGTCATTCCTTGAAAATGTATTATGTCCTATTTCAAAAATATATTCTCTTCTCTGTAAGGAAGATTTTACTCTAACTCTACTCCTGGGTCAATGGTAACAATAAGTTTATGACTCACTTACCAGGACCCAAATTTTAAAGAAAGTACATAAATCTGAAGATTTTCACTGATTTGAAGGTTTTTGATCTGTCCAAACCTGGTAGTTACAGCTATAGGCTCACTTCCATCTTGGCTTTGGGTTTTTGTTTTGTTTTGTGTTGTTTTGTTTTGTTTTACAGAACCAGCCATTTATTAATTTGACTAGTTTGAGGCGTAAGTATGGTATCAATGTTGGACTAATATTTATAGCAATTACCAAAGCCCATTGACATCTTCATGCTTTTGTTAGAACATAATACATTAAAGAATGATTTCTAAAAATGACTGACAAGAAAAGCCAGATAGCATGCATTTAAACAAATTGCAAGGAATATTCTTCAACCCCATGTCACACTCCATGTACCATCACCAATAGTGATCACTCTAAGTGAATGGAAGTCAAAACAGATGACCCATGTTCTTCTGGAAAGCCATGAGTTTGGAGAGCTCTCCTCTGGGTAATTAAAAATGAATTTTAATCACCCCATCTTTGTCATTTGACCCCTCTTTTACAATACCACACATGATATTTAAATATGTATGAATTGACATGGATAACTGTATACATGCATGCTATATATGCATATGTCTCTACACATCACATTCATTTTTTAGTTAATTATCTTATTTATTTACATGCTGTCCCCCTCCTGTCCACCCTCCCAGCGTTCTTCACTCCCTCCTCCCTCCCCTCACCTCTGAGAGTGTGCTCCCCTCCCCCCAGCACACCCCCTTCTTTGGGGCATCAAGTCCCTACAGGATTAGGCACATCCTCTCTCACTGTCACGCTCATCTTTTCAGACAGATGTTCAGAATGGAAAACATGGGGGGAAAACAGAAAGGATTAAATTCAATGGAGGACACAGACTAAAGCAAACACAAGATATACTGCAAAGGGAAAATCTTTTGGCTGGGCCTTCTGTGAGCTTCCCCTCCAGAAGGGCCTGTGGGATCTTCACAGTCCTAGGATGCAAGTTGATTCTGACATAGGACAGATGCCTGATGCTTTAAAGTTACCCAAGCATATATACATATGTATATGTATATATGTATATTTTATATAATGTGTGTGTTTTCTGTTAATTTCTAAAGTATACAAAGCCTCAATCTGCCTAATTTTTTATTTTTATTTTTAATTCTTTTATTGAAAGTGGATTCTTCTCTCATACAATATAAACCAACCACAGTTTCCCTTCCTTCCATTCATGTCAGCTCCCTCCTTACCTCCTCTGCCCCAGATCTACTCCTCCTTGGTTGCCTCTTCAGAAAAGAGCAGGCCCAAAAGAGACAAGAGCCAAACAAGACAAAACAGGATACAAAAATACAAGGTCAGAGTCCTTTATCAAGGCTGGAAAAGGCAACACAATAGGAGGAAAACAATCTCAAGAGCAGGCAAGAGTCAGAGAAACACCGGCTCCCATTATTAAGAGTGCCACAAAGCCACCAAGCTAAGAGCCATATAGTATAGACAGAGGGCCTGGAGCAGACGTAAGCAGTCCTGTGCTTGTCACTGCAGTCTTGTGAGGCCATGTGAACCCCGCTTAGCTGATTTGGTGGATCTCCTGGTGTCCTCCATCCTCTTGGATTTCTACAATCTTTGCTCATTCTCTTTTGCTCAAATTACTTGCTCACATACAAATTCCTTAAAAACAATTAACCTGTATTGCTTAAGCTCACAGTCCCAGCAATACCCTCTGACTGTATAATTCATACCTGTAATAAATGCTGGCAATAGAAATGAGTTTTAATAGTTTTAGTGTCCATTTCATCCTAAGTGTTTCACTAAAAGAAGGTGGGTCACTGATCTTTTTTTTTTTTTTTTTTGATAGTCAAGAGCAAGGAATATACAATCAAGTTCAATGAGCCTGGTATTCCTCAAAGTTGTGAAAAACTGAAATTTATTTGTATATGTATTTAAAATAACATGATAAAAACACTCACTCCCTGGGGAATGCATGGCAGGTTACTCTCCTTTATCCAGCTGCCTGATACAGAGGAATTATTTACCTCACATTCATGAAGTAAATTTCTGCTAATGATACTGAAGGCTACATTTCCCTATTTGTTTATGTTATAGCATTTGCCTTGCCTATCTAATGAAATCTTGAGTTACTTCAGTAGCTACTTATTGATGCATTTTATGCCTTTTGTTAGCTATAATCTTGCTCGTTTTAGTACATGGCATCCTATCTTCAAGTCTGTCAGTCCCATTTTGCATTACAAATCATTTATAGTTTTACAACTGTCATTTCCAAGGACATCTGGGAAAGATGGATTTATGAAAGGTTACCATGCATTCTAAGAAGGCTAGGAATTAGCATGACTTTCTAAAGGTTCTTATAAATCGAGTCCCAGCTACCACTGGCAATGGGGTGTTTTTTGCTCTTGTCAAATATCTTTATTTAAATATTAAGAGAGAGATATGACCTTTGGCCTTGGAGATCAGTGTGACACAGCAATGCTCCAATCTATTAACTGGCAAAGGAGTGCAATAGACTTATTCTCTCAAGACCCCTATTTGTGAACATTGTTATAATAACCCTTCCATTAGACATCCCCAAGGCAAATAGCCTCTGCTTTTAACAGAGTCAGCTTAAACTCCTCAGAGTAACATTAGGAGACTATCTGGTTTGTGTCAGTTTAAGATCAACTCTCTGTGCACAGGTTCAGTTCTGTAAATTTTAAGCAGCCCCATCATTTAAAAGTTATTTCATATATGCCTGCAGGTAAATATTAGACATACAGAATATAGAAATAGCCTTATCCATTTCTTTGTTTCTTAAGTAGGCTTTTTAGTGATTACTTGAATCCAAATAGGGCTATAAAATTGGCTTTAAAACTATATGTCTATGTGTCTCTATCTATAATATAGACACAGACAGAAAAATAGAAATAATACTTTGTTAGAAATATCACAGCTAGCCAGAGACATAGAAATAATATTTTGTTCGAAATATCACAGATGCTACAGTAGTTTGGTGTGTCCAGGGACTGGAGATAACAAGTGTCTTCACAGTCCACAAAACATCACAAATGGAAAATTCAACATAGTCTTCACTGGGAAGGAGGAATACTCTTCTAAGTCTGTATTAAGAGTTACTTATGATAAGATAAAGATGTTTGTTTTCCTGTGCATCTTTGCCATCATCGTCTGCCCTGCACAGTTTTAGCCCATGTACATCCTGTGGTGACACTCAGATGCAATGCCTGCATTTGAATCTCAACTGATTCTTCTGTTCTCTAACTACTTAGGATCATTTCTAGGTTCACAGTTGGAGGTATCTGGCATCAAAAGATATCTTTATTCTGTAAACATCAAGGTCAGCCCACCATCCTTCCTTGAAATGTTTGAAAAATGATACTTGTTACCGTGACTCTTAAAAACTAAAGATGACACTAACCCTTGAATATTAGAGCACACGAGGAACTTGGTATCTTTTCTAAAGCTAGTTGTTTTGTTTCAGAGTCTATGACTTATTTTTACCAAACCAGGAAATCCAAAGTATTATTTTTAGTTTATTGGTGACTATGTATAGCTTCTTAAGTACAATTTCTTAAGTAGAATTTTGTTTTCTACATTAAATACTAATACACAAAAAGTTTAATTGTGAATCACTATTATTAAAACTAATGGGAAAGTCGAGGATGTTCTAGGGTGCTCACAACATACTCTATGTACCCACGGAAACATCATTAGTCTTTTTGTGTAAAAATTTGATCAATACTTAAAACAAATAAAAACAAATTTGTTAGAAAATAAAATATATCCATAATGTTCAACTTTTTTATATTATTTATAGGAATACTGAAAACATTGCTGTAAGTGGTTTTTCATTCGTTCCCAGATCAGATAAGGTGAGCTAAAGAAAAAAATAGTGAAATGATATCATGTGTTAAATCCCTAGAGCTCATACACAACACCTAAGCTTTGATTTACAGTGAAATTAAAGTTCTCCACCTCTTGCTCCCTCTCTCTCAAACACTGAGTGTGAAACATAGGGCAATGTTTGCCGTATAACATAATGTAGGATGTAATTTAAAGAGTTCTATTGATTCAATAAATCACAAGTAGTTCTGCTAGAGCAGTTTATGAATGGCAGTAAAACGCAAAGAATGCATTATATCATTAGAATTATGAACCACATGCAGGTGCAGCTATTTGTAATTAAGAATAAAGTGTAAAAACATGAAAATGGAGATATAATTTTTGTAGTATCTGCAAGCTTCTTTTATACAAAAAGGTGTGTTTTGAAACACCAATCAGAAATTCAGAGTTGTAGACCAGCCATCCTAAAGGAAAGATTTGTGTATGCAATCAGAACATATTCTGACAGGTCACATGAAACCTAGGAGTTAGAAGCACAAAGGCTCATTGGCTGCCCACGACCAGCAAACTTGGCAAAGTTTGTTGGTACTCAATTAAATCACACACACGGAGTATTGCAGCAGGATGCTCTGTAAGTTAGATAAAGCTGGTGAATGGCCAACCAACCCAGTACGGGTCAACGAAGAGGAAAGGCACAATTCTTGGCAGTGTGCCAACTGAATTTTGTACACACAGCAATTCTAGAATTCTAAAATAATCCAGGCTTGAAATTTTCTTTTTGGAGGAAATCAAAATGGCAACTGCAATTCTTCAGCTATTCTCTGCACATCCTTGAGAATGAAGAGGAATCCCAGTCTCCAATCTCTTTAGCTGTATGTTTCTTCTGCTATGAATAGACTGTCCTGTGGATGAAACTGTGGGGTTTAGAGAGAGATCCTGACGTAATGCCAAGAGAGTTTTCCCACCTGCTATTTGGCCTTATCTTCTAATAAACTAAAGGAAATGACACACAGTAGAGATCTAACATTATTTTGTAATTTTTAGATGAGTCTTAAGGTTTTCATATTAATTTCTCTGAAAGAAGTTAATACTGATTTTAGTCTAAACAGCTCTAGCTTTACGCCCTTCCTTTCTTTCCCAGGCTATGACCAGCATTGTCCAACAATGCCAAGATGCCCTCTGACTTCCTAATAAAATAGACCACTGCAGAACTTTTTTCTGAATTATCACCAGTCAGAGCCACATGCTACCATTTGAGGGTTTGGTTACCATATTTCTCTTTCCAAAGAAAAAATTTATCCAAGTAACATTGCTTAAAAATATAGATAAAAATTCACTGAAGACTGAACTATCTACACTCATTTATCAAGCCAAGGATTATAATGCTTTCTGTAGATTCTTATGAAATGCTTTACTAGGAGTAACCTAGATTGAAATAATCCAAGAATTTAAAGGGCAGAAATAATGAACTCTGACACTACCAACATGATAAAACGGACCTCCTGTTCTGAGGTTCTGTGGCATATTTCTGTGAGGGCCTGAAATTTTAACAGCATTGTGAAGGTTAATCAGCATTGAGAGATAAGTACAGTCATCCTAGAGGAGCCTTGATTAACAGGGTATAAAAACAGAAAAATGGGAAATCCTTGTGTGTAGCAAGAGATGTCCTCACCATAAGTACTGTAAAATAAAACAACACACAGAGAATCACACTTTCTTATCAGAGTTTTATAGTTAATGATAATCAGCATTAATATTTTATATTCAGGGTTATTTTATGCATAAATTTTGTACCAAATAATTGATATCACAGTATATATTATCTATATTTATACTTTTGAAAAAGATATATTTTATGATGATGCCTATGAGCATTTTCAGCACTTGGCATCTGCCTGGTGTTCCAAGCCCAGAAGACATCAGATCCCTTAAACTGTAATTATAGACAGTTGTGAGCTTCCCAGTGGGTGTTAGGATTTGAATCAGGGTCCTCTGCAAGAACAGCAAGTATTTTTAACCTCTGAACCATCTCTCCAGTGCTCTATATTTATTGTTTTACATATAGAATTATATCATTTTAATTTAGCATTATATGTTCTTCAGACTTAGAAAACTAAATGCCTTAAAAGGCTACATTCTTTTGTAAGTATGATTAACACACATCGGTAGTATTCTAAGCTGTCATTTCACAGCTTCCTATCAACTTCACAGAAATTGATGGTTTTGCATTATATTTAGTCATTGTTTTTTTTAATTAATTAATTAATTTATTTTTGATACTTTATTTACATTTCCAATGTTTCCCCTTTTCTGGGTCTCCTCTTTGGAAACCCCCTATACCCTCCCCCTCCCCACCTCTGTGAGGGAATTCCTCCTCCCACCTACCCACCCACCCATCCCCATATTCCCACCTTGACATTCCCCTTTACTGGGGCCTCTAGCACCCTCAGGCCCAAGGGCCTCTCCTTTCTCCTTGATGGCCATGGAGGTCATCCTCTGCTACATATGTAGTCCGAACCATGGGTCAATAGATGTGTATTCTTTGGTTGGTGGTCCGAACTCCAGGACGACCGGGGGAGGGGGGGTTCAGGCCCATTGACGCTTTTGCTCCCTCCATGGGGCTACAAATACCCTCAGCTCCTTCAGACCTTTCTCCAACCCCTCCATCTGGGACCTCACTCTCAGTCCAGCAGTTACTGTTAAGTGAAACTTGGAGATTCTGAACTTTTGGGCTAATATCCGCTTATCAGTGAGTACATACCATGTTCGTTTTTTTGTGACTGAGTTACCTCGCTCAGGATGATATTTTCAAGTTCCATCCATTTGCCTGCAAATTTCATGAAGTCATTGTTTTTAATAGCTGAGTAGTACTCCATTGTGTAGATGTACCACATTTTCTGTATCCATTCCTC
>CM052700.1:116355822-116391819 GCA_028551405.1 Uromys caudimaculatus | reverse complement strand
ACGGGGTTTCCAAAGAAAAGGGGAATCATCGGAAATGTAAATAAAGTATCAAAAATAAAGAAAAAAAAATCTACTGCTCATATAAAGGTGCCCAACTACAAAAAAAAAAAAAAAAAAAGAGTGAGATACTGTATTTCTCATCTGTTCAGCATCCTCACAGGGCCTAGTGCAGTTTTAAGCATTCCCTCACCAGCATTGACTTATTCATGAGCATTCATTGTGGCATGCCATAATTCAGGCAGAGCAGTATGTATAGTAATAAAATTCCCGACGTTTAGAAAAGTTCAAGAAGAAAAACACAAATGAAGTTCTATATATACAAATACTTATATTGTACTAAATGCTAACAAGGGCCAGACCGCACAGAACTCTCAATTTCAAGGGAAACACAACATCTTTCCAATCACATCTGAATAAAATAAAATGTAGTTCTTCTGGCTTACAGATGATCAGTTGATTGTCTAATATTCAATATCTTGTCAATTTTTGTTATAATCTACATGAATAAGAAATCTATAATTAAATGACATATGTTACATTCCAGATAAATTTTCCTAGATTGGGAATATTTTATATTTTAGTTGCTAAATTGATTATACAACATATTTTGAAGAACAAAAAAATTAAATATAGTTTATGGCATTGATCAGATAATCAGAGGAATGAAGCAGAATAAAAATATCCCATCCTACATACATTGTGCATATGTGTATTTATGTAAAATGATTAAAATTCGGGAACATGTTTTGGTGGGGATTCCCCAATTTGTTGCTTTATCTGAAGAAAGCATTGGTACATAAATCTGCAAGAATTGATTTCATTGAGCTGATTAAAAGAGTCAGAATATGATTTTAGAAAATACTGTTTTAAGAAATATTCTTTGCTCAATTTTGAAAAAAAAATTTCATGTTTATTACAGACTTAGTTTCAAGTTTAAATGAAAAAAAAATATTTTATACTTTTTTTCCCCGACAAGGATTCAACCATACAGAATGTGTCCACCAGACAAAGGAAAGGAAATTATCACCAAATTTGTTAGTAGCGAATCTTCAGAAAATGATGTTGCAGAAGGTAACACAGGGTGCGGAAGTGAGTGAGAGGGGAGTGGGATGTTGCAGTCTCTTGAAGGACTGTAGCTCCAGTAACATCTTATCATGTCACTGCTCTGAAGGTATCAACACTAGAGCCATTATTAAGTTGAACCACTTTCCAGGAAAATTAAACGTAAGAACATCTGAACTCTGTAGGCAACGTGGGCAACCATAGTGTGATCTTCAATGATTCTTTCGCATCGTGCTTCCTCTTCCCATGAATTCTTCCAGCACTTCTAAGAATTTTCCCCCCATAGGCCAATATAATTCCTTTCAGAGAGTTAAGTGAAAGTAGGATATGAAATGCAGATAACGATTGAGTAGCACCAGCATGGAGTTGCTTTCTGGTTGATGACTTGAGCCTGTTTGCGGCTTACAGTTCATCACCATCCTCTGAGCTAAGGCTGCTTTGACTGCTCGCTTTGGAAACTGCAGGGGAAATGGCAGAGAGCAGTGGGTCCGTCCCAAAGGAGCATATCGTATCACTTAGTAGCATGCCATCCAATCGTTGTTCCTCTTTCAAAGCGGCACTAAATGATAAATCTGTGAAGTGAGACAATGGATCAGAGAAAGCCACGGCTTGCTCATAGAACTCCGGGCTTGTCCCCTGAGATGGAGTCAGTTGTTGGCAACAGCCTCCTGAGTTCTTCTCAGGATGAGTCTGCTGCTTGGTGATGTGGGTACCAAAATCAGCTGTGCTGAGGGAAGCCAGGATTGGTAGACCATGAGCACGTGCTTGTATTTCTAGTTCCTGCAATTTCCAATAAGAATTGTTAAATAATGCATTGGAAAAGTTGACATCATTATTGAAAGCAAGCTGGAAATAAAACAAAATACTAGTGTCCAAAAGGAAGACGTGTGCAAACTATAGTTTTCCAAATAAAGAAATCTGGTGTACTTATAATGCCTAAAAATTACTTAATGTTTTAAAAAGTCATCTCATTGTCTATAAACTACATGGGGTGTGATGACTGCATAGTGGCTTCGACTAAGTAGTGTAATATGTAAATTGTGGAAAGTCTTCCATTTATTCCTCCTGGTTAATCATCTGCCATACCTCAAGAGAGTTGCATTGTAATAAAGTGTATTACATCACCATATGCATGTTTGCATTAGAAAGAGATAGGGTTATAATGCCCATATTTTAATATTTTGTGACACATGAACAGATGAGAAGTTACAATGTAAACTTGTAATATATGCTTTGTCACAATGAAATCCATAACATGGTTACTAAAGAAATTAAAGAAGTGGGAGAGATGTTCAAAATCATCTTACAAAAACATATGCTGCACTTCATTGTGTTGTTTATGTGTCTCCCAGTTGAGTGTGTGTTGAAATCACATGATGTGCGTATTAAATCAATGTTATTTTCTGCATTGGTAATTGGTTCTTATCCACTGTATGCCAATTTAAGTCATCTTGGTCTTAGATGTCTAATTAAAAAAATCTAATTGAAACAACTCAATTAAGAACCTTCTAAAAGATAGTAAAGTTATTTTTTTCCAAATAAAAACAAATAATAAAACAATGTATGAATGAAACCAGTAAGTAAGGACAGTGAGCAGACAGGGAGTAGCTCTCTGTGCAGATCAGGGCAAGCATCGTGTAACAACCTGAATCCGGAGCCTAAGCTGCCGGTTAGCAAGCTCTAATTTCTTCTGTCTGTGTTCTAACTCCCGGGCTCTCTGTTGTTCTTTTTGTAGCCACTTGATGTAGTCCACTGATGCTTTTAGAATGGTCCCTTTGTTCCAACGCATATCACTGTAGAAGGGAGAGATAACCTTTTCACAATTGTGCATGTCAGCAGAATTCATAAGAACTTACAAAATCTTTTACATTAATATGAAATAATGATTTACATGACTATTATTCACTCTTAGATATTATTGCTCCTGAATAGAAATTTTAATAGAATAGTTAAGAAGCCCTTATATAGTAAAATTAATCCCAGAATGAAAATAAGTGTCAAAAGAAAGTAATAAAGTGACTTTTTGTGGGAGAGCTAAATGCAATATCATGATTCTACCATTACAGTTTTTATATTTTTAGTGAAAATTGCTTTTATTATTAACTCTAAGATTAAAATCTATGTGCAGTATTTCTGCATTAATGAACTAGGAAATGTACATTACTGATGACTTAAACTTAAATTTTTTAAGATCATTTCAAATGTACTAATCTTTTAACCTATTTCCTAATACAGTTGCTTTTGTTTCTAAGAAAGAAAAAATACAGTTTTCCCTGAATGATGATTCTGAGTGGTTTCCCAATAACCAAGTTGGGAAACACTTCTTTATGCACTAGAGCAAGCTTCCTGATTCCATTTAATACGTTTTCCTACACAAACAATAACATTGTTATTTTTAGTGCTGAATTCAGAAACCTATTTTTAGATATTTTAATATTTTTAAATATTTAAGATAAATTCATAGAATTAAACAGTTTGAGAAAAACTTTTAAGTATTAGCCTAGAAAATATTAGAATGTTTTTAATATAGGGGAAATATAATTTAGAAGTGTAGAAAGGGCTAATAATGATTTTAATATCTGAAAACATTATGGATCTAATGTTGCATGAGAACTATCAAGATGCATTAGGAAGAAGAGCAAGTTAATTACCAAACATTAATTACAGTGGTTAGAAAACGCTGGTCACTGAACCTGAAGCTCACTCCTCCATTTTGGCTGGCCACCTAAGCTCTAAGATTCTCCTGCCCCCAATTCCCAACAGTGAGAATATAGGCAAGCACATACAAACTAGATTTTTAGGGACCTGGACTTAAGGCCTCATGCTTGAATAGCAAATACTACTCACTGAGCCATCTCCCCCCACTCCAAAAACTTATTTACATACAATATAAAATAAGCATATAGGAAAAAGTAACATTTCCCTACAGCTGTTTTTGTTTTACATTGTCTAAAACTATATTGAAAATATTTCTGATTCAAATAATCTTGATAAACTGTAATAAAGTTAATTATTTAATAGTATGAGTCAGATGTAGGAATATAAAGTCTATGGCACATCTATTTGAATATTACTCATGGAAGCTCAGCTTGGTGTCCATGTCATTAGCAGCAATTATGGATAATTAATGATGAAAATTAATTATGGAACAATGAAAGGAAGATGATTTTCACACACTCAGAAGAAAGGCTTACAGACTTTTGAGTGGCCACTCATCTACTGAAATGCACCAAGCCACCTCGATGTTTGCTCATTTTAATTATCAGCTTTCTAGGGCCATCATGACTATTAGCATGAAGCCTCTTCACAGGGATCTCTCTCACCGTGGAGTTATTATGAAAAGACAAGTCATTTTTGTCATTTAGGAAGTATCCGTAACTGAGAAATACTGTGATCGACAGAATTAGAGCTCTTAAGTAGTAACAGGAACCCTATGTAACATTTTTTGTCTTTCATATCCTCGCATGGAGGGGTCAGGGGGCATGACAGAGAAAGAATAGGAAGCTAAGGTCATGACCCACACCCATGCACATACAGCCGACATTAAATGGACCAAGTTGGATGTGTGTGTGTGTGTCTGTGTGTGTGTTGTGTGTATAAGTGTGTGTATGAGTATGTATGAGTGTGTGTGAGTGTGTGTGTGTGTGTGTGAGTGTGTGTTTGGTGTTTATGAAAGTGTGTGTCAATGTGTGTGTATGAGTGTGTGTGTGAGCGTATGTGGATGTGAGCATGTGTGTGTGAGTGTGTGAGTGTGTATGAGTGTGTGTGTATGTGTGTGTGAGTACTGTGAGTGTAAGTCAGTGTGTGAGTATGTATGAATGTGTGTGTGTGTGTGAGTGTGTACATGTGAGTGTAGGTGTGTGTGTGTGTGTGTGTGTGATGAGGTTGACAGGAGGCTGTTCGTGGGATATGAGGAATGGTGAAGGAAGAAATCAGGGACGGATATGATCAAATTTGTTTGTATATAAGCATAAAATTTCCAAAAATAAAGAAAAAAATTTTAGTATAGGACAATTACAGCCAAATCTGAACCCCAAAGCACTACTTATCTGAGTCTAAATCAAATCTACAAAATGGGAAGGGAAAACAAATACCCTTTCAACTGTTTTTAAATTTTGCTGCATTTGACAGCATTTAAACAGCTAATGCTTTGCTTTCAAATGGTTAAAATGTTTCATATACATATCAATGTCCTCTCCCCCAAGATAATTTCAAATATCATAGCATAAACAACATTTTGAAAGAATATATATTATCATGGAAATGTGGGGTGGAACTGGGTCACTAAACAAAGAACTTTTAAGAGAAGAACTAAGCATTTGAAAGTAGTGTTAAATGAATAAAGCCTAAGGTATAAACTGGGATAGGATTTTCTCCAGGTAAAGCTGCAGAAATACACATCGGCTGTCACCTTGGGTATAACAGCCACTTCAAGCCATTAAAATGTTATAACCAAAAAAAAAAAAAAAAAAAATGCAGAAAATGCCAGGACATGTTGATTTGTATTTGTCTCAAATTATATTTCCCAACTATAGTTTTTCTGTATGATCTTATTTTTTAATTCCATTATTTTGATCTGCAAAAAAATAAATTTCTGAATGTTTTGGTCTATAAAAATGGCTAATTTATTGACTTCAGCATCTTTGAGGTAGCTTTGCTCTCATTCCCCAAAGTTTAATCTCAAGAGATGGAAATGTCCCCAAGAGGAATTACTCCACCATGCCTGCGTTCAGACACATGACATTTGGTGAGCTCCAGGACTCCTTGCTTGCTTTACTGGTCTTTAAAAGTGTAGCATTCTCCTTTTTTTGTTTGTTTGTTTGTTTGTTTGTTTGTTTGTCTTTTGAGACACCATTTATTATGTAGCCCAGAATAGCCTAGAAATCACTACACAGCCAAGATTGGCTTCAGACTCATAGTAATCCTCCTGCCTCTACTTTAAACGTACTGGAATTGCTGATGTGAGCTACCACACACAACTATTTTCATAAACTAAAACTTAAAAAATATGTATACTTAATCATCTTAATGGTTGTCATCTCTGCAACAGACTCCACTGAGAGTTATTTATTCAAATTCATAATCTTGCTTAATACTTGTCTAATTTTCAGATTGTGTTTTAGTTTTTAGTTTGCCCATTACCATGACATAGTGATGCTACTTTTCATTCAGAGTTAAGTAACTGCAATGTAACCTTTATAAAACTTAAGGTTTTACATATTTATAGGGAAAGCTTGTCATCCTATATGCTATACCATGAGTTAAGCAAGAAAGAATATTTATACTCCCAAAAAGCTACAAAGTGATAAAGAATACAATTCTTCAAACAATCTTTAAAATGTCTTGTCATATACTTTATTGATATGTTTATAAAAACAATTATAAAGGAAAAGTAATAAGCTACTTTATTTTACAGATTTATATTGATTTTTAAATTTCTGTGTATATGGTTTGGAGGGTTGGCTCAGTGTTTAAGAGTGCTTGTTATTTTAGAGGACCCAAGGTCTATTCTCAGCACCCATATAGTAGCTAACAAACACCTATAACTCTAGTATCAGGGGATCAAATGCCTTGCTCTGTGGCATTTGTAATGTACATAGTCTGAATAGATACATACAGGTAAAATGCTTATATATTTAAAACAATAAACTAAATATATCTAAAATAAGTAGGTTTATTTGTAAATGTACTTGTCTGTGTAAATATATGCCAATTGTGTGCAGGTGCCTGCAAAAGCCAGAAGACGCTGGATATCCTGATGCTGGAATTATAGGCAGGGATTAACTGGCCAACATAGGTGCTGGAAACCAAACTCAGTTCCTCCAGAAGAACAACAAGCATTCTTAACACTGATTCATCTCTCCAGACTCTTAGTGAATCTAGCAGGGTTGAATGACTATCCGAATAGCCCAAATTAGGCCTGAGCTCCTCAGTGGTCTACTCTGGGTCCGCCCCTCTGCCTTGTTCACTGTGATGCCTGCACTGTCTAGTGTGCTCACAGGGATAAACAACACACTCTTTTCTAACATGAATTATTTAATTACTCAATTTAGTTATAACATTTAGATTTAAGGAAAGAATGTTTTCAGTTCTCACAAGTATCTCTTCATCAAACACCCTCATTTCTGGATTATGGGTAATTGCTAATATTTGAAGAGATCATTTTAAAATCATAATTCATGATCAGATCATGCAGATCATGACTTTGCTCTTTGTATAAAACCTCTACATTCTAAATTGAAAATTTGATTATTTTTTGATATCTGCAACCTCAAATATCACATCTGGCTCTGTGTTCGCCATAAAAATCAACTTAACAATCAACAGTATTTAACAAGTCCAATATTTTGTATATCTGTATCTTCAGAAATTGAACATATTTGAAATTATGACAATTTAATCTTAATATTCATATACATCTTAAGGTTTTAAGAAATGCTATTACCCAGTCAGTCTCAAACAGCTTTTGGCACTGGCACTACATTGCCAATATTAGTTTGCTGAGATCCACTATGTTCTGAAGTGAACTTATGTACTTATTCTTATGATCAGAAGGATGAGTCTAGGAAATGCCTGGATGCCTGATAACTACCACCCTGAAGCAGATGTTTTAAAGGGAGACCAGAAGTAGACTTATCTTTGCTATCAGATCCTTCGTTTCCTCGTCATTGGATCTGTCCTCCCTTTTCCCACCCATTCGTTTGTGGGGTACTGAAGCTACAACGTTATTGCACAAATGATTTTGAACTCACGGATCATTAGACTTTGGAATAAGAGTGCCAAGCTCCTTGATTCGGTAATTAATATTATACCTTCTTCTTCTTTCAACTATTAAGAAAGAAATATTATTGATTATTCTCATTAAAACACAGTTCACTGTTGGTCAGCTGTAAATTTAATAATCTTCTAAAAATAAAAAAACCCTGTTAGTCAAAAGGAAGCTTTTAATAATAAGATAAAAATTTAATTATATCTCAGACTAAAAGTGAAACTTTTAATACTTTATAAAACAACAAAATATTTTCTGAAAATACCTTTATTCTTTGAATTTGCTTGCAATGTTTTATATATATATATATAATTTAACGATAATATATAATCGTTATAATATAATATAATGATTTTTTTCTAATTTAAAGTTTTCAATAATATATAGATAGGTAGTTTTCAAACTCCTGCTTGAATCAGACATATCTGGAAGGATTGTTGAATGTATTTGTACCTAACCTAGAAATTCTGATTTTTGTAGAGTCAATATATGTACTTCTGAAATTAGATCATTAGGTGAGGCTGATATTACATGTGTAATGACAGCCATCTGAGAACTATTGATAAAAGCTCTTTAAGATTTCTCTCTCCATAATTTTCTATACATTCATTATTTACAGCAGATATATATATATATTTTTTTTTCACTGTCAGTGATATGATGATCTTCCTGTATTGACCCTACTTAATGCTTTTGCAGTTAATTACATGTAGAAAGTATTCAGGGACATTTGAGCAAAAAAGGACTTGAAGAAAAAGCATACTTCACAAACACTGTTTGTGTCCAAACTGTGTCAACTTGAGAACTGAGATGTGATACATGAAATTGGGACAGTCACTAACAAATACTATGGGCCTTCATAAACCTTCTCTGCAAAGAGAGGGATCATTAACAAGCATTAACTACTGACACAGCACACTCTAATCAGAATCCAATCAAACATTGAGCTTGTTTGCCCTCTTCACCAATCCCCCTGCTTCCTCATAGATGACTTATAAAGTAGTTAAATAATACTACATAAATAAACAAAAGGAGAACCATCAGAAAAGCACATATGTTCCCAGTGAGGATTTGATAACAATTCTGTGTTCATATATATTATATTCTGTATCATAGATAAAACATACAACAACAATGAAGAAAGTTCATGATTTCATCTCAAAATATGTTAGTCTTATGTTCAAAATATTTTACATAACTCCACTATGTGCATACTATCAAAAGCTTCTTTACTCTCTTTACATTCTACCTATAAGATTTTAAATAGATAATTACAATTTCAGTTCCTCAATGTTCTTCTTGTATACACAAGTTACTTTAACATTTTTCATTTTAACAAATAGCAAAATTTTATTATTCATTTCATTCATTTAATCAATCTAGTCCCTAAATCCAGGCAAACAAGACCCCAACCCTGACTGGCATTCAGTAAACCACTTTTGCCTTCTCTGGCCACATAGATCAAGGCAGACCAAGGCCATGAGAATCCTGCTGAATGGCTAATTTGCCTGAGGAATTTCCTCCTTCTCTTCAGAGCTCATTTCCAGGCCGAACACAGGCCTTGGACTGAGCTTTCCTCTCCCTAGAGAAGGAGATCAAACCTGCAATATGTGGAGCCGAAGTGTCATATATGTATAGATCTAGTGGATATTCACTTGTGTCAAAGCTACTGAGAGCATAAAATGGAAAGAAATGAGAAATAAGTGGCAAGATTAAAGCTGCTACCAATTTTCCCAGGCCAAACTCAGAAGACCTGAGAATTTTCAATCTACTCCTGGCCTTCCTGGCTTTAATAAGGATTTAGCATTTTCAAATTTAATTTCTAACTTTTGCATATTTAGGCACCAAATACAGGGAACCTCCTTTGTGGTTTTGCAATGATCTCACAGGTTCTGTAGCTTTAGATGTTTTACGTTTGTCATAGATAAAATACAGGAAACTAAATTTTTAGCATTAATTTACCTCAGAATAAAATGATTTAGCACGAGAATCCAGTTACAAAACACTTTGCTAAGACATATAACATGCAACAACCACACTGTATATTAAAGAACCTGTTGCCTATATAGAAGACAGAAAGAGAAGGCAGAAATTTCATGGGACCCATAGTTCCTCAGCATATTAGATCTTTGTACCAATCATTAGCTCTTATTTCATATTCTAAATCAGATTTGTCTGCAATGTACCTGAGGACTAAGGGAACCCAAAAGCCATGGCCCAAAGGAGTGAGAAGCAAGGGCCAGCTCTGCTCACAGTTAACTCTCACCAATCTGACACAGCATGTGCAATAAGGACTAGTCTGGGTTTCACAGGTACGTGCAGAATGAACTTCAGTCCATTACGCATGAGAAAATTGCTGGTTTGAGTTGAGGTTTTACTCTTTCTCATTTTCATTGTTACTCTTTTCCTTTTATGACTTGCCTCTCAAAAAAATAAAATAGCTGTTTCTCACTCAATTAGTGGAAGTGACTTGAGATTGCGAAGCTCTTAAGACAAGACTGAGCTCTCTGCTGCTAATCTACCCCTCTCACCTGCATTTCTTCGTCTCATGTGACTGGTAATCAGAGTCAAACTAACCTACAGAAAGCATGCAGAATTGCATGTCTTCAGCATTACAACACAAGCTATTCCTCTCAGATAAAAACTCATTGGAAAGGGAGGAGCAAAGAGATACTGGTAAATGAGGATGTCTGCTTGTTGCTGACACGGTGAAGTACATTTCATGGCCGGTTTGTTCCTTTAAGTCTGTGAGTTGGTGAATCACAGCAGTACTCAAGTGTAACCAAATGTAATCATTATAGTCCAGCACACCCTGCCCAGGAAGAAATGGCCAAAACAGAATCCAGGTTGCTTTGTTTTATGAGAATGCAAGACCTTTTCAAGAGATCTTAAACTTTGCATTTTTCAAAACTGGTTCAAGTTGCTGAGCATGAACAATTCATTTCAATAATCTGATTTCAAGTACTAATCGAATGACAGCAAAAGACCCTACCCTTTATCTCTGTGCATTTTCTCATGTATCAACTTTGTTTGAAGAAAAGGGAAACATACTCACTGAGGTTGTGGTTGTCCTTTTTCTGTCTCTCCTTTGCCAAAGCTCTGCTGTCAGTTTCTGAACAAAAGAACAGTAATTGAAATGGAGCTTACTTAGTTCTACCTTGAAGTTATTCTGTGTGATGTTCAGAAACAGAAGCTGGAAACAGGATATTGCTTGTTCTGGAAGGGTGTAATAATATATCTGGTGCTAATATGAAGGGGATTTTAGCAGAAGACAATGGCAATGTCTGTAAGACATAGAGTCACATAAGCCTGATATGCTTTCTAGATTTCCATTATACAATCATGGGATCAGTTACTAAACTCGGTGCCTTAGGATCCTCACTGGTAAAAATGAATCTAATATAATAGCTATCTGACAACAAATGAGCAGACATGGTACATAGAAAATGAGAAGCTCTTCACCAACTTCTACTGTTATTCCCATAATCTTGAGATTCAGAAATTAATTTAATCTCTTCAAAAATAATTATGATTGCTGTATCAAAGGAAAGGGATCTAGTTATATATCTCAAAGATTCATGTCAAAACAATTCTACCACTCAGACAATGGCAAAGTTCTCGACAGGCTGAGTAGTTACCAGTCTTCAAAAGTGTTCACAATGATCTTAATCCATGATCTCCAGAACCTGGGTAATTCCTTCAGCATTAACTTGGTTTATGATACCAACAGAATGTCAAGGAAATGTCCAAGGCAGTTTCCAAAACTACTTACATTGTATCACCTATAGAACCTTCTAGAGAGATCCATGCAGTTACGAAGCAAGACTACTTGTTTACCTACAACATTTTCACAGCCTGTGTATGTACCAGCTTTGAGGTGTATTGTCTAGGCCCATTCACATGGCACAGTCTGTACCTGGATAATTTCTAGAACACAGCCTCATAAGAGACTCTGAGTCACAACAATTGGCTAATCTTCTTCTACGTCCTAGGCCAAAAAAAGAAGGGATCGTATTGCAAGTGTTTGAGAGAAGTATATGAGGAGCTACTAAAATATTGAATCCATTCAGTTAAAATGTAAATGATATTAATGCCTAGTGATATAGGAAATGATGTATTTACTCTCAACACTTCATCCTTTTAGGCATTGTAATCACGGTTTAAAAATCTATTCAGCAGGACAGTATGTCATTCATATCTTCTGCAAGTGACAAAAATTTTAAAAGGTAAAACATTTTAAAATCAATATTACCTGAAATTTCCTTTTTCATGGATAGATTACTTGGACAAGAAGCATTCATAAGACCAGCATTAACTGGAGAAATGCTCTGTTCATCACTGTATACATCCAAAATGTTACCAGATAACTAAAAGAAAAAAGAGAGTAAAGGTCAACCAACCAAAGGTCACATACAGACTTAGTAGGGTACCTTTAATCCCTATCTTTAATTTCGTCACTTTGTAATGATCATGACAATAGATACCATGTTAATTTTAAACAAGAATAGACACTGACCATTTTCAGATACATTATGAAATGCTTGTGGATAAGATGTGCTGAAATTGTATCTCAACAAAAAGAGATGATAATTTCATGCATGAAGGAAAAGTCTGATGAATATTCACAAACCTATATAGAGATTTGTGCCAGATCATCACATAGTTATAAATTAGTTCTATTAAAACATTGTTTCAAAAAAATAAGCATCTTAAGAAGTCTGGACATTCCTTGCAGACCACAAGATAAGTACAACGTTAAAGCACTTAGAAGTCTCAGAATGTTGTCAGTATTATCAGAATCAGGACATCAAGAAGGGTTTTATGTTGTTAATGAAGTGGGAAGCTATGTTTCCTGGATGGCATGCTTTTTTCCATTGTACACTAATAGTCTAGAGTATTACAGATACTCCAGCTGGTAACTATGAGCACGCTAAGACTACCTGGGCTCTAAGACACTAGTGAACATAGACTGTACAATAATAGACACCGCAGTTCTTGAAATGCTTCTTGAGAACAATTTTTAAAAACCTAAGGCACTCTATATATAATTCAAATTGCACTGATTCATTACACAAACTATGCTTATTGATCATGCAAGAATATTTAATTTAAATAATATTCACATTTCAAGTAAATATCCAGTATTTCAGAAAAAGTTACATTTACAGCATTTGATTGAAAATTATAAAACAATTCTATCTTA
This sequence comes from Uromys caudimaculatus, assembly GCA_028551405.1. Classification (NCBI taxonomy): domain Eukaryota; kingdom Metazoa; phylum Chordata; class Mammalia; order Rodentia; family Muridae; genus Uromys; species Uromys caudimaculatus. Next base: position 116,378,785 of record CM052700.1, on the reverse strand, counting down.
TATATCTTTACTCTAGTTCTGGACAATTATCCCAAAGCTAAATAAGAAACAACTTTTTTATTTTCTCTAAGGTCTAGAAGAAATATATACATATAAAATCAAACACAACTATGCCAAAATTATTGCAGAAAATTTAACTCTACATTACTCTTTGTTGAAAAATTTCAATTCAACCCGAGAGACTATTTTAAGATTTAGAAAATCGGTGTGGCAACCAATATGAAGAAAGTATTTATTAAGACTAAAATTAATTTTAGGAGTATAAATTATTATAGTGTATGAAATAAATGTATATTTCTAAGGAAAATCAACTATGAAGTAAAGTTTAAATCATCTAATACACAAATTTATGTTGATAGTTCACATCAAGAACTAGCCTGCTTTTAGTATCTTCATCATTACTAGAAAGCCTTATCTTTAATTTGCACAGCCTGTATTTTCCTTACATTGATTTTTGCAGTACTAAGGATCAACCCAGGGCCTGGAATGTGTTATATACATGCTCTATCATGAGCTAAACCCTTGTCCCCACAAAATCATTATTTTAAAATGTGTTTTTACTTTATGGATTTTAGATAAGAGGTATTTAAGTACTTCTTCCATTTCAATTTACTCATTTTAAAATCAAATAAAAGTTGATTAAATTGGAAAGACGGTGTATGTGACTCTCTGACAGTTACAATTAGAAGGCCTTCCACAACACAGACCACTTCCCTAAGATGGGCGTCATTTAAACAGAGCCTTAAACATACACATTTTCCATGGTCATTTTTGAATTGCTGTTGGTTCTGAGCCGAGGCAACCCCACTTGAGTTGTGCCTTTCCACTGTACCTTTGAGAAACATAATGGATGTTTGGGACAAAAAGTCAGGGAGTGAAGGGGAAGAAACTAGGTAAAGGTGCCTTTCCTCTGAGGAGCTGGAATTCGGATGGATTTCAATGTAGACTGACTAGCAAACTACAGAAATGTAAAAGAAGAAAAGGAGTTCTAGTCCATGTACTGTAACAATGGAGGAAGAGCTCCTAACCATAGAATCCACAGTGCATGCTCAGACAGCACATGGTGCATTATTCGTTGGAAAGAGGGCAGAGTTCTGACCATGAGTCTATCCTGCTTAACTCTAGTAGCTAGATTATGTCATCTTTTGACCTCAGTTACAGTCTCATTTGTTCCCTGAATCACAATGATCAATACCTTATTTTATTTTATTCTATAGGTAGTGTTCAATTTTATGTAAATGGATAATTGCTTTTTGAATATCATTAGACTATTGCATTTCAAGGCATGTAGTACACTTCATGTCATCTAAAAGTTTTAAGCATTCAATGTTAGTGAATAGTAAATGCATATATTCCTATCTTACAAAGCAAATTTCTATCGTCCTTTGTCTGAGTTAAGAGTTAATTCAGTAAGAAGGCCTACATCTTTGTAGATCAGTAAGCAAATGGATACATATTTTGTGAAGATATATTTATTCTTGTTAAGAAAAGGCAGATTTCTCAGTAAGGTAATACATTTGACATGCCAGTGGCTGAACATATTGGTACCAATCCAAACAAAAATCAATAATTTATCTTGAAACTCTTTTAAAATGGTCAAGTATACATCTGTATAAGAAGATGATTCTCTCTGATAAAGAAAGAATAACTTTTCTAAGAAGCTGCTCCATGATCAGCAGTGATTCACAGTGGTCTCGTGGTATCTAGATTTTATTTACAGCTCCACTCCTGGGGTCTCAGGAACATAAATAACCTGGCTCTGGCCTGCTTAAGTGATAGATCCACTCAAAGTAGCCAATATTTCCTGGAGGAGTCAGGGAGATATGAAAGATTTGAGAAATGTGACTATTTTGACACACACCAAAGAAACAGCATTAAAATGGTATAAAAAGAAAAGAAACAGAAAATTAAATGAAACCAAGTTTACTAGATGTTTATCATAAACTGCTCTAGAAAATAATAAATAAACATAACAACAGACCTGCAGGAGGGAACTTTATGCTTGGCACTGTAATCCTGATCAAAAACCCTGTGGCCAGGGGAATCATAGGCCTTTAGAAAGCCCCTGCTATTGCTATTTTGCAGAATTGTCATGCTGTCAAATTACCTTCCAAACACTTATGTTCATATGGATAGATCTGGGCTGAGATCAATCAGGTCAAAGAAGCTTCCTTTTTGCCGTGGACAACAGCTAGTAGAGAGATGGGTAACTGCTCAACATGCTGAGAATAAGAGACAGTATTCAACCCTAAACATGACATCTGCATTAAGCCTAACAACAAGGATCAGGTACATATTGCAAATTACAAAAGAGGAGACAGAAACAGTGTTGGAGCCTGACAATGGGGAAGAGAGCTATGCAGTGCAGTCTTTTGGACATGCCATGGCTATCGATTCATGAACTCACAGCAGCTGTGTTACCTGCATAAAATGAAGCCAGCCCAAGTCCCAGCATAAATATGGTAGATGACCACCAGGTCCCACCCATTACGGAGAAGCATTTGGCAGTGGATAGCTGCTGAGGGAGAAAGTGTCGTTTGTTTTTAAGGCTGTGGCCACTGATAGGCTCCCCATGCCACAGCAGATGGCCCCATATCCAGGCACAGATGGGCAGTACTAACCAGACTTAGTGGACTATCAAAAAGAATGTTAAGTCGGGAAGAGGATATCTTGGAGATATATGGAAGTAAGTAAGAGGGGAGAATGGGGCAGTGAGGTATAGATGTGATCATATTCCATTATATGCATGTATCAGATTCTAAAAAATAAAGAAATATTTAAATCAATAAAACATTAAAACTATAAAATGATGATACAATATGACAAAATCTGTAAGATTTTCTGCAATAACACAATTAAGAATTAAGTGTAAAGTGAAAACAAATGAATATTTTTTAAACCTGAAAAAAGTCATTATACATATTGTTTTTTATCTACGGCTTGATACCATGAACACATGAGGTCATGCTAAAAAATTTTCCTAAGCATACAGTGCTAAGTTTTCTACCCTCTCAAAAAAAAAAAAAAAAAAAAAAAAAAAAGCACAAACAAAATTGGGTTGATAGGGAAATGAGGGCATCTGGGAGGATTTGGAAGAGGGAAAATAATATGATCATACTATACTTTTTAAATTGTTTAATGAACTAAATATTTAAAAGATTTACTCCCACAAAGAGTAACACTGGAAAACAATGAGTGGCTCAGCTCAAATGGGGAGATATTTAAAGATTTGTTTCACAAATATGAAATAAAATTGATCAAATGCCTTAGAAAAGTGATCGTTGAATATAAGACAATAGTGATGGTGGAGGTTGAGATCAAAGACAAGAGAGAAGAGCTCAGTCTTCATAACACCAGCTTGGGTGAATTGGGAAAGCAAGGAAGTGATATAAAATTACTAGAGAAATAAGCTTTCAAAAATTATTTTTGTATATGGGTGGGTGTTTTGCCTGAGTGTATAGCTAGTATAGTGTGTGTACCTGGTAGATGCAGAGGCCAGAAGAAGCTATCATATTTCCAGGGACTGGGATAACAGACAGTTGTGAATACCACATGTTTGCTGGGAATTTAATCTGAGACATTGAGTTGGGCAGCCAGTACTCTTAACTTCTGAGCCACCTCTCCAGCACCAGGAAATTTGTTTTAAAAATAGAACATAAATAAACTAAAATGAGAGAAAAATGAAAATATATTGTATTAGAGTTCTCTAGAGGCACAGAACATAAGAACTTACAGAGCAAATATATTAATTTCAGGCTGTAATCTAGCTAATCCACAATGTCCGCCTACCAGCGGAAGGTTCATGAATCCAGTACTTGCTATACTTGTTTAGTCCATGAGGCTGGATATCTCATCTGTGCTTCAGTATATGCCAGAATTCTAAAGAAGTAGGCTCTAAGTCAGTGAAGGAATGGACTGGGTAGTGAGAGTGGGGACAAATAGGCAAAGAGCAAGAGCTTCTTTCTTGCATATTTTTAAAATGGGTTTCCATCAGAATTAAAGCTATATCTTCCTATCCCAAAAGATCCAGATTAAAAGTGGGTCTTCCCACTTCAAATGATTTAAGTAAAGAAAAAAATCCCTCACAGGTTTACCTAGTTTACTGGTTTTAGTTAATTCCCAACATTTTCAAGTTGTCATTAAAGTATGTGTGTGTGTGTGTGTGTGTGTGTGTGTGTGTGTGTGTGTGTGTATATATCCATCATATATGCTACTAATAATACTCAATGTCACTCACCCCACTTAAATGTATGAAAACTGATCTAAAAATCTAATACTAGATATAATAAGTAGCTCACAAAAGATAACTAGTAAAAGACATGCAAATGTTGAATGGAAAAATATCAAAGTCATATATGCCAGCAGATTATAACCATAAGGGAACTGATATACCTATACTAATATCAGAGAAAATGGGTTTTAAATTTAGAAATGTCTCTAGTGATTATGAGGGTTAGTATTGATGGTCAACCTGACAAGAGGGAGAATCAACAGAAGATGAACCTCTGGACATTTCTGGGTAAAGCATTTTTGGAGATTTTGTTAATTGAGGTTAATTGAGGAAGATTCTTTGCGAATGTGGGTGGCACCATTAGTCAGGCCAGGGTCCTGGACTGCATGCAACGAAGTGGTAACTAAGGATGTAATGTAGCCTTAAACTGCTAGTGCCTTGGCTTCCCTTCTTTGATGATCTGTGCCCCCCAAACTGTGAACTAAAATAAATACCACTGTCCTTCAATTGCTGCTGACAACTATTTTGTCAGTTATTTTAGCAAAATATGAATAATAAAAACAAAATAACTGCATATAAAAAGTGAAATTAAAAAAACCTAAGGATAAGCATGCATGTATCTAATGAAAACCATATCAAGTATGTGAAGAACGCTGAAATCTACAGAAGTGAGTAGTCTACCTAATACATTGCTTTTCATTTATGAAAAGTCAAGAAGACAAAATAATGAGGAATGTTATGAAAGATGTGATCAAAAGTGACCTCATAGATATGTTTACAGTACTTGCAAAGACAGAGAACAAGTGATTGTTTAAAATATCTTTGAAATATTCAAACATCAACTATATACTCAGCCAAAAGCAAACCTCAACACAAAATTCATACAGCACTGATTTGAAAAATTGTTAACAATGTTGGGCAACTCAAGAATAAAGATGAAATCATGCTGAAATTTAACGACACATGAAAAATTACAAGAACACACATAATTTGTAGCATATGGAGAAACTTAAGGAAAATCTCAAGCTTAAAGAATAATCTGAGGAAAACGCATTAAGGTTGCAATTAAATAAACTATTATTTTCAAGAAGTGAGGAGAAAAAGAATCAAATAACATAGCAAAGAACTAACAAGTCAGTTCACAAAGCCCAAGTCATTTGGAGGAAATAAATTAACAATACTAACATGTTTCTATAAGTGATTTAGGAGAGAAAGAAGATAAAATAAAAATCCAAATGAACAGAGAATATAATTAGAGAGGAAGTTTCTATGCTGGCACAAATGACATGGGAGCAACTAGCCATACCATTATCATTGGCGCTTGAATTTAAGGTCCACTCCATGAGCTGGAGCCCATACATGACACTGCTGAAGTAGTCACAACCTGAGAATGGCTCTACAAGAAAACCTACTACTATTATTCTGCTAAAGGAACATTGCAATAAAATGGCTCTTAATGACATATTGCTATTCCATAGGGCAGATCATCACTCAGCTTTCATTAGAGAAGTTTCATCTTGCAGTATATGGTTTTTAACACAGAGATGCACAGCTAGTCAATGAATGTGCAGAGAGTAAAGAGTAGGAGACATTGTAGAGCTAAGATTCCACCTCACACCAGTCAGAATGGCTAAGATCAAAAACTCTGGTGACAGCAGATACTGGTGAGGATTTGGAGAAAGAGGAACAGTCCACCATTGTTGGTGGGATTGCAAACTGGTACAATCACTCTGGAAACCAGTCTGGGAGTTCCTCAGAAAATTGGACATAGTGTTACCTGAGGACCCAGCTATAGCACTCCTGGACATATACCCAGAAGATGCTCCAACATATAATAAGGACACATGCTCCACTATGTTCATAGCAGCCTTATTTATAATAGCCAGAAGCTGGAAAAAAAACCAGATGTCCCTCAACAGAGTAATGGATACAGAAAATGTGGTACGTTTATAAAATGGAGTACTACTCAACTATTAAAAACAATGGTTTCATGAAATTCTTAGGTAAATGTATGGGACTAGAAAATGTCATCCTGAATGAGGTAACCCAGTCACAAAAGAACATACATGGTATGCACTCACTGATAAGTGAATATTAGCTCAAAAACTCGGACTACCCAAGATAACAATTCACAGACCACATGAAGCTCAAGAAGGAAGATCAAAGTGTGGATGCTTCAGTCCTTAGAAAGTAGAACAAAATACTCACAGGAGAAAATAAGGAGAAAAAGTGTAAAGCAGAGACCGAAGGAAAGGTCATCCAGAGACCACTCTACTTGGGGATCCATCCTATATACAGACACCAAACCCAGACACTATTGTGGATTCCAAGAAGTGCTTGCTGACAGGAGCCTGTTATAGCTGTCTCCTCAGAGGATTTGCCAGAGCCTGACAAACACAGAGGCTGATGCTTGCAGCCAACCATTAGACTGAGCATGGAGTTCCCAATGGTGGAGTTGGAAAAGGGACTGAAGGATCTGAAGGGATTTACAGCGTCGTAGGAAAAACAATATCAACCAACCACACCCCAGAGCTACCAGGGACTAAACCACCAACCAAAGAGTATACATGGAGTGACCTATGGCTCCAGCCACATATGTAGCACAGGATGGCCTTGTCAGGCATCAACAGGAGGAGAGGCCCTTGGTGCTGTGAAGGCTTGATGTCCCATTGTAGGGGAATGCCAGGGGGGGAGGCAGGAGAAGGTGTGTGGTGGAGCAACCTCATAGAAGCAGGGTAGGGGGACTGTATAGGGGTTTCCAGAGGGGAAACTGGGAAAGGAGATAACATTTGAAATGTAAATAAATAAAATATCCAATTAAATATATTAAAAATAAAAAATAAATAAACTCCTACCTTCAAAATTCAGGTGTCTATGAAGAAGAGGCAGAAAGACTTACAAGTCAGAAGTGGTAGATGATACCAAAGAAACAGCACTTTATAGACACAAAGGAACTAATACACATATAATCTCAGAGGCTGTAATAGCATGTCCTAGACCTGCAGAGATTCAAACCACACAAAATTCCTACACAGAGAAGGTCACATGATCACAAAGTCACACCCCTAACCAAGAATCTATTTAGAATTGATAGCTGGGAAGGAATAAGTCAAATTTCTCCAATGGAGTGTCACTGAATATATCAACTATACTCTTAAGACAGGCCTTAGAACCAGGAGTCATTGGTGAACACAAAACAAATTCCATCTTTTTTTGTTTTGTTGATTTTGGGTTTTGTTGTTTTATTAGTGAAGTTATTTGTTGGAGATATTTTGTTTTTGCCTTATTGATTTAGTTTTTGCTTTTTGTTTTAGTTTATGTCTTTTGATTCTCATTGTTGTTTGGTTTTCCTTTTCTAAGATAGAGGAAACAGGAAGGTGGCTGGGAAGGGAGATAAGAAGGGACCAGGGAGAGTTGGCAGAAGGGATTCAGAAGACAGAGTCTCTCTATCTAGCTCTGGCTGTCTCTATGTAAAACAGACTGGTTTTGAAATCACAGAGATCCACCTGCCTCAACTTCTAAGAGCTGGGATTAAAGATGTGAGCCAATATGCTCAATCTTGTATGAAAAGATTTTTAATGAAATAAGAATAATAAATAAAAGATATTAAGCTTTCCCTTAACATCCAGACCAAGACAAGGAGGTCTGTTTTCACCTCTCTAATTGCAGCAGATAGTCTAGCCAGAACAATTAGTCAAGAAAAACGAAGAACTCACAAAATATCAAGAAATACCCAAAATGATCTCTGTTCATAGATGGCATGATTATGATTCTATATTTAGAAAATCCAGAGACTCCATAAGAACGAAACAAAAAAACCAAACGAACAAACAAAAACCTCACCCTTACTCAGGCTAACAAGTGAAGCAAGCTAGCCCAGTTGTAAAACATAAAATCAACACGTGAAAATCCATTGTATTTATGTAGATAAGTGATGAACAATGTGAAAAAGAAATTAAAACACTTCCATTTAAAATAACCTCAAAAAAATATTTGGGAATAAAATTTGGGAAGATGTATAAGCTAAAGCCTAAATATACAGATAAAATTAAAGAAGACGTAAAAATGGAAAATATTTCAATTTCTAGAAAAAGACAATTCATCACGATGATAACACTACCAAAACAATCACACAGCCAATGTGACTGCCAGCAAATGACAAATGAATTTTTGATGAAATTGAAAATCACATGTTAAAATTCACATGTATTACCAAGAAACACCAATGAACCAAAAACAGACTTAGAAAATGCCTACATGGCAAAATAATCCTCCTAGATTTCTAAGCTGGTTACAGTTCTGTGGTACCACAAAGGGTGCCATTCTGACATCAAGACAATTATGTAGGTCTGCAGATCATAATAACAAAGCCAGAAGAAAACGGTTCTAATAGCATCTAGTAACTTTAACAAGGTTGCCTCCCACCCAGTGGCAAAGGGCAGTCTTTTAAATGAATAACATTGGTTTCAGTGGATATCTACAGGAAAAAGAAGAATGATTCCGGGCTCTTATCTTCCATATATTTAAAAATTAACTCACAGTGAGTTAAAGAACTAAACACAAGATAGACAACAATAAGACTCTTGAGAGAAAATGCATAGCTCTTGATAATGCTGGAATCCACGGAACACCATTTTTCTAAAATGTAACTTTTAGTGACACCAAAGAAAAATAGCTTTGCCTTTGTTTACAAGTGGTGCTGTCTAGGTAAGAAAAACAAAATCTCCAAACAAAATGATTGTGGAAGCATCTACACAACTATAAATTGTGCAGAGAGATCCATCTCCTCTTATCAGGAAAACGCAGCACTATGACCTAAATTCCACTTTAAAATTATTCTTACTCTTCATGCACTAGAAGAAATCTGACCCCTGACATGACATATTAAAATAATGATATATATACACTTTGAGATTTCATCTCTGTTTTCATTCTCCAAACTCTCCATGTCGTACACCTAAATGGTGCATCCCTATCTAGTCATCCGGGTATCTACACCCCTCCTAATAAGCTCCTGCCTTCCTTCTCATACCAAAGATACTTAAAATTCCCTTAAAATCTATCTGGTCTTGAGAATCTGAAGTCTAAAGTCCCTGCCCATTTAACTCATATATAAATCCCAAACTCAAAATATCTTTCCAGCTTCTTTTTTATTGATTCAATCTTATTCTCCACTACCCCTAAGTTTTTAAAGCCTTGTTATCATCATGTACACTCATACTGGATTTTCAATATTGGATTTCACACTTTCACACTCCAGTGTGGATAACGGTGGTGATTACAATGAATTGTGACTACTTAGATGGGGAATTTTTCAGAGGACAATGCAACACAACATAATAACATACATTATACCATAGTCAATAAGTTATTAAATGCCAAGTATAATATAATAACTCAAATAACATCTTCAGTCACAATCAGCACAACCTTATAGCATATAATTATCACTCTAAATATAAAGCAATTACAGCTCTGAAATGAAGTAATGCTATAAAAATAATAATAAATGTAGTAGAGGTTGCAAGGGAGAAGTCTCATTGCCCTGAAGTGTAAAGACACAAGCTTAATTTCCAAAACCCATGTGAAAAAAGTCAAGAGTGGTGGTATTTGCTAGGAATAGCAGCACCAGGGAGGTGGACATATGTGCTAGGGACTAGCAGGCCCCCAGCCTCGCCTACACTGGGAGCTCCTAGCCAGTGGGAGACACCACCTTAAAGAAAAGCAGTTGAAATAATAACTTAGATTCATACTTGTATGCTGTGTTCTTTGCCTTCCGCAGAAGCATTCTTGTTTTCATAAGTATTTTTGTCTTTCTTCTTCTCCACTGTTTTTCTCTCAACTCCACCCCAACTTTATGTATGCAGTCAAACAGTTCCTCTCCAGGGCTTAACTTAGGAGGAAAGCCCTATCCTACAGGCTCCCTGGAGGTGACCAGGCATGTTTTTCTCTTCACCAGGAAATTATAGGACTAATAAACTTCAATAAAACTTTAAATGTAGTTTATACTTATTTGCTTCGACCCTTTTCATTTACATTTACTTAGCAACAGACAGGACCTCACACTATACACTCGGTGTGTTCCTAAAACTAATGTTAGTTCCAAAATCCCTGACGTGTTTATGAAAAATCACGTGTATCTGCTTGATAATCTCATTTTAAATAGACAAAGTGACCAAAACTTACAGAAGGGTACAAGTTAAATTTGCAAGTAAACTTTCTGTGAAATAACTAAAGGCAAAAGGAACTCTAATTGGGGTGTGTGTGTGTGTGTGTGTGTGTGTGTGTTCATATATTTAGTGTAAGTTTTCAAAGGAAAGTGATAGGTGTGTTTGTTTAGATCCTCGTCTTTTGCTTTTCTATGAGAATATCCACTGTGAATCTAAAATGGTAAATCTGAGCAGGAGACTATTTGGTAGAGAAACTGGACAGAAAAGAAGATAAACTCCTGTTATAAAGAAGTGCACCACAGGCGAGCATAGACTGGAGAAGATATGCACACATGAAACACCGACTTTCGAAAGATTATTTTGCTTCCTTGTGGGTGTTGATTCATTTAGATTCAGCAAGCTAGATTTTTCAGCTTTAGAACGTACACCGCCAATTGCCTCAAAACCGTACTTATTTGTTAAAACAGCACTCTAAGGCTTGAATGACAAACACCGAGCCACGAAATCCTGCTGGGTTATTTTGTTACTATTATTTTTGTTCCATTATACATGAATCAAAATAATGATTGAGGCTGGAGCTGGAGTTCCCTCGGCAAGCTAGCTTTAACACAAAAAGAGAAACACAAAACTGGATATTCGCACAGTTTCACACCACATACAGTATATCTTCACTATTCTTTTAGCACGGAGTTAACAAAACAGTTGTTAGTAGGATAGAAAATAAGCAATTCACTGAACCCTCACTTTTTGTATAAAAGTCACAATAAGGCATTAAAATTAGTAGACTTTTTAAAAACTAAATAAACTATAAAATTTCTTAGCTTAGCCCAGAGTGCTCAAAAGTAAAGAAACTCTTCAAAGCACACAGTGAATTATAGTTTACACATTTTAATGACTATAGCTCTAAAGCTTTTAAATTCGGCATTTAATCTAGTTTTATCTCCAAATAGTAAAAGAATTTGACAGCGTTCTTACCAGTTTCAACTTGGAAGGGTCTATAACCTTCACAATAGCAATGGTTTTCTCTTTCTCCTTCATCATTTCCTTCCCTTAAGCTTGCAAACAATAACCAGGAGAGGCATACAGAAACTTCTGCACTGAGGTGAACTTTGCTTCTTCCTTGGACTTTAAGACTAATCTGGCCTAGACTGTGACTGACAAAAGCTTGCTCATTGATGTCATGCAATCCTTTCAAGTCCCAAGCAAGCACAGGGGCTTGTTAATATTTACTCAGCCCTTGTCTCTGGAATGGTCTTGAACTATAACAGTTTACTTAGATTGCCAAATGCCAACAGAATTTACAGACAACTGACTAAAAATTACCTATGCATGTTAACATAAATGAGTTGCTACCCACTAAATATCTCTAAAGGGAAAGAATGAACTAAGGCCAATCAGTAGAAACACAGCATGATATTTAAACTTCGAGGTTAACTAGTCACCCAGCCTCAGTGTAGTCTAGAGACAGCAGTGTCTCAGCATTATCTTTCTGCTGTATAAAAATATAACCAGCCTCTATCATATAGGCTTTTTTCTGCAAATCACCCATAGCTCCTCATGAAAAATGTATTCTAAAATCATTATCTCAATGTGTAGACAATGCAAAGTGGCTACATTTTATTGTTGCCCTATTCTCAATATTGCTGCTCTTTATCCATTAAAAGTACTCATAAATAAAAATTATATTGGGAACCCAATTACAATTGTACCTAAACGTATAGTTCTTATTTAGTATTCATTATTATATACTTATTCAGTATTTATTTGATGACATCCATGTTGTGCCAGCTGCTAATGATGACCTACTGAATTGAATGTCATTTGAGGAGAGGAAATGTTGAGAAGCACTAAGATTATACAAATCTTGAATTTAATTGGGACAGACTGTAGAGGTAAGAGAGAGTAAAGCAGAGACAAGAACAATGTGATTCTTGGAGTTCTTGTTGTTATTGTTATTTTTCCAGATCAACAAAAACAGATTTGGAAATATAAAGTATATCCAGCCATTGCAAGTTTGAGACATCGGTGGTAACACAACAGATAAACAAACAGCAGGATAGATAAGTTAAACATGGAGAAGAAAGATCCAAGTTGATGTGGTATGACATCATCAATAAATTGTATACAAATACAAGCGAAGAGATGGGTAAAGACTGGGCCAAGAGATAGCATTTCACCATATATAAGAAAAGAGTCAGTAAAATGGGTGAAAAATCAAACAATCGAAGACGCTTATCAGAAAGTGCCTCAGGGTGTGGTTATCCATGTCAAACGTGACTTGAAAGCCAAGTCAAATGAGAACAGAGACTTTGATACCAGATATTAAGTTGATTTTTTTTTTCATTTTGAGAGTTTGAGGCAGGAAAGGACATGGGGAATTATATTATAATCTCAGAAAACCTTTTAAAATTGATTGGTGTTAAGAGCCCTTTTAAAATCATGAAAAGAAAAGCTTGATTGGAGAGGAGAGAATGGGGTCATCAGATGATGTTGGAAGGGAGAATGGAGGCGGTGAGTTTTGTTTTGTGGGGGATGTGGTGGGTGTGTGCATGCATGCACGTGCACATGTGCACACGTTTTGAAATAACATAGTGGCCAGAAAGCAAATATATTCAAAAAGAGCTACTTGGTTTAGTGTGACACTAATATGAACAGTCCTGTAGGTCAGCACATACTGATGATACTAGAGGAGGTTCACAGAAGGAAAACCTCTTGGGGAGTTAAAAATGAGGTAGAAATTTTTCTATTTTAAAAGGTGGCAGAAAATGAAACAAATGTAGAGGTTTAAGAGAACTGCTAAGGCTTTTGAGCAAATTCTAATTGGACTGGACATATTTTCTCTCCAAAGCAATATAGGGCATTTCTGAAAAGTGGATAATGGGTGGGGAACTTGAAATTTTAAGGAGAGAAGATATTACAGAGTCTCCATTAGTGGAAATCTTTCTAAGAAATGGTTGGAGGTTTGTCCCCCTGTTGTAAACTTTCCTGTGAAAATTGATGATATATTTAACATAATCAGTATGCACAGTGTAGACTGTGCTCCTCATTTATCTGCTCAGTAAAGATGTGGCAAAATAAATGAGTTTTTCCAGTATTGAAATTTACCCAGGATAGGAAAACATGAAGTTAATGATGCTTGTCAAAGAAATGGGTTATATTTTGGACTCTATAGACAGGTTAAAGGAGATTTTTTTAAATATTGTGAATGAAAAATAATAGCCATTGAAAACAGTAGCACTGCTCCAATTGATATGTCATCTCAGGGAGCTTAAACAAAAGTAAATTAAGAAAGATAGAGGGAATAAACTTCAAAATGAGATGTGATAATATATGTTTAAAATAAAACACTAGAATTATGGAGAAATTGACAAGAGTAAGAGGCCATATATGAGCTTGTGAGGGGTGTTTAAAATAGGAAGGATAAAAATAACGCAGATGCTTAGGAAGTGGAAAACCTAAGAGTTCAAGTTTGCTGAAGCAAGACTGACTAGGCTGAACATTGTCTTCTTCTTCTGCTGTGAGTCCTTGCATTCTAGTTTACACAGATGTTACATAAGAGCCAATTAAAGGAGACCATCTATTCACAGCACATAGAAATGGGCAGGTCATTGTCATTTCTCAGTGTAGACACTCAGTAATCATTGTTAGGCTAAGATGCCAACCCTTGAACTACTTCCCTGAAAAGCCAACAAAAGTAAATTAAGTTAATTAGAAACTTTATTATAAAGATAGGAAGCTACCTGCCCAATGTTAAGTCTCATCTGACCTTCTCTGTGTGATGCTCAGTCACTTGTAATGTCTGAAGTCTTGCATGCTACAGAAAAGGAGGAAGAGATAGTTCTTTTGATAGAAAGTAAAGAAGAAATGGATGCTTTCACAGACTATTTCTCAAGCCTTGAATTTCATGCATTTATCTTACCATTGTTTAACTAAGTGATTCACTGGTAAATTGTTGACCTCAGCCTGCAAAATGTGATCACTCACATACTCCAAATCAAATCCTTTAAGTAGTAGTTTAATTAAAATCTTCTATATTCTCTCTTGTGATTTCTAAAGGATCTTAACTCACAAACAAACCAAACAATCCTTCAAGATAAGTGGAAAGAGTATGTACAAACTTTACAGATAACATCTCTGAGACAAATAATTGGACGATGAGTAAAGTAATTAAATAAAAGATAAAATAACATCCCATCTTGGAATATGATTCCAGGAATTAATACTGACTTCAACACAGAATTCTTTCTACATTAAGATGATGAGGCCTCTCTCCTTTTTGTTCACCCCTGAATATTGGCTCAGAAATAATTCATATTTTATCATAGTAATTTTTCTGTCTTAAACATGGGAGTAAAGTCTATGAATCTCAAACTACTAATCATACTGAAATAGTCAAAACTGAATCAAGACCTCATGAAGATATTCGATTATAAGCAAGACTTCAAATAGGAAATGTCAAACTTAAATTGTTCCTAAATAATGTTACAGAAGATTAGATATGGAAATAGATGCTCAAATATAATTATAAGTTGATAGATGATAGATAGATAGATAGATAGATAGATGATATATGCATAAATGATAGATGATTGCTATATAGATATATAGATACTTAGATTAATAGATATATAAATACATAGGCAGATAGATACAAAGATACATACAAGGATACATACATACAAAGAGATACATACATAATCAAACACATATATACAGATATACACAAAGAGAGAACAGTGAAACCATATAATCCTCTCAATATCATGATCTTTTGTTTGTATAAAATATTTTACAATATTTGTTTGCTGTCTTCTGTCTAGTTCAAAAGTGCAGAAGAAAGCACCGTTTTCTGGTCAAACAAAATTGGTTGTTTTATATGCTAAACTAATTATTAATTGTGGTCCTTTTAACCCTTTTGGGGTCTAGAAATATTCTTTTTTAATGTTCTGATTCTTTTCTCCTAAAAATTTTAATTCCATACTGATTATATCCTCAACAATCTCCATCTACTAGAACACAGTGCATTCAGAATGCTGTAAATAATGATTAAAGTGGTGCTTTAGTTTGAAATTGCAAAGAACTTTAGTGGAGACTAAAAGTTGACTCTGCATATTTAAGTTTTCAAACATTTAGAGGTGTATATCAAAGTCCACAGTGTCTGAGAGCTGAATGTGAGGCTCTGATGGGCTGCCTTCCCTGCGTTACCTTCCCTGGGCCCCCTGGTTACTACACAGGGGCCCCTGGGCACACTCTGAAATCAGCATCTGTATCAACAGAGTGCTTCTCCTGAAGTGCTTTGAACCAAAGTCCACAGCCTTATCATGTGGACAGGGAACTTCTATATCGTTCTGCTACTTTTAAAATTATTTTGTAGATGTTCAAAGGTCAATGACGAAATTTTAGCTGACTAGTGCTAAATTTAGATTATATGAATTTAGATTATATGAAAACATGCCATTCATTCTCTTCATCTTTATAACTAGTGACAAAATGAACAACACACACAAACACCCTAACCAGCAACAGCACCACACACTTGCATAGTGCGGGAGGCGTGCTAGGCATTCTCTCTAGTGATTGGCATAGCCCAATCATTTGAGCTTCACAGCAGCTCATAAAGTGAACTCAATACTTATCCTCATCATACGGAGGAGAAAATCAAATGAAAAAGAAATCATCCATCTTGTCCCAGATTACCTAGCTAGTGAGTGGCAGAGACAGGTTTGAGCTTCTGAACTCTGGAGCCAAGGATCTAACCTCAATCTAATCTCTATTTGCATTTTCATTTCTTTCCCACCAAAAAGCTTCCTTTTCCCTGCAAAGATTGCTTAAGAAATAGCCAGTAGATTAGGAAGGTTTTTTAAAGACTTAAACTTTTTAGAAAGACTCTGTGCTTCTCTTTTGCTCTTTCTATTCCTCTTTTCCCTGTAACACTTGTAATAGTTTTGGTAGTGATGGCGACGTAACAATCACCTCTGTATGAAGGACTACCTAGATCATACTGGGCTACAGACATTCCTGTCAAGGGTTCTGTTTTAATTGCATTAGTTGCAGTGTAATGTGTATCATTTTATAGACTGGACCCTGGACTATACAAGAAGGGGGAATGTGAGCTAATCACATGCATGTATATAGTTTCTGTCTCTCCTCTTGACTTTGGGTATGTTAGTATTAGCTATTTCAAGTTCCAACCATCTGACCTTCCCCTCAGTGGTGAATTGTAACCTTGAATTGTGGGCTAAGACAAACATTTCTCTCCTTTTGGGGGGTATTTCATCATAGCAACAGAAATGAAACTAGGAACTACTAAAGCTCCAGTTCTCTTCTCCCATTGTACTGCCTTTAGGGAAATCTTAATTTATATAAACCGAAGGTGTGAATGCTGACTTGAGATAAATGGTAGTTGGCATATAAAGAATAACAAGTAATAAACACCTCCAAATATATTAAACTGCCATCTGATCCTATTACTCTTCTAAGCAAAGTGATTGGTCAACTTGAATCAAGTGTTGAGAGACTCTATTAGGATATGCCCAAGGAAGACCTGAACTCTACAGAGCTGTGTATGGGTCCATATGGTAAATGACTGAGCAGTACAGAGGTGCTAAAGTCTAGGCTAGGAACAAGAGTTAGTGTAAAAGACTCCTGTTACTCTTGTAAATGTCAAATCATCTTGAGCAAGCATATACTGTGAAGTCCTTCTTTTCTTTATTACATATCGCTGTCCCAGAGACCTTTAATTTCTTACTGACCTCTAGTTCCAATTGTCACATCTAATGAAAGGACATGCTCACAGACCTATCAAGTGGTACTATCATTACTGCTTGGATCAATGAAATGTTCCCTTGTGTTAGTTGAGAAGAAGGTTTAGAAGGAAAGAAAGAATAAAACCAAAGAAATGTCAGTAGCCACCGTCACCTGAACTCTGACCATGCCATTTATTTTGGAAGTTTTAAAATATAAAAATAAAACTGGCTCTTCTTCCAGGTTTGTTGACAACTACTGTAATTCTGTCATGAAGAGGTTGAGGAAGGAGGAAGGTTCAAAGCCAGTGTAAGCCACATAGTGAGACTCTATGTCAAACAACAAAAATAAGTATAAAAACATGAAACCACAAATAAAATCTTTAATCTAAAAGAATGTGAGTGAATGGTCAATCTTCATGTAAGAGACCAAACACCCTTTACACATTTCCTGTATATGTATAAACTCACTATAATGGCAAAGGTAAGGTATGACCTAAGGAATAGATTCTATGACAAGCCCAGAGGACTCATGTATGCTGCCTATATAAGGCAAAAGATTGCTTTTGAGATTTTACTTATAATAACTTGGCCCACCCATTACCATTGGGATTTGTGTTGTGGAAAATCAAAATCTTTACAAGAAAATAAACTTTGGAAGAAGTAGTTGAAAGATAAATTGTATTGGGTGTAATTCTAATATTTCCCATGCAGACAGCTCTCATCAGTATGCATAGCTTGTGTTCTTCATGAAATGAATAGAGAAGCTGGCTCTGTATTCTACTTCTGAAAGCTCATAGAGATAGATAGAGACAGAGACAGAGACAGAGATAGAGATGAGACAGAGATAGAGATATATTATATGCGTATAGACATATATACACATGTATATGGATGCGTATATGTGTATATATGTATATGTGCATATATACATATATGCATACATATGAATATGTTTATGCACTTTTGAAAGTTTATATGTACATGTATATATACCACTACTGAAATGTTTAAGTAAGTACACACACAGGGAACAATATTTAGTTTTGGATTTCAGAGAATCCTACAGTGTGATAATTTTGTGTCTCTTTGAATAATTTATTGGATCTTCATTCTTTCCTACTTTCCAAGTTAACATAAAAGTTATCTCTTAAAATGTTTCTCTCCGCTGCTTTAGATTAAAATAATGAGAGTCTGAGTCCTCTGCCTTTGTTCTCTGAGGCTGCAAATTTTATATTAGAAAAAAAAATCAACCTGAGGACTGGGGGTACTCATGAGCAGTTTAGACTGCAGGAGGATAATTCACGTGTTAGAGAACAGAGCTCCCTCAAACCAGCCAAGGACAATGAGGGAACAGAGAAGAAAGCTCTGTCATCAGCATAAATTTTCTTTAAGACAATACTAAAGTTTTCCCAAGTTCTAGTTATTTCCTACTTTGTGTCATTATTTTTCAGTATTTTTGAAGACTCATTTAAAGCAAATCACATTCCATGAGGCTAGGCATTCATGTTTAATTGGGAGCCTCAGCATAACTTCATGCCAGTTATTTAGTAGGTGGTAGGGGAGAATTTATTTAAACTTTAAAAAATATGTTGGAAACCAAGTGTAAAAAAATTGAGTTATAGTTCTATTAAATTTTAATGTAATCAGATAATTCTTTTTATTGCAATGAGCAACAGGTTTTGTTTTAGAGAACAAAACCTGTGTTCTTTAAGTAACTTCTACCAGTTTCAATATATGGCCTGCATAAGATATTGATAAATTCAACTCAAGTTATCAGAAAGCCCAAACCTTTACAGTTAGAATTAAATCTTCAAAATACATAGGATTATTAGTGGCTTATTGATAACTAGTTGAGTATTAAAATGAATTGGCTAATTTAGTATTAAAATGAGCAGCTATAATTTATTATGCATAATTAATATATGTATGATTAAACATTACATATCAATTAGTTAAAAACACATTTCTTTTGTCACACTTTTGTCTGAAGTATTTACTGCAAAATTCTTAAGTTCAATTCCTAGTACTAATGACAGACTTTATAACCAGTCATTGAACATACACGCCATTCCGCAGTTCCATCTTCTTTCCCAAGAGCCAGTAGATTTGTGAATGGGTTTCCTGCACAGCCAGCATCACTATCTGGGCTCGTGGGTCCATGCTCTGCCAGAGGCATGCAGCTTGTGGCTGGAGGCTGTGCTTTCTTGAGAGTCTGGTTGAACACCCGACGGTCAAGGGTCATGAAAGGAGTTACTTCCTGTGTCTGGGCCTTTGGTAGCTGAGGCCTCGTAGAGGTTTCTAATTGTGCCTGGACCTACAGGTACAAAAACAAATAAATGAAACATAGAATGCCATGTACTATACCAGTTTTTTCCAGCAAAGAAATCAGAACATTAAGAGTACTATAATCCCAAGTCTTTAAGATTATATTGACGCTTCTGTCCTAAGGTGACAGGATTTTAATGATTTGATGATTTTAAGTAATGAGTTAAAGTTTGATGAAAAAAAAATGTCAGACAGGCTTTAAAAGTGAATTATCTAAAACAACTAGAGGTAAATATAAAAACATTGATACTGTATGAGTCTCTAGCAAGGAAGTATTAAAATGTCACAGGTAAAAAAAGCATATTCAACAATATAAGTTGTCTTTATATAATATATATGTTATATTATATATTGTGTTCTTATGTACAGTTAAGGTTTTATTAAGAAAATCTAAAAAGTTTTCATAAGGAAGCAGAAATTAGAAGTGGATACACTCTTACAGCATGATAGTTTAATAGTGATAAAATCCTGGGTACTTTTTTTTCTACTTTCCTGTATTTTCCAGTGCTTCTATTTTGAACACAGTTTTTGTTTTGTAAATTTTTTAATTTTTTTCTATGTTCTACCAAATAATGAGAGCAAATTAGTATGCATCATCATGAATCAACAGGTAAAAAAACCACTGTGAAAAATTTCTATTCTTGTGTGCCAACTAAACAACTGTGTTTTGAAATCTCTTTTACAAAATATACCATTAAAATCTGGGCACTTCCATTCACACAGATGGCCCTGGTTACACTCTCTGGGTCCCAAAACAAAACAAAAGCACAAAAAAATGGAACATGATGTGTAGGGAAGAGAGGGGCTAGAGAACAGGAGGGAGGGAAGGGGGCGGGGAGAGGAACAGGAGGGAGGGAAGGGGCGGGCAGAGGAACAGGAGGGGAGGAAGGGGGCGGGGAGAGTAATCAGAACACATTATATGCAGGTGTGAACATGGCAATGAACAAATGTAGCAAAAGAATCCGGGGCCTTCTCAGTTTGGTTGTCGTAGTTAATATTATCCCATAATTTGTAAAAGGACAGTTTTAAGCACCTCAAGCTTCCCTTTAAAAAACCTGCAAATAGAGTATTTATAAAAACCTATTTAATGGAGTATTGCCTGCCAGTTGCCTTTATATTTACTATGCTGTGATGTGGTTTTTAATACATTTTCCTCAAGTGGCCTATATATAAACCTATTTAATTTTCCCTCATGTTAAACAATAGCAAAGATTGCTGTACAGTGCTTATTTTTCTTTTTATTTCATTACACAAACTACTCCTTAAATCCCTTACCATGTATTAGCTCAGATAAATAGCCTGTAGAAAGTATTTTGCATTTAAATTAGGTGGATTGGGGTACAATATTGTAGTAGTTACTTTAGTCTAATTCTGTTATGCTGACATTTTTAGCATTATTTTAATTGTACTACCATAAAATAATTTTTCAGTCATATAAAAAAGATTAAGACTGGTAATAAAGATTACACATATTACTAATTATATTGCTATGAGAGTTAAAGCTGTAAAATAACATTTCATTAAAATGCCAATGGTAATTTTTTTAAGGGTAGATGTTTAGACGATCCTAACTTCTCTGCATACAGTTACAATATAGACATTATAAAGAATACTTTCCATTTCACAGATCTGTGGAATCTTCCATACTACATAACCGAAGGAATTTTATGTAATGGTAGAGCTTATATTGACAAGTGAACCATATCTCATGTTTTAAGTAAAACATCTAGAATCAGAATTTAGTTCAATTCATTTTTTACTCTTCACTCATTGACACTAAACATATTCCTTGAACCTAATATTTCCAAGAGTTATCAAGACTAAAAAAATTTCCATGTGATTCCAGAGCTTTTAGACGGCATCGTGTTTTAGTTAGAACTAATTTAACTCATCAGCTGCAGCAACCACAATAGCAAGCAAAGCAACAGGTACTGGGTACTGTAATAGGCAATTTGAACGTAGTGCTTTTGATGTTGCTTTCTTCTATCTTTATGTAAAGCCCAGGACATACATACCCTTAGTATCCCCACAGTATGATGTAAACTGTAACTGAGATTCAGAAGCATTAAATAGCATGCCTGTAGCCCTTAGCATGTAGGAGAGATAATTAGAATACACAGCCTGCTCCCTAAGCACAATGACATTGGCTTCTGAGTAGGCTGAGTACTAGATGCAGTGAATCATACTGGCAAGAAAAAGCAGTGCTTTTTTTGAGCATCTTAGAAGAGAATGTGTTTATAAGCCAAGTACTGGATGGAGAAATAGTCATACATAGAAGGAAAATGAAAAGGAGTGTGGGACAGAAATAAAAGTGGAGACAATGTCACAAATCTCTGTCATTAGAGAAGCCGCACTACTCTATAATGATAGACGAGATTCACAATGGGACTGCCTCTTATCTAAGTGGCTAGCCACAAAGAATTACAAGGGGTTAGTGGACAATGCTGGGGATTGTCTTGGATGCTATCTAGTCATCAGTCAACCAAGCAGGGAAGTCTTTGTTTCTTAGGCACAGGAAGAGTTGATTAACTGTGATAACAGGAATTCCCCCCAAATCATCACTAAACCAAGCAGGAAAGTCTTTGTTTCCAGCACACAGGAAGAGCTGATTAACTGTGATAACAGGACTCCCCCCAAATCTCTGAGTTCTGTCACAGACTGATACCAAAACAATAGAACAGCTCCGGGTGAAACACCAACCAAGCCATATTCAAAGGACTTCAATTTCCTGGATTCCAAAAGCACAAAGGATCTACTTGATTTCCTCAACTCAATGCCCCAATATTTTGTGATATTCAGTAAGTTGAATTAGAGGTTGCTGTTCAGGGTTTGCTTCTAAGAGTCAAGCATGTGGGCACTACGCAGTGAATAGAAGACAGAGGGAGAGCGCCTTTATGTCTCAGTGCAAATGTTTAGTCTAGTCTCATTATGGCCATGAAGGAAGGGAGTTCTCTAAAGGAAAAGATCAAGTTCTTCTTGCTGGTAGCCCTGCTACCATGACTCCTGTCACAACTAGAGAAGAGACACAGCAGGTTCCTGAAAGACTATGTGTGCCATGAGTGAGTGAAGAAATGGGTCATGAGATCTCAGAGTACATGAGTGCTATAAGGAGCCCAGCTTTGGGAATCTACAAATCCTGTTGCTAAGGCGTAGACTACCAACCTTTATGTGGAATGCTACAGCTGTCATAGTTTGAGATGTGTCTCACTGGACCATTACTAGACCATTGCAAAGGAAGGAAATTTTGTTGCTGAATATAATCAAAGGATCATATTTCCCAAGATTCTAAACTATGTTTTAACAGTATTTTCCCAATGTTCTTATATTACGAGTATATTTAGCAAACACCCATTCCCTTATGTCTCACAATCATAGTACCCAAGGTCTATTGATCACAGTTTGAGGATTACCATTTTGGTTTTGTCTGTCACATCATGTCTTGCTATTTATAGAAACTTAAAAGTTATACTAAAAGCCAAAAATAAACACAG
>CM052700.1:116321369-116355722 GCA_028551405.1 Uromys caudimaculatus | reverse complement strand
GAGGAGGCTGAGGGGGCTGAGGAGGCTGAGGGGGCTGAGGAGGCTGAGGGGACTGAGGGGGCTGAGGAGGCTGAGGGGGCTGAGGGGGCTGAGGGGGCTGAGGGGGCTGAGGGAGCTGAGGGGGCTGAGGAGGCTGAGGGGGCTGAGGGGGCTGAAGAGGCTGAGGACTCTGGGGATGCTGAAGAGGCTGAGGAGGATGAAGTAGTTGGGTCACATGAAAGGACAGGGGACAATTTAAAACAAGTTGTGGACATTCCAATATAAACAAGAAAAAAATCCTAGAGACCTAAACAGTACCACAAGATGAAGAATGCCTTTTGGTGGCTTATTAGATGCAACACAGCTAAGAGGATCTATATAAGAAAGAATTCCTCGGGAGGCGCTTCAAATACTAAGGTGCAAAGAAAAATAGACAGTTCTTTGAAACACAGAATATCTAATAGCTGTGAAACCATAAAGCAAGTTTCATTTTATAATAAAAATGCTAGATCATTTTTAAAAAGAGCTATTTTGAAACAATGAGGACTAAGAATTGTTCAAAAATATTGTGAGGCCATTGACACAAAAATCTCAGAAAAAAAGGATAAATGTCAGAGGAAAGGTGGAAAAGGATGGGGGGGAGTGAAAAAATTAGGATGGGGAGGAAATGTAAAGAAGAGAGAGAGAGAGAGAGAGAGAGAGAGAGAGAGAGAGAGGAGGCCCTGACATATAATATTCAAAATTCATATAGAAAACAATCCCCAAAAAAGGCAGTGAAAAACACTTTGCCCATAGGAAAGGAAAGGATTGCATCTGGCTTCTCCTCCATAGGCTGCACATAATGAGAAATGAAGTGAAACATTCAGCTGCTATGTGTCTTGTGAAACTTCTCTCTAAAATTTTCAAAGAAATGCAAATTGACAAGAACTCCCACCAGTGGGCTCCAGAGAGGAGTTAGTTCCTCCTCAGGACATGTTGGCCAAAGCTTCAGACCCAAAAAAGAAAGCAGGAGAAAGCCACAGAGGGAAACACAGTGAATATTTAAATTCTCTTTTACTTTCAATTAACCTCATCTGTGATACTTTGTTCAAAATGCTAACAATGAGCTACTGCTTGTGTGTGTTTCACATGCCCTTGGAAGTTCAATGTGTGTATGCATGTTTATGAATTAGTAAGTGGCAGAGGTGTTAGGACACAGGAGGCTTGAGGGAGGGGTGAGGATTGCTTTACTCTATGAAATATGCACCACCCAAATTGTACTTCATATTGTTATTTGAAAAAGCACATGGACTCGTAAATGAGTTTTGAGAAGCACTGGGTATCCATTAAAAATTATAACCCATGTGCAAAGGCAATGGGAGATTAACATCCTCTAAAGTACTCAGGGGGCAGCAGGGATGGATTCTCAGTTAAGACCGCTTGCTGCTGTCCCAAAACAGGGGGGATCTATTCACCACACCCACACTTCATCTTAAAATATCTTTAGCTTCACCAACATGGGCTGTCACCTGAGGATCTTAGCCATTCTGATTGGTGTGAAGTAGAATCTCAGGATCATTTTGATTTGCATTTCCTTGAAGACTAAGGACTTTGAACATTTTTATGAGTGCTTCTCGGTCACTCAGGATTCCTCTGTTGCCAATTCTGTGTTTAGTTCTATACCCCAATTTTTGATTGGGTTATTTGGTTTTTTGGAAGTTAGCTTCTTGAGTTCTTTATATATTTTGGGTATTAGCCCCCTATCAGATGTGGGATTAGTGAAGACTTTTTCCCAATCTGTAGGTTGCTTATTTGTTCTATTGTCTATGTCATTTGCCTTACAGAAGCTTTGCAGTTTCATAAGGTCCCATTTATCAATTCTTAATCTTGGAGCCTGAGCCTTTGGTGTTCTGTTTAGGAAATTTCCTCTGGGCTAATGAGTTTGAGGCTCTTTCCCACTTTCTTTTCTATTAGATTAAGTATATCTGGTTTTATGTTGAGGTCCTTTGTGGGGCAGGCAATCTGGCACCTGGTTGAGCATAGGCTGAAAACTCTGGGAGACCCAGTGGAATAATCCAGGAGAGACCGAAAAAATGCTTTTGGCCAACACTCCTGTAAAAACAGCCACAGCTTTCACAACCCCTACAAAGAGGCCTGTCATGTGAGATTTGTCCTGGAGGAGCAGCACCAAGCCCTCCCACATGCAAATAAGGTGCCTCAAAGTCCTCAAACCAAGCCAATGGGAAGTATCAGTTGTCAAACCCCTGACCCCTCCCAAACAGTATATTAGACTATCCCAACCTGTGTAGGGGAGCCCGCCATCCAGAAGGAATAAAGGTGTGAGAACTACTCTGTCATCCGAGAGCTTCTATCACAAGAGCTGTAACACTGCAGCCCGGGAAGAGATCTGCTCTCCCCAACGCCACCAGAAGCTTCCCACACTCCTCACCGGCTAGTCGGCCTCTTGTGGGCTCAGCCTGGCCCGACTCAGCACAGGGCGGTGGGTACAGCATCTTGGCGCAACCCAGGGGGCAACCGCAGAGACCGAGGTGGAGGAGACTCCGTCCCTGCTCGCACTCTCCCCTTTGCCGGAACCCTCACATTTGACCAGGCAGAGATCCCTGAGGAAGGTTCCCAGCACACAGCCCAACAGTCCTTAATCTACTTGGACTTGAACTTTGTGTAAGGTGACAAGTATGGCTCTATTTTCATTTTTCTACGTATCAGCTGCCAGTTAGACCAGCACCATTTATTGAAGATGCTTTCTCATTTCCATTGTACATTTTTGGCTTCTTTGTCAGATATCAAGTGTTTGTAAGTGTGTGGTTTTATTTCTGGATCTTGAATTCTATTCTGTTGATCAACCTGTCTGTCTCTGTACCATTACCAAGCAGTTATTGTCACTGTTGCTCTGTAGTATAGTTTGAGGTCAGGGATGGTAATTCCCCTAGTTCTTTTGTTGTTAAGAACGGTTTTCATGATCCTGGGTTTTTTGTTTTTCCATATGAAATTGAGAATTGCTCTTTTATGTCTTTGAAGAATTATGTTGGAATTTTGGTGGGGTTTGCAATGAATCTGTAGATTGTTTTTGGTTGGATCATCATTTTTACTATGTTAATTCTATCAATCCATGAGAATGGGAGATCTCTTCATTTTCTGAAGTTTTCTTCAATTTCTTTCTTGAGAGACTTGAAGTTCTTGTCATACAAATCTCAGGTGACAACACATGTTGGCGAGGATGTGGAGAAAGAGGAACACTCCTCCATTGCTGGTGGGATTGCAAACTGGTACAACCACTATGGAAATCAATCTGGAGATTCCTTGGAAAATTGAAAATAGATCTACTTGAAGACCCACTCTTAGGCACATAGCCAGAAGATGTGCCACCATACCACAGGAGCACATATTCCACTATGTTCATGGCAGCCTTATTTGTGATAGCTAGAAGCTGAAAACAACCCAGATGTCCCACAACAGAAGAATGGATACAGAAACTGTGGTTCATTTACACAATGGAATACTATTCAACTACTAAGAACTAGGTCATCATGAGTTTTGCAGGAAAATGGATGGAACTAGAAAATATCATCCAGAGTGAGGTAACTCAGACCCAAAAGGACATGCTTAGTATGTACTCACTAATAAGGAGATATTGCCCCCCCCCCAAAAGATACAGAATACCCAGGATACAATTGACAGAACTCAAGGTTAACAAGCCAAACGGCCCAAGTGAGGATGCCTCAATCCCACTTGGGAGGAAGAAGAAAGCAATCACGGGGGGGAGGCAGGCAGAGGGAGGGAGAGACCTAGGTGGGAGAGGGGACAAGGAGGGGAACGGGAGAACATGATTAGGTATTGGGGGATCAGAAGTAAAGTCCTGAGAGCCAGCAGAAAGAATATAAACAGGCAACCTTGGGAGGTAGGAAGTGGAGGGACCCTCTAGAATGTTCTACAAACCTGGGAGATGAGAGAGACTCAGGACTCAGAGGGAGGGATCTTAGATGAAATGCCCAACAGTGGGGAAAGGGAACTTGTAGAGTCTACCTTCGTAGAAAGATAGGGCATGAAGAGGTTGGATGGGGTTGCCATCCCACAGTCAAAAACTCTGACCCAGAATTGTTCCTGTCTAAAAGAACTGCAGAGACAAAAATGGAGAAGAGACTGTGGGAAAGGAGTTCCAGTGATAGGCCCAAATTGAGATCAAGCTCAAGGGGAGACTCCAAAGCCTGACACTGTTACTGATGCTATGGTGTGCTTACAGACAGGAGCCTAGCATGGTGGCCTCCAAGGGGCCCAACAAGCAGCTGAAAGAGTCAGATTCAGACACTTACACCCAGCCAATAGATAGAAGCTAAAGACATGTGTAGTAGAATTAGGGAAAGGCTGGAAGAAACTGAGGAGGGTGACCCTATAGGAAGACCAGCACGTCTCTCAGACCTTGAACCACCAACCAGGGAACATGCACTAGCTGATATGAGGCCCCCAACACATATACAGCAGAGGACTGTTTGATCTGGCCTCTGTGAGAGAAGAAGCATCTAACCCTCAAGAGACTTGAGGCCACAGGGAGTAAGAAGGTCTGATGGTGTGGAGATATCCTCTTGGAGACAGAGGAGGAGAAACAGGATGAGGAACTGTCACTGTCAGAGGGTGGACCAGGAGGGGGAATAAAAGATTAAAGTAATAATTTTTTTAAAAATGTCTTTAGCTTAAAATGTCATTTTATAAGGCTCTAGTGCCCTCATCTGGTCACCACAGGCACTGTACACACATGGTGCATGTATAAACACTCATACACATAAAGTAGAAATTTTAAAAAAATTAATGAGTCCAATTAAAGCTTCCAAAGACCAAAAATGCCTAAGAATCAAAAATTTAAAAACACCTACAGCCACAAGATAAAAGAGGTTGTAAACATAGTAAGAATTAATTCAAGGATCTACTTCATTATTTAGAAATCAATTGTATACATGAATAAATAAAATATCAAGAATAAGCATTTCCTCCAGGCAGATACGGAACATCTTTTTGCAGGGTCTTTCTGGTCCATTATTCCACACATCCAACATCCAATGCCCCAGCACCTTCTAAGCACCCTATCTGAGTCTCTACCAACTCATAAGCTTCCATCAGGGACCACTCATACTTCATTAAATCTCTCCAAACAGCCAGACACTGCCCATCCTTTTCCAAGGTCTAGATGGATGAGTGCAGTTCTACAAGAAAACTTCTGTTTTCAACCAATGGAGAAAAACATTACAGCAAACCACAACTAATCAAAAGGCAGAGTTGTAGAGCTCAGTCCTAATATACTACAACACATTTCCCACATCTAAGGCTCACATATCATCTTGGTAAATGAACGAAAGGGATGGAAGACTTTAAGACCTAGAGGAACATGGTTTGCTGTAAGACTGTCTTCTAAGAATGTAAGAGGAGCTACACCCATGAAATCTTACCAACATGGCTAACTAAGCATGACCTGAACAGGGATAGCAGTAGACATGCCAATATGGAGAACACTCACAAGGCCTCAACTCTAGACAAAGAACAACAGGCAACTAGGGAATGCCCATAGCAAAAAGGAGTTTTCCCCAGGAAAGAGTTCACCACTTAGATATTCAATAGCAAGTGATCAGTCCTGAAAACTTAAATACACACAACATTGTAAAGACTGAGCAGGTTGTGTTTATATATTTTGGAAAATACACAGAGAGAGAGAGAGAGAGACAGAGAGAGGGAAAGAGAGGGCCATAAATTTGATAAGGGTGTCATAGGGATAGATTTACGGTATGAAAGGGATTGGGGAAATGATGTAATTATATTATAACCTCAAAATAAATAAATAAATAAATAAATAAATAAATAAATAAATAAATAAATAAATAAATAAAATTTTTCATTAATAAAAACATTCTTTTAGATATTAAGGGACACATGATTTATAAGTAAATAAACAGAAAAATACATCATGTGAACACTAGTCTCTCCTAATATAGAATATGTAGAATAATTTAACATAGAGCAAGTCTCAGATAAAAAAGTCATCACTAATATTGAGATCTGAGAGCTAGGGAATGGGACAGTGGATAAGAATTCTAGTTTGGCAATATCAGGTGTGAGTACCTGATATCAACTCCCCAGCACTGCCTACCTACCGAGTAGAGCTTGTTCAGGTGTCCCTGTAGTTCTACTGGGGTGGAAAATAGAGATGGGAGCATTGCAAACTTGGTGGCTGCTAGGCTAGCTCAATATGCAGTAAGAGATCCTGTCTCAAGGGAATAAAGCCCAGAGCAACAGAACAGGAAGAACACCTATATCCTATTCTGACCTCTATGTACAGGTAAATGCAACACAATACACACACACACACACACACACACACACACACAAAGAGAAAAAGAAAAGGAAAGAAAGAAGAGAAGGAAGAAAGTATATTCACAGTGATAAGTGATTAGTTCTCCAAGATGTTAATAAAGTACTTAATACATATGCAAAAACAGAATGTCAAAAGCCTGAGGCTGAAGCAGATAGAAATGCCAGGGTGAGGAAATGAATTCATTATTATTGCTGTGGATCAAATTGCTAGTGCAAACAATCAAAGAATCTGGGACTGGGATGTATTTTCCTTCTATCTGTTTTAGGGCATAATTGATGCAGGAATTCTTATTCCCAAGACTGCTGATGGAGATATTTGAGAATATAGTCTATCCAATGTATTAGATTATATTGTATATATTATATTGTATTTATTACCTAAAAATAGAAGTTGAAACAGTAGTAAAAGACAGTTTTGGATAGGTAACATCTAATTTTAAATCGTATCTTTTGGATCAGATTTTGGAATTTCAAAATTTGAATTTTGAAAGATTCAAGGCTACAGATCATCAAAGATTAATTTAAAATCAAAGTAAAACTGAGTGAGTGAAGTCCTGTAGAAATTAGAAAGAGCCACTGAAAAATGCGGGCAAGAGAGGCACGGTACGGCTCGAAGCAGTTCGTCCACACCTGACCTGCAGTTACATGCGCTTTCACATGTTTTCCCGTGAAAATGACAGTTTTCAAATTATTCATTCAACTTATTCTTCAGTGTGTAGTAACATAGCCTTTGACCTAACTTTTCTGTGTATTTTATAACCCACCAAGTAGATAACGGTTTTTGTTTGTGTGTGTGTGTCTGCTTGTTCCTATAGGGAAATTTAAGAAACAAGCAGATATTTATGTCAAGCCAACTAACTTTGGAGTACTCTACATGTAGACCCATAATTTTTTTATTCTATAATACCATCTACTTGTACCATACCTCTTTAAATTTTGCTATGAATAATATAAATTATTTTAAATATAATTTAAATTTAAGTAGAATTATAGTTATTTTAGCTTCCTTTAAAAAGTTGTCTTTTTATAGAGAGAAAGCAGAAAGTACTGGTGAAAGCTCTTGGCTAATTCAACATCCACTCAGCAAATATTTAAGTGTTTTATTAAAAACAACAACAAAAACAACAACAAAAGCAGTCCCCCAAAAACGTATTCCTCTCCAGTTAGCAAAGCTATGACTCACATGTCATCATCTACCCAGAAAGCACTTATTCAGACTGGAAACAAAGAACTTGTAAGGAGACATGTCCCTTGTGCAACTACTTCTCTACAGTGACTTAAAGAGTGACAGCAAACATCACATCATCTCAGCAAAAAGACATTCTGTCACCACGATTTTGACTAGGAAAGCAAACACAGGCTCATACCTAATAAGATCATCAGTGGAATAAAAATAAAATGTATCAACAAATTTATATATATATATATATATATATATATATATATATATATATATACATACACACACATATACATATATATATATATGTAAACTTTGTGATAGGAAAGTTCATACACAATCACCTCTTATACATGAACATGCAAACAAACATTAAGAAGGATGATAGACAGCTGTGTTCACTGCAATATGACAGTCCTTAAGAAATCTTGTTAATTTTATAATTCATTTGAATATAATAAATGAAGGACAACATTTGGGCTTCACAAATGAATAATAGGTGACTATTAGTTATGTCTTAATTCACAGAGGTATGTGAGAGAACATCTATTTTGGGGGCTTATGAATCTTCTACCTCCTAGGTACCAACTCAGAATAGCCAAATGACATTTCTTAATGTTCTGCAGTAAAGATTAATAACTCATTTCTTCAAATCTTACTTTTCTCACAGCAGTCTGTGAATATGAAACACCCATAAATCTCATCTTGACTAAACCTAAAATTATACAGCAGAGCCTGTCTGATTGAGATGTAACTACTGAACGAAAGTAGGACTCAGTTCATCAAAAGTTTTACTTGGGTTTCTGCATAACTGTCAGCATATTTCAGTTGAGTATTATATAATCCAGAGTCGTTTAATGGATAATGATGTGAAATGTGATTATAGCATAGTCCTCAGTCTCAATCATTTGAATTTGGATAATTCTAGTAATGTGTCTTAAAGGAAAAATCTACACTTAAAACACTTTAGCAAGATGTGAATATTATCAAGCAGAATTTTCCTGGTTAACTACCATTCTAGCAGTAAAATGTTGACATTCAATGGGATTCAAAGAAATCTAGCTTCCTGTATAACTCTCTCTGTGCCATTTATACGTGTGCTTATTGGTTATATTTATATGAAATCTTCAATCAAATTATCATTTCATACATATAAAAGATATAAGGAAATACCAGCAAATTGTTTTTTAATTTGACTGACTCTTAAAATTATGTCGAGATGAACATTTAGGAGTCATAAAAATAATTTGAAATCAATATCAGAAATTAGCTTCTTCACCTGAGTTTTTTTTTTCACCTGAGTTTTAAAGCAGTACAACCACCACATACAATCCATATGAATAACCATAAAGTATTCAAATACTTTAAGGTCATGATACTAAATAGAGTTAACATTATTTTCATAAGTTTAATTTTCATTAATTATTTTCTTTTCATATGCCATGAAAACTAAATAATTAACCTATCACTGTGACACAACCCTCAGCTCAATTATACAAATATTTTTGTGTGTCTAGTATATGGCATGCACAAGAGATTACTTGAAGAGATGAAAGTCTAAGAGAGCAATATTTAAACATAATTATTGTTAAACATGACAAAATCTATAAAACCAAAAGCCGCCATAAAAACAAACATGAAGCCCCTGGTAAAATATGAGCAAGCCAATCAAATATAAAGCAGTTTCTGCTACTTTAACAAATACATGAAGACCTGTGTCCAGTAGATATTTGGGCTGGTCAAAATAGTCAAAAAGTTTATACTGTCCCTCTTTGACAAAAAAAATGGAACAGAGACTGAAGGAAAGTCATCCAGAGATAGCCCCACCTAGGGATCCATCCCATCTTCAGACACCAAACCCTGACACTATTGTTGAAGCCAAAAAGTGCTTGCTGACAGGAGCCTGGTATGGCTATTCCCTGAGAGGTTCTACCAGCACCTGACCAATACAGATGCAGATACTCACAGCCAACCATCTGAGTGAGCCTGGGGACCACAATGGAAGAACTAGGGGAAGTAGTTGAAGAGGGTTGAAACCCCACAGTTAGAACAATAGCAATTAACTGGACCACCCAGAGTTTCCAGGGACTAAACCACCAACCAAAGAGTATACATGAAAGGAGCCATGACTACAGATACATATGTAGCAGAGGATTGCCTTATCTGGCATCAGTGGGAGGAGAGGCCCTTGGTCCTGTAGAGGCTTGATATCCCAGTGTAGGGCAATGCTAGAGCAGTGAGGCAGGAGTGGGTGAGTGGATTGAAGAGCACCCTCATTGAGGCATAAGGGAGGGGGAGAGGGAGGTGGAATAGGGGGGTATGGAGGGGTAACAGGGAAGGGGAATATCATTTGAAATGTAAATGAATAAAATGATTGAAAAATAAATAAATACATTTTTAAAGAAAAAACATACAGTGCCCATCCTTGTGAAGATTTTAATCAAGCATTTATGCAGATGACTATGTATCTTCAAGTACTCTTGGAAATAGGAAGAAAGATAAATATGCATATGTGTATTTGGAAAGACACATTACCTCAGCAGAAATCTAGGAAGATAGCATTGAAGAGTTTGATGAATAGACCTGGTAGCCAAGTATGTAGGAACTTGAGGAAGAGTGTAGAATAAAGCAATGGGACAAGATGGAGCACCATGTTTAAGGACCACAGAATAGGAGGTCATAGGTAAGAAAGATCATGGAGAAGGAAAACTAGGCCAGAGAGCGATGTCAGAAACCGTAACTGCAGAGGCCAGTGGAACTTACTCTTTCCATTTGTTAGGTATTCCATGGTTTTGTTTGCTACACCCTGAGAAGTTAAGTGGTAGAAGTTAAGGCCACAATTTTTCAAGGGATAAATAAATTTTGGTCAACAAAAAGAGTTGCTTAAACTACAGCTATCTGATAAGAGTGAAAGGAGTCAAGAAGAAAACAAAAATGAATACATGTTTCAAAACACATTATTGTAAAAAAACAAACAAACAAACAAGTTCTCCAGCCTACAAAATGGATGGTCGTGTCTGTCACTGTGAAAACTGGTTTTTGATAGGAATGGAAATTGTATACTACTTTTGCCAGCTATGCATCTGACAGATAATTCATAATTGGAATATGCAATAGCTCAAAATTAAGTCCCAAAAATCAAACATCCTAATTTTAAAAAAAAACGAACTAGGTAGCAGAAGAGTAAAATAATCAACTATTTAATCCAGCTGTGAGCCCTAGCCTCTATAGTAATGACTGGCCTTTCATGATCTGTCCACTGGGACAATAGTGCCAAAAATGTTACGAAAGTAACCAACCACATTCTGTTTGGATTTAAAACTGATTCATGCCCAGAACAGTTAATAGGATCAAAAATCTGTGCCTGGATTATAGGCACTAGGAGAAAATCTAATATTAATTTTCTGCTAAACGGACAAAGTAATAAATTGATACCAAAGTTCTTATGTATACACATAGATTAGTGCATCTCTAGATCATAGATTAGTTCATTAGAGAAGCTTCTTTATAAAATAGATGATGATTAATACAGAAATTCACAATTGGTTAACATGTGGTGAATAAGATTATGGAGTTCTTTCTAAATAGAGTAGTAATATCACAACCTGTCCCTGCAGAGAACATTAGAAATCAACAAAGAAGAGTGTAAGAGCCAGCGGTAGTGGATATCTGTGGTGAAAGAGTATTTTACAGACACAACAGCACCATTTACACAGAGGAACTCTTATCACCTGAGCCTGCATGCCCAAGATCTGTGTAATAACAAGCCAGTCAAAATCCCAGCATAGATTGGGGTGGGCCACAAGAAGTTTCACTCCTAGAAAGGCAGCTTTTTGGACATTGATGGCTGCCTGAAGGAGACATTTTGCTTTATGGATAGGGTCCCTGAGAGTTACCTATGCTCCAGTAGGCAGTCATACACCCATGAACATACAGGGAACACTAAGTGGACTTTGTAGGTTATAAAAGGAGAGTGTATCATGAAGTTTGGAGGAAAATCAGTAAAAGGATAGATAGGGAACTAACTAGAAGGGAGGGGAAAGGGTGAATTTGAACAAAATACATCACATGCATGGATGGCATTTTCAAGCAATAAAGGAAAAGGAAAAATTAGCTATGGCATGTTCTCCAGAGAATAAATACAAATGGTGATGGAAGACTTAAAAGTATGTTTGATATTCCTGTCCATTAGGAAACCATTATAAGGGTCCATGTTACCCCATCAGAATGGCCATCATGAAGAACTAAAAATAATAACTAAGGCTGGTGTAGATGGGGGAAAGGAAACCGTTGCACACCATTAGTGACACTTTTAATGACACTATTAGTGACACTATTAGTGGAAGTATAAATCAGTACACCCATGATCTTCTCAAAAAAAAAAAAGATAACTACCACATAACCCAGACATACAGACATGGGGCAAGGACACTACATCCCATGATAGGGACAGTTGCATATTTATATCCATTTTGCTCTATTCACAATAGCGAAAAGTTGGAAGCAACCTGCATGTCCACTAAATAATGAATGGATAGTGAAAATGTGGTACATATACACACTGGGATGAAATTCTACTGTAAATAAGAAGTAAATTATGAATTTTTCAGAAAAAATGGCTGGAACTGGGAAGAAAAACTTTATAGAGTAAAGTAATCGACAAAAACCATGTAAAGACAAAAGCCATGTGTTCTGTTTCACATGTGGCTCCTCATTTAGACTCTACAGTTATTTTTGTTAGATTTGTTTAATATCGAGGACCTGTGGAAACAAGGAAACAAGAGGATGAGGGGGAGGGGTTATCTGATTTCACAAAAGCTTAAATACTTATAAAGATAAGTCAACAAACATGTTTAAATAATTCTCTGCATTTCTTATTCACTCATCAGTTAAAGCAAAACTCTCCTGAAATGCTTGACTGTACTATTTTTCATCCCCAGTGACCTTTTGATATTATTTTCATTATGAAGTAGCAAATGTTCTTTCAATGGTGCAAAGAATAAATGGGAAACAGTACTGGCTTCTTTAAAAGGTCATGTTTCAAATATTTTTGGAAAGTTACCAATGCACTTTTTAAAAAATTCCCCATGTTCTAGAATAGATCTGAAGTCACAAAAGAGCATGTTTGCGATAAGAATTCAAAACTCACTATTTTTGAAATGCCTTGCATCATTGTTCCACATGTGCTACATTTATCGTTTTTATTATATCCTAGTGTCTGCATTTGGGATGATCCCAATATAATGTTAATTTATTTGAACTTTATAAAAGAGATTCACAGGCTATTTAATTTGTTTGAAATTAATATATATATATATATGAATATAGGTATTCATATATGTTTGTGTGTGTGTGAAATTTTTACATTTTTGTAAAACCTAAAGTATCATATAAAGGTTTACATTTGAGGGGGAAAAAAACCTAAACAATTAAAATGGCTCTAAATTCTGTTTGACTGCTAATTTTTTATATCTTTTATCTACTTTATGGGTTGATGTATGATCATCAATTAATGAAGTCATTTCTATCATAATAAAATGTCATCATTAGAAATGCAGTATTCTAGTCTAACAATTTTCTAAAGAATATGATTGGGGCATTTTAGGTGGTTAAATATTAAAATAATCTAATTAAAAATGAGACTTTGAAATTATTCATTTTGATTGACAAACTACCGACACTGGCTCTGTTCATAAGTACATCTCCATCACTCAATTTTTATAGAGATTGGTACCATTTATGAGAAAAGGGTAAAACTGACCTTGTCTTTGTTTTACTTAACAAATCTATGTGATAGATTTTTGGCTTTTTGTGCTTCACATGCACCTGTTATTAAAATGTGTACAGTATCAAATTCTTCAAGTATTGTGCCACCTTAGGAATGACTTTCAGTCACATAGTTGTCATAGATTGACCTCTACTTGTGTCTAAAGAACAGTGTTTCTTCTGAATCAAGGAAACAGATATTTGATTGGAATTTTTATGGATATAAAAAGTATATACCCAAGCAATGTTAATTCATTGAAAAATAAGCAAAGAAGCTAGTGAGCTAGTCAAAAGTTTTGAATGCAAACATAAAAACAGTGAATCTCAAGCTAAACCATGCATCCCAATCATTCAGATGACTGTCTCCACATTTGCACCAGGAGGGTTCTCATCTGCAGACAGATAATAGGACTTTCCTCTAACTTCACAGCACAAAACTTGCAGCCTGTACACCTCCACAAAATTGCCCGCTGATGTGTACACACACACACAAATACACACAGAGAGACACACACACCACTAACTAATAAAATATTTTTTTTAATCTATAAGGAAGTTGGATAGATTTACCATGACAGAACGGATGCATACTAAATCTTTCTTCTGTGCCACTTAATGTAGACAAATAAAACCCAAATGCTAAGTGATACTGTAATTTGTAATGCACAGACATTCTAGTAGAATTTCAAACTTGGAATCTCCTTTCCATACTTTTTTTGAGAAAAGAAACCAACTATAAAATAATGAAAAACGTCTTTGCATCGATGACATAAGGACAGAACAAATTGTATCACAAAGATATTTTAACATCTTTAAACCTTCTTAATAATTTTTATGACTTTGTAGTATAAAATAATACCTCCCCTATCAAAGGTACTGACATCTTAAACACCAAAACCTCAGACGATCCCTG
Source organism: Uromys caudimaculatus (assembly GCA_028551405.1). Classification (NCBI taxonomy): domain Eukaryota; kingdom Metazoa; phylum Chordata; class Mammalia; order Rodentia; family Muridae; genus Uromys; species Uromys caudimaculatus. Next base: position 116,341,527 of record CM052700.1, on the reverse strand, counting down.
AAGGAACCTGGATATGTCATTTTCAATTACCCAGGAATTCTGTAGATGTAAGGACGGTTCTACTATGGAGATCTAACCTTGGATTACTTTTCAGGTCCAGCATAACCATTAAGGTCATATAAAAAGAGACAGGACAGTCACACAGAGGAAGATGTGGCAATAAGAGCTGAAATCAATGAGACACAGGAAACTAAAACGCATAAAAGCCGGGAAAGTCAGGCGACAGAAACTCCCTAGATCTCCTAGAAAGGACAAGCCTTGCTTATGCCATGCATGTAGCCCAGGGCAGCTTTACAAACACCCTGACCACCAGACCACCAGATTTCAACACAACACACTTCTGTTCTGATTTCAAACACTAGGTTTTTTAGCAAAATTGTTACAGCAGCAATGAGAAAGGAACAAAGATATGTTTTTTTTTTTATTAGTTCTGTGTTTTATTTTTCTCATTCTAGTGACATTATAGATTTTGCTGAGGACTTTTAAGAAACAACCAGCCTGGAAATGCTGAGAATATGGGATTTCCCAATCATAACTTTTCTTGAGAAAATGCTGGGGGGGGGGGTGGAAACAGTTCCCCAAATACAGTGCCTTCAGTTAACCTCTTGATGCAACCAAAATGCTCCTATAGCAGAAATTACACTGATAAAATGCTTGCTCCTCTCTCCTTCCCTCCCCCTCTCTCCTCTGTCCTATCCTGTCCTGTCCTGTCCTCTCCACTTCTCACACTGACTTCAACACAACAAAATACACATGAAGGAAAATAAACATAAAGAGCAAAGCTGAAGACAACTATTAAAGAGCTGAAAACACTACTCTAAGCTTTAATCTTAAAGCCCAGTAAACTACTGGGGAAATAAGGGGAAGATAGAGTTACAGTCAGTTTGCCACTTCAGAAATACGCTTTCAGCAATGACATGGAGACTAAGTTATCCAATGACCGTGCTAGGACCAAAACCAAATAGCAATTTACTTAGTAACTTAGGAGAGTAGAATAGAGGGCCCAAAAATGGAAATAGAATTTGTAGTGGTAAAATATAAGCCAAATGTTACTCATAATATATACAAGGTAATGATTAACAGTATGTAGCTCTGGTGAGTTTACACAGGGGAGAAAGAAGATGAATAGTCACGTATGATCCTGTGATATGAGATTAGAAGTGATGTAGTGTATTGAAACAAAGTATATTTTGAAGAAAAAAACAAATTCAGCATTGACTTAATGAGATCAGTGTCTGAGGAACATCTCAGAGGGACATTGTGTATAACTGAAGTACAAAGCTAGGTAGAAAGATGCTCTTGGAAGAAATCACTGAATCGTTTTTTAATAAGTTCATTCAGAAGAACAAACATCAGAAAGACAGAGCATTCAGAAATCTGAGGAGCACCAAGGGATGGTAGAAAAATATCTCACAAATGTACCAAGAAATGAGGGCAGTGTAAGATCACAAGGTCAAAGTAGGACAGAGTTTAAGGAAGGGTGTTTCACAAAGTCAAATGCCACAGAGAGAAGAAAACGAGTAGGAGATGCTGTGAGCAGACCTGGAAATAAGTGGGTCACTGCAGACTTTCAGGAGCACACTTTCCAGGCATGGGCAAAGAATGGAAAGCAGCCTGCAGGGACAGTGAATTGTGAACAGGATCTCAGGACTTAGACTTAGACAGGGTGCTGACCCCTCTTTCTCCACAAGCTCCATGGAGGAGCTCATTTGGTGATGCAGTTTGAAAGTCCAGATACATGTGAATGCCTTTCTCTGCACCAGATTGTTGTGTGGTGTAGCATCAAAAATGTAGTCATGTTTCAAGTAGGCTGCACTCAGTGCAAAGCACTCCTTACTCTTTGCATGACTGATGCTGTCCAGTGGTTTCCAAGGGACACCTCCAAGGTTCCACATATACTGTAAAGTGCTTTTACTTTTTATTGTTCATATGTGTGTGCTGGGGGATAGGTGACCCCTAATCATAAAGAAGATGATACATTTTTCATATTTCAGTCACTTCAGTGGTTCTAAGGTGAACAGAGGTGTGCGTACATATATGTTTGCATGTGTGCTTATAGTGACACCACAGATGCAGAAGATAATCTGTAATTAAACACAGGAAGTCCCAAGGGAAAGGGGCAATTGGTTAGTTAACTGGCTGAGTATAGGTATTAGACCAAAGCAAAGACCCAAACTTTATCAGAAACATTCTCTTTCTGGGAAATGGAATCTGACAATTCAGATTTCTGAGAGGAAACTGAGAATCTCTTGCTGTGTTAGACTATTTCAATACAATTCTTTGGAAATTCATTTACTCATAAGAGAGAGAGAGAGAGAGAGAGAGAGAGAGAGAGAGAGAGAGAGAGAGAGAGAGAGAGAGACAGAAAGAGAGAGCTAAGAAGGTGTGAAGCAGGAGGAGAGAAGCTAAATATAAGAAATCTGCCCAATGAGATGGAAGGTGGTCTGGAGTGTCATCAGGTGAAATAGAAGGTCCAGCTGCAGCTAAGACTTGTGGTATACACATTGCTATAATACCGACTTCTATGTCAGCAGAATGGGGGCTGCACTGGCCATGGAGGATCTAGTGCAATAGAAGAAAAAGACATGGAACTCTAATTAGGAAAGGCTGGATATGAAAAAGTAAGGGCCAGGCCAAGTGAGAAGAAACTGGGAGGTCCAATGAAGGAGAGGACTCCATAAGACCAAAGGGAATACACAGAAAGGAAGAGAGCAACAGAACTGCAGGCTGAGCCATGAGGTCTAGCCTAGGGCATTGGAGCCTTTCTGAACACTCATGAACCTCAAAATCAAGGCCTCCCTGATCTATCCTTACGGATTTTTCAAAATACTTGCAAAGATGTTTCTGACTTCTTTGTTATGACTTGTAGAATACTTCAGAATGGCAAAGTGGTAGACATTTTATTAATAATAATACTATCTCTTCCCATGAGCACAGAAAAATAATGATCTAGTGCACAGACAATTTGATGTTTCAATGTTTCCACCATTGGTAACTTCTGTCTCCAGAGGCTCAGTATGTGTGAGTGTTCTCTAGCATACAAACTAAACTTTTTAATATGCAGCTACAAGGTTATAGTATAAGCAATCAAGTTGCTTTGAATGGGATTCTTATACAATATTATTTATTCACAGAGAGCTTTTATAGCCATTGATGAATCCCTTTTATGGTCTCTGACTTAATCTCCTGCAACTACTATCATTTATTGATATTTCAATTAATTAGCTAAGGGGCAGAGAAATAAAGATTACAGATGTATTAGCAGACTAAGTCTACTTAATTCTATTCCGGTGCTCACTTCTAAGTTTAAAAAGTACATTCATAGTTTAATGATAATAGTATAACTTGGTACATACTGTTTGCTTTTAATAAAATACATGTATTGTTAGTCTACCTTCTTTCATCTGACCATCCCATCCAGCTAGTGAGTTGAAAATCCTTACACTATGCCCTATACAATAGGTTAAAAGGTAGGTGTATATGATAGAACAAAGCAAGCACCCCAAAACATCCCTGACCAATTCCTTGTTCGCAATCAGGAGCCATCATTGAACATTTTACTACTCAGGTTAACAAATATCTTCATGAAAATTTCTAATGCCAAGGGGGGAATATTTCAAAATTCATCCTCCTGAGTTATTTTCTGTAACATTAATTTGGAAGAGTCTGAAATGTATAATTGATGTACATTATCAAGATGATCACTGAAAAAGTATGAATAATAATGTTACAGTTTGTTAAGGACATGTGATATTTAAATATATAGCCCAATACCCCTGATAGCATTCTTTATAGTAAGAAATTTTACATAGCTGTCTTTTTCACTGTAGTAAATGACTCTATTGCTAACAGCAATTACTCATATTATGGTTAAAAAAACATAAACTTGAAAGCAAAGCCAGTGTAAGCTTCCTTTCCATTGATCAATCAGAAATTTAAAAAATACATGATAGATTAAGTGACTGTAACATAGAGAAAATATGAGTGTTAGGCTATCTGAAGATATGTGTCATTGCTTTGAAGTCTTTGCAAACACTCTGTCCCTAACTTCTATCTAAACTTACCATTGAATTTATATTTCTTTTAAGAACACAAGATAACATCTAAATCCAGAACATTTACAAAACATTTTCACATGAAAAGTAAGAATTTGGGGGAGTTAAAGAAAAGCACATAACTAATTCTTTCTAGCAATAAGAGAATATTTCAGACTCTCAATGTAAACACATTAGGTTACTCAACCAACACAAACCAGACTTTATACAATATGCTTAGAGCAGACAATAACCTCATTATGTCTTCCCCATAAAAATGTAAGATGATAATATAAGCATAAATCATTCTTTCCATTTTTACAATGTTATTTTTGCCTTGCCCAAGTTTGGAAGTTCATTGCAAAACCAAGTTTCCGAAGGGACATTATAATTGATACCTAAAATGGCTTCCTTTAAAACTAATTCAAATAGTAAAGTTCAGCCAAAATTTCTTTGCCTCTTATAAAAAGTTCTATTCAGTGTTTTGTTTGCATTTTCGTTCATTACTTCTCTCTAGATGGACTGTCACTACTGGCAAGGTCAGTTCTGTTTACTATAAAACACTGTTAGTTAAATAGGTTACACAATATCTGAGAAGCCATTTACTGTCATATGTCTATCATCGGCCCTTCAGAAAAGTCAACGGAAGCAAGGCTTTCTTAGGATGCTCCAGAGTTAGCATAAAGTTTCCGTATTATTGAACTGTGTGTGCATCAGGAAGATGTGATTGTGTTGTAGCCTATAAATACATTGCCAACTCTAACTATTGCTGAGACATCTCAGTCTGGAAAGTCAAATGCTGTAGCATGTCACTTTCAAACTTCTCTCCCTAGTCCCAGGGAAATATGTGCAGATTTCAAATAAAGTTATTTAAAGTAGATTCTGGTATACAGCCACCCACGTCCTCCTGAGTCAAATTTATCTGTTAGAATGTTTCCAGTCAATCTGACCACTTCAACCTGACAGGCAAGCCAACCAAATCAGCAATCAGCAGGCCAAAAAATCTGTCAAAACCATTGCCTGAACTGGCAATTACATTTTGACTGACTTGAGCAGTCAAGTTAATCAAAATAGTCAAATCAGGTTTCCCATGTATACAATCTCAGGGTCTGCTGTTTCTGAGGTGTGTTCTGTTTATATATTTGAAGAGAGGTTTTATTTCATTGCATTGTTTAGGAATAACAAGTTCAAGAAGTTGTGAGCTGCTAGTTTGACAGTCGAGGCTCACATCACATTGGAGTGAGTCCACAATTTATACAAATGGAAGAAAAGACCCATGGACAGTCTGAGATCTATGGAAAGAAGGCAAGGAGCAGGAGCTGGAGAAGAGAACTTGGGATGACATACATGCTCAGACAACCACATTTGTTAATTAGGACATTAATACATGGGTCTAAACAAAGGCACGTGCTAGCTGTACTTAATTAGATAAAACAAACCACCAAGGAGAGTCCCGTGGAGGATGTGTTGAAGGCAATACCACTATCTACAGTTCTTATTTATTCTCAGTATGAGTAAGAGCTTTTCAAAGGAAGTTAACCGTGAAAATGTATACTTACTATATTTGCAAATGGAGGTGAAAGTATGTGATCCAACTGCTCATTGGCAAAAGACACCGTGGAAATGTATTCCAGTGCTTACAAAACTGTGATAGATTGCAAGTTTTAGAATCAGTGAGCCAGCCTGACTCCACATTGAATGACAAAGCACGTGGATTTGGACCATATGTTTCCTCCCAGTATGCATGTACACTTAATGGCACAATGAATATAATACAACAACAAAATTCTCAAATAATTCTCAAGCATGATCCAATCAAAATCACTTAGTTTTGAAAAATCATTCCCAATATTGGAGGAAAGCTTGTGGACTACAGGAAGATGATCCAGCTCAAGCGCACCAATACTGAAAGCCTCCTGTTCAAATAAAGTATTTTATTAAGTAGTGACCTGCATAGCATATGCTGTTTACGTGTAGTCCGATCAATAGTTAATCGTTCAATACATTGCCAATATCCAATAATAGTGCTAATAAGCATAATGGCCGGCATTGCAAGATTGCTATTCTGGGCAGGCATTGATTGATAAGCTTTATTGGGTTTCTCATTTAACAGCTATAAAAACTCCTAGTAGATAGATCAGGTTTACAAATGAAGAAACAGAATTCCATAAATAATACAGCCTGTTTGGAGCAGAAAGCTGATTATGACAGAGGCAGTTTGGAAATCTAACCATCTTGCTTTAAAGCCTATGTTCCTTCTCAGGCATGTTTCTGAGAATGCATAATGCACTTAACAATAGCTTACATTCTCATTACCCAGCAAAGAGTTGCTATAGCAGGTTTGGAACTTCCTCAAGAGGCAGATCTCACTCAGAAGGAACTGTCAGTAAAACTATAGAAGCCAGAATGAGTTAACACCCATCAAACATGTGCAGAATACTGTTATTGTGCTTTCTAAATTGCCACATCAGCCTCCAAACCAATAAATGTTTACCAGATAAAACCCATAGGTTTCCAGGGACTTGTCACTATAAAGGGTTTTAAAGACTTAGTCAGCAAACAAACACCAGGTACAAGATCTTGTCACATGATAATATGACAACATGAACAGGCAGAAAACGAATGTTTACAGTACCAAAATAATTCCATACTGTTTTCATGGGTAATTTTTCAATCCTCACAAGAGACAGTAATCTCAAACAGAAGTGTGTAAAAATCCTAAAGACTGGAGGGGCGAGAATGAACTGAGCCACTTGGAAGAGCCTGGGCTTAGAACTAAAACTCAACATTGGAGGGTATGAACTAATATATGGGATTAACATCTCAGGAGACGTGCCCTGGGTCAGTCCATCTCTCTGTGATGCCTTATCCTCTAGATGGAAATAAAAACAGTGAACTCTTTTAAATGTGCCCTATGGTCTGATTAAAGATTGAAAAGGGCTCTAAAAATCCACAGCACTCCCAGGGAAAAATGCTAAATATCATTATCATTATTACACCAAATGCCATAATTTGGTCTCCTCAGATTCCCTTTTTATGTAGATTCCATCAAACTCTGACTTTTGACTTTTCTCCTCTCTGACCAAATCTCCAATGACAAAGCAAAGGGAAATGTTGAGGCAATTAGTGGGAAATGGAAGCAATTAATTCCCTTTTTTAGTGGAGACCTGGCCTCTGTGAACCAGTTTAACCAAAAATAATCAATGACCTTTCTCTGCCCAAACTGAAGCAAATCTACTTGATATTTGTCCCTGGTTATCCATCTACTGCTTCGACATTAATGAGTCTCTTCACTTTGCCCCTTTCTTTCAGGAAATGCAGACATCTTTTCTTGTCCCTTGTTACCTCTGCATCTGCTATTTTTGCAAATTGAATACAGTTAGAGGCCTCGTTATCCTTGTGTGAGACTTGGAAACACTGTTAGGATAGCATTGATTCTGCGGGGTCTTTCCCCCATACACTGAACTCTTTCCCTCTCCTGCTATGAAGATGAGCACTTGTCTCCAACAAATGAAGAGTTTAGTACTGTGCAGACCAGATCCATTCCAGTCCCGGTATGTTGTTCACCCATTAGCCATCATGAGAACGTCAACTAGTCTTCAAAAGCATCATTTTCTCTTTAGAGAAATACTAATAACGCCACTTGCCTCTAGAGTATTGCCAGATTAAAATGTGACAGAGCTCAGGTAGCCTTTAGTATGTAAAAATCACATAATTAATATATAATCAAGGCTTCTATTATCACCTAAGAAGAAAGTAACTATACAGAAAGGTGAGGAATAAAAAGAGGCAGCAGAAGAGAGAGGAAGGGGAGAAAAGGAGGCAAGATAAGAGAAGGAGACAGGAGAAGAGGGAAGAAAAGGTGGGGAATGGAGAGAGAGATTTCACCAAATAGAACTGATTTAGGCCTGTGTTAAAATTCATCAGAGGATTCTACTCATGCAGAAGTGGTTAGTATTCTGCCCCTCTCTTTGTTTTCCCACTATAAGAGTTACTATCAACTTACCTACTTGCTTTTACAAAGTATCTCCTTTTCTTAGAAAACTGTGGAAAGTTATGAGTATGATTTTTGCTGCTATAAGGATTTGTCTCATCTTTATACACAGCTACAAAAGCATTGTCATACATCTCATTGGCTGTGTTTACTGGGACGGTGACATGACGGTACAACCAGCAGAGTGTAAATGAATTGGCAATACATTTTGGGGAACAGGGGAATGTGTAATATCTTATGGAGAAAAAGCAAATTGACAGTTCCTTCCCAAAGTGTGCATGGCTACCTCATTCTCTCCTTCACTGTGCTCTGAAAGTTCTATCCCGAAGCAGAGTTCCCTAAGAGGAGAATTACTTTCCTAGGAGACAGTATGAGAATATGAGACAGTAGCTCATTATCAGACTCCAAGCTATGCAAACCTGTCCAAAATGTGGAATTAAGACTTCATAAGGAGGCAGAGAAAGGACCTCCTTTCATGCTCAGAGGTAGATTTCCTGTTTCAGAGCTCTTTTTGTCCAACCCAAGTTTGACCTCTTAAGAAATCCATAGCTATTCTTGGGTACTAGAGTGGACTTTAAGCCCCAACAGATTCCTTATCATTTACCCTTATACTGGGGCCCTGACCTTCACTCTCCACACTAGGCATTAATTCTTATAGTTTACACAAACAGAAAGAGACTTATTCAAAGTCACATGGAAAATGAGTAACACACTAACACTGCTCATTTGACTTCCTATTTTCCTGAGTGTTCCACCAGCTCCACACCAGGCAATCACAGAGAAATCACTGAATCATGTGTTTGCTCAAACAGCTTGCTTGAGAGCTGATGTCTATCAACACATAAATGACTCTTTCTGAAATGGGAAATGTTCTTGCATATCAGCATCTATCCTGTCTCATGAGGTGGGGTCTCTCATATTCTCAGCAATGTGCTTTCTGATTACCAACAATATACATATTTGCAAAATATGGGCCACAGATATCAGTCAACAGAGCCTTTTAAAAATTTTTCATTCAATATATTCTGATCATGGTTTTCCCACTGTCAACTCCTCCAAGATCTTACCCACCTTTCCAAATACCCACTTATCAAACGCCATGCTCTTTCTTTCTCTCTTTCTTTAGAAAACAAACTAATATGTTAAAAAAATTACAGAATTTTTAAAAAGGAAAAAAAAACACAAGAAATACACAGAAAAACACAAATTCAGAAACTATAATATACAAGCAAAATACCAGTAAGACAAAAATAAAAACAAAATAAAACTTACCCAAACAAAATAAAGCAATATGAGACAAAATGTCTAAAAAAAGTACCATTGACTTCACTTTGTGTTGGTTATCTACTGCTCGGGCAAAGAGCCTAAACTTGAGTAGTTAATATGCCCAGTGAGAGTTGATTTGAAAGCACTAGTTTTCCTGTTGCAAACAGATGTCAGTTGGGCAGACCTTCTTGTTGGAGATGAGAAATCATGTCTACTTCCTCATCTCAGCTCTCAGACCTCAAATGAGTTAAAGCAGACTTAAGAGCATTCTATAAACAAAAATATACAGCTAACCATTCTAGTCTTTAAACTTCTAATCTTTCTAGACGGCTAGAGCCAAAGAGCTTATGCAAATACTGATGCAGATATATCAGATCAAGCTAATTCTAACATCAAAATCCTCTAAGTCTTAAGATAACAGAGCTTTTCAAGGTTTGTCTCCCCCCCTTATCTCTCCACACCTCTTTCTTGCTATTTCTCGCAGTGACCCCAAGCTCTAAACCAGTGTGCTCTGTTTTGCATATGCTAAATGTTTGCTCTAAATCCTTTCTTCCATTCTTTATCTATCTAGAGAATAGGCAAGTATTTTTCTAGGTACTCTCCATTCTTCATCTTTCAATGATCTTCTCACACCCCCATACTCACAGGGAGAGCATCAATACTTTTAATGTAACACTTCTCTCTTTATTTAGTTATGGGAATGCCTGAATTGCTCACTGGCAGATACCACCGCCATTCTTAGCTTAACTGGCATGGTCTCCAGCCTCTTCCGAGGATGGTATCGTTGGTGAACACATTGTGTGGGCCCATTGACTAGCTTCTTTCTACTCAGTTTAAGAGAAGATACATATTCCAGACATTTCATACAGAAGTGTGGCAGGAAATTCTCAAAAAGCTCATAAGCGATGGTTATTTTCAGTTAAAAAGAAGAAAGATGGAGGGGGATGGAAGAAAGACATGGGTGCTTTAAATTTTGAGAATACTGAGGAAAATGTAAAAGGTTTGAATGAGCTTGGTAGAAAAATACAAAGGTCTATAATGGTGTGTGCAGTTTTGATAGAAAGGCCAAATCACCCTTTGCCCAAAAATTGCCTGCAAATTATAATTGTAGAGGAGAGAAAGTGGTTTTCCAAATTGGAAAGAAGCATCTGAGAGGATATCAAAGGGTCAGATACCTGTTCACTAAAAGTTATTAAGAAAAAAATCTAGATTCAAAGTTTAAAATCTTGTAGTTAAAAGCTGCCTGCCAACTGTTGGCAAGACAAGGTCCAGTGCGTTCAAATGCATGTGCATTTCAGAGCCTCTAAGGGAAGAGAAGAGGTGAATATTACCACCTGGCCACACACATTGTCAGCATCCTAGTCCTAATCTAGACCTTTGTGTAAAAACACTCAGTATGGAATTATGTAGAAAGTCCTGGCTCACCTTCTTCTTTGGGTCTACATACCATGAAAACTAAATATCCACTATCCACGTGCACAGTCTTCTAAGCACTGAGAGCATGTTTGTGGAAGAAAGAAATTTAGGAGGGAGTCAACAGCAGGGTAGATGTGTCTGCTCCAATGGAAGTAGGTGGGACATAAACATAATGTCTTTGTTAGACACACTAAAGAATGTTTCAATAAACACAAGAGAAGATTTTAAAAACCTTTCAAGGTAACCCAGAAGAGGACACCAGAGCATGGGATCCTATCAGAAATCCACCTCTAGCACCTTGAATGCTTTTTACCCCACTTCTAACTTTTACATCAAAATCTCTCCTTTTCTTCCAAACTTCAAAAGATAAAAGAGAGAAAAGGTGCAGCCTAATGGGTCTTTGGGGTTACAGGACTCAATCTGATGTTTGCTCTATGAGCAATTATTTTTTAAAAAAATAATCACTAATAAGGTCTTCCTCTCCAAGATTGTTTTATAGTCTGTGGACAGGGACTCACTATTCTCCTATGTTGGCCTGGACCCTGACATTGTGATCTTCCCACCCTGGTACCCAGGTGCAGGGATCACAAGCATTCCCCAGCACGCCAAAGCAACCAAGCTATTTTTAACACTGGTCTCTTGAGAGAATTGCACAACAGCCTTTCGCCTTTGCAGTACTTGCCTTTCTCTGTTTTCTTCATTTATAATACAAATCGCCTCCACTCTTAGACTGTTCTCGTTTCAGTTTGAAATGGTCAGGGCTTCCCATGACCCAAAGAATTCAATTTCACAGCTATCAACTGATCTCCCAAGTTGGGGGAGGGGAGAACAGGCAACTGAGACATCTCCAAATACCTACAGCCCATCTTCTCAGAGTCCTGGATTGAAACTGGCAACTGTCAAAGGAACACTTTGTAGGACATTCACTGTTCACTGTGCCACTCTCTTTGTTCTCTCCAGAGTCCACTATTCCCCTGTCTTCATTGCTTTTGTGCTTCTTGTGCCTCTGTCTTCCTACTGCTTTACGTCTTGAATTGCTCTGCTAGGTCATACTAGATACTACATGTGAAACCAGAGTTTCAGTGGATTTTGTTATCTACAGTAGCTTTACTTGTTGCCAAGCAGGTGTTCCTATCAACATGACATTTGCAAACATCAGGGTGACGAACGCAATTCGTTTGTAAACTTGGCCCTTTTCTGAATCTGCCAAAACTACATGTCTTATTCTGGTGTTGCCTTGATTTTTCTTAACTGTAAGAGTTGATCTCCCGGAGAAATCTGCAATGCTGAGCTGACTTGAGATAGTTTTAGTTGTACACCAATGAACAAAGGATGAATTTACAGGATTTGCACAGGCATTCCGTCATTACCCACATGACTCTGTTTGAAGCAGCTTTCATCTGTGTATTCAAACCATTGTGGAAAAACACTTTGTTCTTTCAGTTTCCGCTTTCCTTTTGCCTTTCTGATTATTCAAGCCACTGCATTATTATTATTATTAATATTATTATTATTAATTATTATTATTATTTTATTTTTATAGTCCAGTCATTGTCCCCCTTCTGGTCTGCCCTCCCACAGTTCCTCATCCCATTCCTCCTCTTACCTGTCTCCAAGAGGATGTCACCCCACTGACAGGCCTCCCCATTTCCTGAGGCCTCAAGTCTCTCAAGGGTTAGGCCAGACAGTCCTCTGCTATATATGTGTCGGGGGCCTCGGACCAGCTCCTGTGTGCTGCTTGGTTGATTGCTCAGTGTCTGAGAAATCTCAGGGGTTCGGGTTAGTTGAAACTGCTGGTCTTCCTATGGGGGGTCACCCTCCTCCTCAGCTTCTTCCAGCTTTTCCCTAATTCTACCACAGGGGTCCCTAACTTCAGTCCAGTGGTTGTGTGTAAAGCATCTGAGTCTGTCTCAGTCAGTTGTCAAGTCATTGTTTTTAAAAATGATTTTCTACTTCTACTATGCAAATCACTACAATTCCTGAGAAGTCTACTTGCTATAATTTAGCATTATATACAAACATCTTACAAAGTATCTTGTCTAGTTAGAATTTAAATACTCTTGTCTAAGACATTAAGTTTAGTTAACATCTAAGAAACTTGTTTTGCTTTGGACATCAATTCCAAGTTTCAGTTCAGCAAAATCTACTCATCCGCTACACTATTCCACTGCTTCACAAAGAAAGCAAAGAGGAGAAAGTAACACAGCCCTCGAAACAAACAATGTGAAGATATGTATTCCCCTGAGTTCATAGCTTTAAAAGTTTCTTTAAATACTCAGGTGGAAGCCTCAAGTTTGACCTATTTAAGGTTGCTTCCACCAAATATGGGAAAGACTTAATTCAAAAGCTACTTGAAAGTGTCTAGCCACAATCAGTTCCATGTAAGACCCAAGCGAAGCACTCTTCCGACATGCTCTTGCTGAACTCTCCGCTCTGTTTTAGCTTGCTTTGTTGACATAGCCTTCGAATGGGGAACATTTGTCAAGTGCATTGAAAACTCTATCTCTAAATGAGGCTTCTAGCAAGTAAATTACCAATGAACTACTCAAGCAAAATTAAATATTACCTCAGGTTCATTAGTGTTCTCAAAATGTCTATTCCTAATGAAATAAGATAGTATTGATAATATGGAATAACCACAGAACAAATATATGTACATGTACTTATATAATACTTCTATATTTATATTTGTGCACCTATAGAGAAATAACCCTAGCCCTAATTGTTAGGACCTTGTTTCAATTTTAAATTATTACTTTAAAAGTTACTGGTGTAGTGTACTTGAAATCTCCTAAACAAAATAATTAGATCTATATATGTACAAATATATATGAATATATATATAGCCTAACCTTGGGAAAAGAACATGTGCTAAAATCCTGGTTTTATTTTCTGTGAAGAATAAAACTTATATATTCTTACCTTCAAAAACCAATATAACAGACATAGTTAGAATGTAAATAGAAATTAACATTTACTCATAAAATAGCATACGATGCAATAAAATGTTAACTTATATTCCAATTTAGTAAATATCTGAAAATATTAAACTAGAAGAAGAAATTCCCGAGGTTATCATGAACTAAAACAGTGATTTCTACATCTTGATTAAAATAAGACATTAATAGCATTCCAGTTATATCTCATCCACATTATAGCAAATCATAGGTTGGCTGCTCTAAGATCCTGATACCTGATGCAAAATGAAACCATAATTACAAGAGAGCTATGCATATTATCAAAGCAAAACAAGTATTGATTGAACTTGTCTTCATATTTGTTTAAAGCACAGGAAATTAACATCCGGTTTGGTTACCTACCAGCACTGATTGGGTTCTAGCTGTGTCATCACGGCTACAGACAGCTCCAAATTACAGTCCCTCGTCCCACAACATAAGCACAAAAGTCAAGAGTCTGTTCACGAGGAATGAATGGTTTGAACGACTTGGAATCTACTTAGTTGAGGAAGGAGAAAAGAGAAGTCGCCCATTAGAGCATTTCCTGAACTCTGGCTGGAATTTCGGTTAAGGAAGAAGAAATGACACAGCAGTTTCAAGTTAAGGCGACTTCCTTTCTTTATCAGAAATATGCTACTAATTTGAGGAACAGCATTCCAGCAAAACTACTCCACAGTGGTATGGCTACAGTAAAAAATTCTCTCATTGATGCCGTTATTGCCCCATACTAAACATTTTCCCCATAATTTACAATGGCAGACTGTGGTTATTAGCTCAGTGGACTAAGACCCCACAGTTATTGCAACACATTCTGCTTTACAAGTACATTTCTTCAGAACACTGACCTTGCCCACTTTTCAGTTAGAAATTACACTTTGACTTAGAATAGTTATTGTTTGAGTTTTTGCTTTAAGACAATTTCCTGAATTTTATATAATGCAAGTTTTCTTACTTCCCAATTTGCTCTCAAAGACCTCATGATAACCTAAACCTTGACCAAGACTAATTGATCTTCCCAAGTAGATTAGACAGAAATATAAAATTGAACTTTTGGTGTATATGTGTGTGTTTGTATGTACATATATATAGCATATATAAATACATATATACTGTATACTTATATATACTATATATTTATACTATATTATAGTATATATACTCTATTATATAAAAGAATATATAATGTATATAAAATAAAACAAATAGCTTTCCTCTTGACCCTCAAAACTGCCTCTCAAATAAGTTATCACCTTTTTTCCTTTCTTTCTTTCTTTCTTTCTTTCTTTCTTTCTTTCTTTCTTTCTTTCTACCTTCCTTCCTTCCTTCCTTCCTTCCTTCCTTCCTTTCTTTCTTTCTTTCTTTCTTTCTTTCTTTCTTTCTTTCTTTCTTTCTTTCTTTCTTCTTTCTTTCTACTCAATCAGACTTTATTGATGTCAGGGGCTAAAATATGAGCTTTTAGCCAGAGTCACAAATGATTCTACTAAGAACCCATTTAAGGAGAAAGTACGTTAGTCTAATTTTCAAAACAAATCACAAATGTTTTCTATAACAGAATTTGATATACTTTTCCTGTAAAGCATATAATAATAAACATTTTGTTCTTTTCAGGGTATAAACCATTCATGACTTCACAGTTTTCTTACAATAATGGCATACTTACACAATCCACAAATGGATGACCACAGTAGCACCTCTATTTGTTTGTCTCCATTTGAAAGCTCCAGAAAAGTTTGTGCTCATTGCCTGTGATTCTACACTTTATGTTCTCTCTTAAATCCATTCTAGTCAAGCTCTTAAAACTACCAACCAGAACACCTCAACTAGACTTAACAATATTACTAGTGGCAGTAATTTTTCAGTCCCAACCTATTTTCCATACCAACAGCATGTGCTTACGTTTCTATCAGTGAACACTAATTGTATAGAATAATGGGCCCCACTGCCTTCATCTTCATGCATTTTCAGGGTACCACAGTGAGACACTCTTCTACATAATCAGGCATTCAGGTGTCCTCTCCCATTTCCTTCTCTTTTCTCTGATTACTAAAATGGAAATACCCACAGGGTCCTCTTTCCTTCTGTACTCCTGACCTTGACGCTGACAATGCCTCTGTCTGCTGGAAAACAAGCAGACATTCGTTAAGGTACAGGGTATTGCTGTGTTTCAAGTCTCAAATGTTCTCCAAAGGCTCATGTGCTAAAAGCTTAGTCCCAGCTTGGCACATTAGGTAATTATGGAAACTTGAAGAAGCAGGAATTACTGTCCTCCTGACTTCCATTCATCCCACAGGCCCCTTCAGGCCTCAAAATAGTAAGTCAACTCATTGTGAACTGAAAGTTTTTAGAAATGTGATCTCAAATATATTCTTACTTATAAGTTGATGTTTCTTCATCTTTTTTCTTTCAAAGTTAAAAAAAGGCAACATTTCTATGATAGTAAAGATCAAACATCAACCCAGCTACTGTGACTCCTCAGAATAAGTCTTGTCACGTGGTAGACAGAATGAATTAAACAATTCATAGTTTTCTATATTATAGAGACGCTGCACACATGAAAATTCAAAAATATGGTGGCCTAAACAAGAACTGCACAATGACAACACCAGATGACATACCTATGTGGATGACAGAAATCTCACAAGGTCCTACCTCCAGATGAAGAAATGCAGGCAGTTAATGGCAGCAAAGAACGGATCAATGTTCTTTAAGAATGAGCCTCCTGATAAGCTTATCCAATTCCAGTCAGCCCTCAACAAATACACATATAAACAAGACTAAGAGGACTCAGTAGGCTGTGTTTATAAAAACATGTGTAACAATAATTAAAGAAAAGGCCATGAATTTGAAGAAAGTGCTATGGAAGAAAATAGAAAACAGAGAGGGAAGGTGGAAGTGGTATAAATGTAGTAGTTAAAGAAGCTTAGTAACAAGGAGGGCCCAAGTTGGAGATGCTTGGATCTCACTGAGAAGGGGAAATAGGTTAGACATGGGGGAAAGAAAGAGGGGACTGGATGGGGGGAGGGTTGGGGTGGTAACAGGAGGGATGAGACTGGGGAAGGACAAAGGGGGAAACACAACTGGCTTGGGGGTTAGGGCACCTCTACCACAGCTCGAAACCTAGGACAATGGAAGTTCCCAAGAACCGAGTGTGGCCCTAGCTAAGACTCCTAGCAAAGGGGGATAGGGAGCCTGAACTCCCCATCTCCTCTAACCAGGCAAGACTTCCAGGGAAGGGACTGGGACAGCAACCCAACCATAAAACCTTAGACCCACAATTTCTCCTGCATCCAACATGTGCAGGGGTAAAAGATCGAGCAGAATTTGATGGAAGGGCCAACCAGTGACACACCCAGATTGATACCCATGCCAGGCACTGACACTATTAATGATATCCTGCTATAATTACAGAGAGGCGCCTAGCATAACTGTCATCAGAGAGGCTTCACCAAGCAACTGAACAAAACTGATGCAGAGGTCCACAGCCAAATATTAAGTGGAGCTTGGGGAATCCTGTAGAAGAAGGGGAGGAAGGATTGAAAGACCCAGAGGGGTCAAGGACACAACAAGAAAGCCTACAGAATCAACTAATGTGGGCCCATAAGCGCTCATAGAGACTGAACTGCCAACCAGAGAGTATGCATGGGATGGACCTAGGCCCACTCGACATATGTAACAGTTGTGCAGTCGGGCCTTCATGTGGGACTCCTAACACCGGGGCAGGGGTTGTCTCTAACACTGTTATCTGCCTTTGGATATCTTTCCTTTAACTGAGCCTGCCTCATCTAGCCTCCATAGGAGAAGATGCAGGTATTCCTAGCCATTATTATTATTATTATTATTATTATTATTATTATTATTATTATTACAATTATTGTTGTTGTTGTTGTTATTCATTTTACATTCCTATCGCAGCCCTCTCCCTCCTCTCCTCCCAGTCGCACCCTCATATGCCCCTCCTCCTTTACCCCCATCCCTTCTCTTCAGGTAAGAGGAAGCCCCCACCATGGTACCAACCTGCCCTGGAACATTTTCTCCTACTGAGGCCAGACAAGGCAACCCATCTAGGAGAAAGGGATCCAAAGGCAGACAACAGAGTCTGAGACAGCCTTTGCTCCAATTGTTAGGGGATCCACATGAAGACCACGCTTCACATCGGCTACAAATGTGTAGAGGACAGCCCGTGCAAGCTGTTTGGCTGGTGGTTTAGTTTCTGTGAGATCGCATGGGCCCAGGTGAGTTTACACTGAAGACCTTCTTGTGAAGTCCCTGTCCCCTCTTGCACCCTCAGTCCTTCCACCCACTCTTCCACAAGTCTCACTGATCTCCCCCTGTTGTTTGACTATGAGTCTCTGCACCTGTTTCCATCAGCTGCTGGATGAAACCTCTCAGAAAACAGTTATTCTAGGCTCTTATCTGCAAGTATAGCAGAGTTGTATTTTCATTAATAAAATTGACATTAATAATGTCAGTTTGGCTCTCGTCCATGGTGTGGGTCTCAAGTTGGGCGAGCCATTCGTTGGCCACTCCCTCAGTCTCTGCTTCATCCTTATCCCTGTACATCTTTTAGTCAAGAGGCTAGCACAGCGAACTTCCGAGAGGCTTCATTCAGCAGCCGATGCCCCTAGTCTTAGTGCAACTTGATAGGCCAAGGTTGATATCCATGGGAAGCCGCCCATGGGGAGGATCGATGGGGTAAGAGGGGCGGTGAGAGGGAGAGGCTTGGGGGAGAGAAGGGTGCAGAAGCTGCAAATGGGATGTAAATTAAATAAATTACTTCATAAAAAATGTAATGAGAATCACTGTCCGCTAGAGCAGCCACTGGTTACACACTTTAATTTAAACAATACTAAAAATCAATATTCAGTCCTCAAAAGAAAAAAACAGAAAGAAATTTTCAAAAGGAAAATGTAAACTAAAAAAAAGAATGCATTTAAGTGTCCTCCGTGGTTTAGCATTTTGCATGATGATTGTTTTATTTTTATACGATGATCTTTTGTATAGACCTATCACATTTTTAAAAAATTTAATCATCCATGAAAGAAAAATATATTGTTTGCAATATGACACAGTTATCAATATTTACCTATGATTATTTGCTTGGAAATAAGTTTGAACTCAAGTGATAAACTGCTGAACCATATATTTAAACTGTACTAACTTAATTTAAAAACTATCAAAGATCCCTGTTAGTTTTTTAAAAATATGTTTTGCCATTATCATATTCATCTAGTGATATCTACTTGTTTTATTTCATACCTACCTACCATAATGTGTTATTGAATGACATTGTAGATGTACATTTGTCACCTGAAACCCTAGCCTGGTAGCACATTTGCTTTAATGTTCTCCACACATTTTAACTGGGTTGTTAGTACACATCCTGTCGAAATAAAAGGATACACATATTTAAGACACGATTCTATCATCAAAAAGGAATACAAAAGTAAGATTGTATTTAATTAATGATAGTCCACAATAGCTTGCTCTATATGGGGCAATATGTGTCTAAAGACCAGCTTCTAACTACTCTGACCCAGTTGAGGTTTAAGGGTAGATCACTTGTGATTTCATTAGGTCATGAAAATAAAGCAAGAAAATATATAAAATAGAAATTAAAATTGATGCTATGGTGAGATTATTTTTTACACTGGCTTTTGGAAAGACAGAGAACATTGAGGTGAGAAATGGAAAGAAAAGAAAGTGAATAGTTTTCGTTGGCCATGAAGGCAAAGAGCAGTAAGAGATAATGTTTAAGATTATTAATAAATTACAATTACATAGAGAAGTTTCTGGTTATCATGTGGTAACTAGCAAATTTTGTAAATGGATTCTGAAAGTATTTTTACAGAAAATATCATGTGTTAGACATTAAGTGCCAATGAGTTTGAGGTTCTTTCCCATTTTCTCTTCTATTAGATTCAGTTTATCTGGTTTTATGTTGAGGTCCTTGATCCGCTTAGACTTGAGCTTTGTGCAAGGTGACAAATATGGATCTATTTTCATTTTTCTATATACAGACAGCCAGTTAGACCAGCACAATTTATTAAAGATGCTTTCTGTTTTCCGTTGTATATTTTTGGCTTCTTTGTGTAATTTTATTTCTGGGTTTTCAGTTCTATTCCACTGGTCAACCGTGCAGTTTTTATCACTATTGTTCTGTAGCACAATTTGAGGTCAGGGATAGTGATTCCCACAGAAGTTCTTTTATTATTAAGAATTGTTTTTGCTGGTATGTACTCACTGATAAGCGGATATTAGCCCAAAAGTTCAGAACGCCCAAGTTTCACTTAATAGTAATCGCTGGACTGAGAGTGAGGTCCCAGATGGAGGAGTTGGAGGAAGGTCTGAAGGAGCTGAGGGAATTTGCAGCCCCATGGAGGGAGCAAGAGAGTCAATGGGCCTGACCTCCCCCCCCTCCCCCGGTCCTCCTGGAGTTCGGACCACCAACCAAAGAATACACATTGATGGACTTATGGTTTGGACCACATATG
>CM052700.1:116308173-116320869 GCA_028551405.1 Uromys caudimaculatus | reverse complement strand
CTCAGTCACAAAAGAAGGAACATGGTATGTACTCACTGATAAGCGGATATTAGCCCAAAAGTTCAGAATGCCCAAGTTTCACTTAACAGTAACTGCTGGACTGAGAGTGAGGTCCCAGATGGAGGAGTTGGAGAAAGGACTGAAGGAGTTGAGGGAATTCGCAGCCCCATGGAGGGAGCAACAGCACCAATGGGCCTGACCCACCCCCCCACCCCAGGTCAACCTGAAGTTTGGGCCACCAACCAAAGAATACACATCTATGGACCCATGGTTCGGACCACATATGAGGCAGAGGACGACCTCGATGGCCATCAGGGAGATAGGAGAGGCCCTTGGGCCTGAGGGTGTTAGAGGCCCCAGTAAAGGGGAATGTCAAGGTGGGAATAGGGGCATGGGTGGGCGGGTAGGTGGGAGGTGGAATTCCCTCATAGAGGTAGGGATGGGGAGGGGATAGGGGGCTTCCAAAGAGGAGACCCAGAAAAGGGGAAACATTGGAAATGTAAATAAAATATCAAAAATAAAATAAAAATAAATAAATAAATAAATAAATAAAAATAAAAAAATAAAATAAAATAAAAACATCCTTTTAATAACAGTTGATTTTGCCCTTTGAATATGGTTATGACCAAAAGATTTCTAGATTGTGTGTGTGAATGTGTGTGTGCGCGGGCACGCACGCGTGCATTTGTGTGTGTGTGTGTGTGTGTGTGTGTGTGTGTGTGTGTGCTACTAGTTAACAGTACAATTATTTTATTGAAAAACTACAATGTAAATTACTGAAAAGAGTTAAAAATCTCCTAAAATTTTAAAGCATAACAGAATCTAAAATCGATATGACCACCAAAAAATAAACCAAAAATTAAAATGTAATAGATAGAACTGTTCGTTTCATGTTACTAGTAACTAGAAATTCTATCTAGAGAGATTAATGCTATTCATAAGATCACTGGCAAAGAATAAAAATATCATCCTAAAGTTTGATTTCATTGGGACTTTGGAGAAGAGCAGAAGTTGGAATATTCAAATTCCTTTTGGATATGTATTACAACCAAATGTTGCCTGGGCATGATAAACAGTAAATTACAAATCTGACCTTAGGTCCAGCATGAGTAAACTCTAAATACTAGTAGGTAAAATATTGTAAGCATTTAAAATATCTTTAAAACTGCACTAATTTTTTTTCTCCAATTGATGATGTGCTTGACTAAAAACACTCTCTACAGAAATGCTACTGCACACATGTTTCATTCTGGTACATTACTGTAGAATTTCAGAACTGGGAAGTTTTCACTTCTAAATGTTTTTCATCCGTGTCAATTAAATTTGGAAAAATCAATCCACTGGTGTCTCATCAATTTCAGCAGAAGTGTATGCACACACCATCGATAAAAAACCCACTGAAAATAAGCAAATGACTTTCCAAAGTTTTCTGTCCCCAACAACTCAGTTTTGAAGAACAGGAGTCTAGAAACCCTTATGGCATAAATATAAATTAATTTGCTATAATATTAAGGATGTTAAGATTTCTCTAGAGCTTATATTTAATTGTAACATGCACTAGAGTATTAAACAAAGACCAAGTCCAACTAAAAAATTGATATAGACAAAATTAGTCCTCAACAATCAATCTCTGTGTATTTTTTCCTGTTTCCTGACAGGTGCTATGGTCCCATATTATCTCTTCATTTTTCCTGTTATCCAAAACCATTTTTAGAAAATACTGAAATTCATTACATACCTTATTCACTAAGGAATAAATGACTAATAAGAATTAAAATATCCTTCCTCCCAAAGGCATTTAAAATTTGAAGTTAATATGACTTTAGTGAAGAGACGATAAACTTAGTATTTAAAAAGAAGTGTTATATACAAAGGTCATCAAATTTTAAAAAAAAATCTCATGCAGTCCTCCATCTATTCTGAGTATGGTAGCTGAAGAACTGACAATATGTTATTTGTAAAAAAATAAATAAAAGTTTGTATTCTTTCTTTGCAATATTAGAGTGTCCCAAATGAGATGGTATCTCTTGTGATTGACACTGTAACTCCCTAGAGATTAAAAAAAAATGACAAGTTACTACAGTCCTTTGGAACTGAACAATTATTTCCTGGGAGACAAAATAGGATGCAATATGCTGTCATAACAACTTCAAAAATTGCTTATATGTGTGTGTGTGTGTGTGTGTATGTATGTATGTATATATGTATGTATGTATGTATGTATGTATATAAAATGGTGGAGAAGATTTGCTCCATCTGGTCACTTAAGGACCTAGGATGACAGACTCTCATCTCCAAATATGATTTTAGCACATTGGAATAGAACGTAGAATGTGAAGAATCATAAGCAGCCTTTGAAGATTTTGTAGAAGTAATAGTCATCATTTCTGTTCATCATTTTTTATTCTAAGCCCTCAATGGTTCCACCTGCTTCTAAAAAAAAAAAATGAACATGTGACTCTAACACAAGCTAAGAGGACAGAACTTCGTTTACTAAGAACAATGGCTTGTCCCCAAGAATTACTTTTTTAGCAAAATCTGACTTGTTCCCAAGAATTACTTTTTTTTTTAGCAAAACACAGCTTTTCAATTTTGTCATATAATGAACAAACTTGGGCCATCAAATAAGCTATAAGCTTTTCTTCATCCTTTACAGTAACTAAAAATAAGAGATAAGAGGAAGAGATCAGAGAAGAGTAACAGAAGGAAGGAGGAAGCGGAGAGCCGAACACTTGAAAGTGATAGTAGCATCAAGTGAAGATCAGACTGTAATTAAGAACTCTACACATGTGTATATTTCAGAGGAGTATAAAAATGAGCCAGAATGGAACTGAAGAGAGTTCTCAGTGGTTAAGAGCACTGACTAAATTTTCTATGCTCCTTTTAATATATATTCCCTTCTCAGAATACAAATCTATCATGACCACCTGCATAAAATCTTCACCAAAAGGAAGCATGGAGGTAGGAAGGGAACTAGTTTAGGAGAGTGGGGGTCATCAGGAATAACGAGGTAAGAAAGAGAAATGGGGATATGAAGATGATTACAGTAAAATCCATACATGGACAAGATTGTCAAAATTAGAACAAACTTTAAAAACTGTTATTGACCAGATTGCACAGGCCGTGATGTCTTCTCTGAGTTTCTGGGTCAAAGACATAGAGGCTGGAAAAGGCAAATATGTAGTCACAACCCACAATACTGCGATCGTCCTGACTACTAAACACTGGCTTCCTCTGTCCATTCCACTTCCCCAGCTCTCTAATCCACACTTAGGTTGGGCTCTGTGACTTAACCACCGATTCTCACACTCTCTACATGGCATGGAACTTGCAAAGTGTTGAAACCCTTACACTGTGTGGTAAAAGAATTAATACTGTATTTCCTTTTATTTGAACAGAGTTAAAATAGAAAACAAAAATACAGACTTCTAGAGCTGAGGAAATTTTAAGGGGATTTTATTTGCATTTGGCAGAAGTTTTGATCAAAGGAAAGATAATCCTCAATTGTCCACTATCTAATCCATACGTCCCCAGCTGTTGTTGCTGCCCTCACCAACAGGATCCATTAAATCTGAAAAATTAAATAGTTTCCCAATGTGCAAATAAATGGTTGTATCTATACTAACACTATTAAGTATACTAATTGCATTGGTTGATATTTGAGTGACCTTATCTTTTAATATAATATGTATATACTATAACCTGTGATTTATTCTGTCACCAACAATTAATGAGGAAGTAGGGCCCAGCTAATGACGCCAAGAAGGCAAAAGAAAGAAAAAAACAAAAGAAATATTTATTTAATATTTAAAAAGATGAGAGAAAGAATATTAAATATTTTAAAATAGAAACACAACTTTATCAAAATATTCTTTCTGGTTTCAATCAAGTAGAGCCCATGTATAGAGTGCCAGAAGATTTCTTTTGCAAAGGCTATAAAATCCAGTGGTTTAAGAAACAAACTTTAGAGGATATAAAATTAGAATATTGGAAAATTAGACTGCTGAAGAACTTCCATTTTAAACAAGAGAAAACTGACTGTTCCTGGTGACTTTGAGAGAGCATATGAAAAGACCTAACAAGCAATGGTGTGTTCATAAGAGATATATATGTATATATTTTTTTTTGCTTTTGTGTCTCGTCCTTGCTAAGCCTGTGAGAAATTGTACTTCATTGTCCAGTTTGAACACAATGCAGTTAGAACTTTAAAAAGAATGTCATGGGTTTTACATTCTTTATGATGTTTCTGTACTGTGAATGCAATCTCTGAAACAAAGACACAAGCACCTGTGCACACTGGGCCACGTGCAATCAGTTTGGCTGTTGGTGACTCTAACCCCTCCAGGACACTACAAGATGAGGCAGCTCCCAAAATAAAGGACAAGAGCTACCCCTCTCACTCACAATGCATTGACCTAAAAACAGTCCCCTTCTGCTGCAGACACAAAGCTACCAGTCTGGATGGGAATGAGAACGGGTACCACAGAGAAGGGACAAAGGCGGGAGTGAAACCTAGTAACTTTCACTTTTAGGGGTAGAAAATGGGGTGAGTATATCAGACAGAATCAGTTTTTAGATGTCTAAGTCATCAGTTCACATAGTACACGAAGAGAAGTGAAAACGACATTTTAGCACAATGGGAAAAGTGTAATCCCACAGGTACCACAGAGAGTTGGCAGAATGGCATGCTTTCCTAGAATAGAGCTGTGGAAGAACATTCTTGCTTCAAACACATCTAACACAGCATAAGCATAGGAAGAGCTGCATTATACAAACATGATGATGAGACAACTAAATAGGTTATGTTGTCTTAGAGAGACACGGCATCCCTGACTATGACCAAATGTTGAAACAAAGAGAAGCAGTGTGAAGTAGTCAACCTTCCACATTAGTAATGAATTAGCTGGTCTTTGGCTAGTACTCTTCAATTCTGCACAGGATATGTTTAATAGAAGACCAATTTTAGGGTTAAAATAGACAAATTTGAGTTCGTGGCTGATTTGCTAACATTTTAACCCAATAGAAATGTTAAATTAGTTTGGGATATAATAAATAATCTACAATGGCTTGTTATTACACATAATCCCCAGAGAGTACCTGGAAGCTAAAAACTAAACATTTTTTCAGAGCAGTCACAGTCATCAATCAGAATGTGAAGTTCATTCAGGAATGGGGTGACAGAGAAATGAATCAGAATAAGTCAATATCTAGGTCAATATGATTCTGCTCTTTCTAAATTCCATTAAAAATCTCATTAATTCAGTAGAACACTGCTGAAAAAAACCTCAAAATTATAAAGTTGAATGATGTATTTGGACTTGTTTTAAAGCTAATTGTTCATATTTTCTGGAAATATAAAATAAAATTTCCTTACATTGAGAAAGAGATAGCTACAATGTGGGAGAGAATTGATTAGAAATAGCTGTATTCGTGTTGCTAAAACTTGAATATTTTTACTCGTTAATTCAAACTGCCTTGACTTCTCATGTTTATGCAAAACAGATTTTTTTGAGAAAAAAAGAAAGGTACTGTAACATCAGAGGAAATCATCAAAGAACTACTGGTAACATCTTAAGGCTTTTATCAAAGTAGTGAGGGAATGCATTAAAGCAACAATATCTGGAGCTCATGTGTGATGGGACTACTAAGTTTAATAGTGTATCTTATGAACATATGTGGATATAATGATTTTTCTGTAAGAATATTCCTGTCCAAAGAACTTTTTTTCTAAATAAGAGAACACAATATTTTCAAGACAAATCAAGGGAAAAAAAAACACACCAATATTTCATTAATAATAGATGTTTCACACTACAAAAAAGGGCTAAAGTTTTTTGTAAAAAAAAATATAGTCACTGTAAGTGAAGCTTATTATGAATGACAATAAGCTTATAAATAAGACAATGGTGTGTTAAAACATAAAAACTGTTAACTTTGGCAATCATATACATGGATTTAAGTGAAAATAAAAGATTTTTCATGCAAATTATCTAAGCGATATGATTGATTGATGAGTTATCTATTTCATCAAAATGGACCAAACTAAACTTTTTCTTAGTCTCAATGAAAACAGTGATACGTATCTGCTATACTCAAGGAAATCAAGTTAACCCAGTATCTTTGAGCTTTTGTATTAAGGAAGCAGTACATAAGTATAGAAGTAGTGATTGTTTGGAGTGAGACAAGATGATGTCAAGTTCTTTCTGTGAGTGTGAACCTCAAAGCCAGTAGGATGCAATTGCTGGGGCCCGCAAGCTGCCCTGTAATACAGTTATTTCCTCCACATCAAAGAGACAGTCTGTAATCTCTAAAACCATACCATCAAATTTCAGGGTGGAGTTAGGATCTTCCAACCTGAAAGCTATAAAGTTTAAGTCTGCTGTTTCAGACTTTGACCTCTGAATAGTAAACACTAAAGTGATTTTCCTCAGAGAATTCAGGAGATGGATTCATTATATATCCCAAAGCGTTTTTATGAATTTTTTTTTCATTGTGGCCAGAGCTAATGATACAGGCTACTAGTCAGACAAATAATGATTACCTGTTTCTAATATTACAAGGACTCCATATAAGACATACTTGAGAGACTTGGACCACACAGTAATAATGACAATATACTGAGTTATAGTCAAAATATATTTATTCTTGGTATAGTAATATAATACAGCATTTATTACATGCCTTGAACATGAAATTTCAATCATTTGAATATTTTCTTGTCACAGTTATAGGCACAAGATTAACTTGTAACATATTTACAATGAAGTATTTATAAGAATAGAAGTTTATGTTCTCAGTCTACTCTATCCGCCAAAGGATTTTCCGTGTCCTTTGTTCTTTCTCTCCTCACTCCTTTCTGAGAAGCAGGTTTGAGGTTAGAGGATGAAACAGGTCACCTGTTTGTGATAAAAAGCCAGATTGCGCCAGTGATTCTTTTTACATAAAATTACTATAGCAGATGCTTAATTATGACCCACACAAAGCTTACTATACCACACATAGCGTTTAGAATCTAATAATTAAGAATTAAAATATTCATTCATATTCCTGAATGAATGAATGAATGAATGAATGAATGAATGGATGAATGAATGTGGAAGACATATACTATATCCCTCATATGTTACGTTCAGTGAGGCATCGCCATTCCTTTATTCTAGTTAATTTCACAGGTGTGTTACACCAGCAGTTCAAAGAAGATCAGTTTTCTAAAAGTCTAGGACAAATCATATGTTTTCTTTTATATTGATATACATCTGATGACATTTAAGCCTGTGATGTTTTGTAGCGATGTGTGTTTGCCTACATTAGCACAATCTGAATCAATTCTGGGAAGGAGAAAAGATGTATTGATAGACTAAATGTAGCTATAATTATTTGTTAGTGTTTGCATAAAACATTATTGTCAGTGCTTTTCAAGAATTATTAATTTAATCTTCCCTGAATTTTGGTAAGCATGACTTTCTATCGTTTAATGTTTCCAGACTAGAACACAAAAAGATCAGGTAAATTCACTTTTTTAAGTAGGAGAGTGATGCCAGGGCCTTGTGCAGAAGGCATTCACTATGAGAAAAAGAAGAGGGGACAAAGGTTTTGTGCCAAGCAATTGCAAGGGTGAAGCTGGGACATGGGATGGTGGTGATCTTCTGACGATGTCAAGGATACGGCATTTGGATGTGATAGTTTGTAATGTTTCTTAGGTGTTGAGCGTAGAAGAAGGGTGAGACATGACGCAGATGCAAAAATAGGTAAGGTTAAGGACAAGTTAGAGTAGATTTGGAGCCAAAGGATGGCAGACTGACTCTGAGTAGGAAAACAAGATAATGAGTCTGTGGAAGGTTTCTTCTATCTACAGTTTCTCAGCAAAGCATATTCAAAGAGCAAGAGGAGATGAGGAGATGACCAAAGCTGGTTAGAGAAGAAAAAACGTGGGGTGGAACGAGTCTCTGGGATACAACTCTAGTACAGGACAGCATAGAGGTCCACGTTGAGTTTCATATTTATCAACCAAAAAACAAAGCTTTTCTTTTAATGTATGTGTTCAGAGTACAGTACAATATAAATAGATTTGAGGGAAAGTTGATTAAAAATATGAAGATATTTAGGCCTTGTTGATGGCAATGATGATGATGATGATGATGGCGATGATGATGATTCTGCTAACAAAATCTGAGGTTATAAAGCATATCATGGACCAGAAGGAAACTGTATCTTTTACATACAGTGCTTAATCATGACAATGACCTTTGTGGCATGTCCCATTATCGTGTTTATTTTACAGAGATTTGCAATTGAAATACATGATAACAACAAAAAATTATACCTGGTAAATTGTAAAAGCAGAAAATGACTCTCTAAGCCCAGATCATCTGCTCCTTGTACCAGTAATTCTGTACCACAAAGGACTATGAGGTGCATTGAATGACTTTTTAAAATGCTAATAACAATAACGATGGGAATAACAGAGTAGAAGAGGAAGCAAAAAGTGGTGAGGCATTAATTTATTTTAAAAGCAAAAGTCAAATGTTAGAATTAGGACATGCTAAGGGATAAATTAGCAAAGCAAGAAGGGTTGGTTAGGGATGAGATATTTAGAAATGAGGACCACATACTACAGAAAAGTGCACTTAGTTGGAATGTTAAGGCCTAACTGACAATCACGTAAAAGTGTAGATGGTGTAATAAGAATTAAGTTCACAAAAACAAATGAATCATGCACTAGGGAGATGGCTCAACGGGTAGGAGTGTGCTGTTCCATCAGAGGTTCTGGGTTCAGTTCCTAGCACCTATGTCAGGTGTCTCACAACTGCCTACTACTCCACCTTCAGGGGACTGCACACATGTGGCACACACACACACACACACACACACACACACACACACACACACACACACCAATAAATCTTTAAAACTAAAAACAATAAGGAAGACAGAAAAACCTAGAAACAGCTGCAGAGCTATTGACATTCCAAAGATCAATTTACTTTGGGGAGAATAATTTAAATCTGGGTCTACAATGGCTATTGTAAAGGGACTTGACACTCTGATGCTGACTGACAGATAGCAGGATTGCCAGAACTAAGGAACAGAAATACATCTGAATTTCAGATATTTTAGAAATGAATATTTTAGTGTAAGTATCTTTCAAATGTTGCTTGGAACACATATACGCCAAAAGATTATTTATTGTTCATCTGAATTTTAAGTGCAGCTAAGCATCTTGTGTTTTATCTGGAAACCTTCTTAATGGCACCCTCACCACCGATAAGACTTGTCACACTCACACAACAAATTCCAAAACTGGATATGACAGACCTTCAGCACTAGCGTGAATTTAGACAAATAAAATGGTGAACGAATCTTACCAAGTCAAAATTCTGCTCCTATTTGCTAAATTAGTGTAAATGTATTCCATAATCTTACAATAATATATTCTCATGAAAATATAAATGCATATGGCGTTTTATGAAAGCAAAAGTGTTTCTGATGGCATCAACGGCAAGTTCACATTTTTACCACTGGTTAGATACATGGGAAGGATAAATGGGCAGGCTCCCTACTCATCTCTCTGTTCTTAATTCAGTTTGGTGAATAGTCCAATTATCATGACAGGAAAATAGCCTGGGCATTATCACAAATCTGCTTTCATCTTTGATGTAAATGAGAAAAGATTCTTCTCGGCAATTCCATACTTACTTTTAAAACAAATCTAGTATTATGTTTGAAGTTATGCTTTTAAAGGCAATGGGCCCCACAATTTGGTATCAATACTGTAAAAATGTCTGTCATTAAAACATGGTTCTTTTGCTTTTTCTAATGCTGTTTCATTTTTAATTTAAACCTCACTGAATTATGTAGAAAAGTCACTAAAGATAAGAAGATAGGTGCATAAATAGAAAGCTAGGTAGTTCTAGATGAATTAAACATACAAATATTTTCTGATATTAGTTACATAAGTCATTTATAATCTGTTGGAACTCTTAGTGTGTTCATAGTTTGGGCATTACCTGTCAGTGATATAAGCAATACAGTAAATATCCATGAAGTAAGTACTATAAAAATACTTATAATAAACATTTTATAAAGCTAAACCATACAAATTTTAAAGAAATGGTATAATAATTGTATGCAATGTTTATTTTCTTCAAAGTAGATTGAAATTTATTCTAGTAATTGTCACAATTATATGAATATGACTATCATTATCATTATTTAGTTAATAAGAAAATGAAGTATGAACAGAAAGCTTCAAAAGCCTCCTGCTAATCCGTGGGAAATTTCAGAACAAGATGTCCACGCTATTGTATCTTGCTATTGTAACCTTTCTGGTACAACGGACAAAGTGGTCAGATAATTCTGTCCCATATATACTATACCATACTATCACTTGCCTTTGTTGAAATTATGATTAACAGCTATTAAAAATATCCAATATTATTTTGTCTTCATCAGAGAAGCTTCCATTTTGCAGAGGGTGATGATTGATACACAGACCCAAAGCAGTCAGAAAATGAGAAACTGTGTTCAGTAATAAATGGGTCATCTATAGCACACACTCTTCCCATCTACATGGCTTAGGAAATATTGAAAAAGACTGCAGGCACCACAGGTTGGGGTGGACCACTGTGAAACAGCATCTTCTAGACATGACAGTACTGCAGCACCCATGAAATCACAGCAGCTCTGATTATCCTTCAGGAAATTAAGCCAGTCAAAATTTCAGCACAGGTGGAGGGAGTTCACAAGGCCCCACTTCGAGCCGAGGAGCTGGCTGCTGGCTTAAGAAGGGTTGATTCTCTTCAGAAAAGTGGGTCTTAGTGGGTTTTCAGATTCAGATGATAGCCTTCCACCCATGCATATACTGAGTCCACCCAATGGGCCCTGAGAAGAGGGCATGAGTTGGGATGAGGATGTGTTTGAGAGAATCTAAGAACAGTTGGAGGAAGAAGAGGATGATATGATTTACTTATATTTTAAATATGTTTAGAATTCTCAGAGAAAGGATAATAAAACATGTTATGGAGGACTGGGAGATTGTACGTAAAGATTCTGTCTCATAAGCAGGAAAATATGAATTCAAATGCAGTACTCACATCAAAGGCTGGGCTCTGTGGCATACTTCCAACTGCTTGGGAGTCAGAAGTCAGCAACAGAGCTCATTGGCCAGGTAGCATCAGCCCAGTCAACTCAAGGAGTTCTAGGCTCAGTAAGAGAACCTGTCTCAAAAAGTTAAGTGAGGGGTGATTGAGAAAGACCTCTAATATTGACTTCTGGCTCCCACACACCAAAGATTATTAACATAGTGTTGAACTCTCACTAAAGTAATAATATAAGTACTTCGTAAGTGTGTCCTACTTGAATCTTATACTAGTCTACTAAGGAACAGGGACCAATCATGTTCTTCTAAACAGTAATGGACAAAACACAGACAAAATATTTTAAACATCAACTTTCAATAGAATAGACACCGAAAAACATAGGGAGTAATCCCTAAGAGATAGAAAACCAAAAAACATTAAGGTGGCTTAAAACCCCAAAATTACAGGCTGTGGTTAAAAAGGAGAGGAAGAAAGTCTGACTGCATATCAAAGGCAATAGGCCCTGGAGAGATGAGAAGTGATCCCTCTGAAAACAGTTAGCTAGATTCTGATTAAAACAGTAATTCTAGGAAAATTCTAGAGAAATAGTCAACCACTTGTTGAAGCTAAGTGCCCAGTCTTACACTGAACCAAAAATATTGTCATTTCCCACAGTCCATTCTGGCAATTTTATCATTCTTGTGGTCTGGAGCAAGAACGATTTTGCCTCTGTTAGGAGAACAGTACTAGATTTAACGCTATTCTGATCTTCTTTAAGAAAAATCTTTAAAGCATAACTTAAAATATCATAATATTTTCAAGCAAAAAAGCTGAGTAGACCAAAAATTGTTGCTCATCCAACAAGTAAATTTACAATCTGACATCCACAAAAGAAACAAGGAAACTTATTATGGTCAAAAAATATCAATTGAATTATTGGAGATGTTATAATTAGGTGATAATATCACAAAACAATTATAATGACTATACTGGTATTTATTTGACAGATAAATTATAAAAAAGACTGAGTTCCTCTTTTAAGATGAAAATAATATAAAATATGATGGAAGAGATTAACAATAAATTAGGTACTTTATTTTATGGGATAAACTCCAACAACTGAAAAGACCAAAAAAAAAAAAAAAAAAAAAAAACAAAAAACAATATAATTCGGACTAAAAGGAGAATGATAATGACAGAAATAGGCAGAGTATCTGTTAGCTCTGATGTAATTGGCCTGCAGCTACTTGATGTGTTTTTTCCTTGTTGCACCCTTCTCCACCACCTCTCTTCCATACTTTCAACCCTCTAACACTATATAAGAGAGGTAAAATGGCTAGACAGGAAAAGAAAGAGATCCCTGAATAAAGTCAGGGGTCAGGAAGGGGTGGTCTTATCATTAGACTGCTTCCTGCTGATTAGGGGCATTAAGTTCCTTTGGCAGTCAAGATATCTAATTTTTTCTTGTTGATTCTTTGTGCATGACAACTTAGCAAACCATGACCAACAACGACCAAACAACAACTAATCAAAAACCCACCAACCCAAAAGTTCAGAATGCCCAAGTTTCACTTTACAGTAACCACTGGACTGAGAGTGAGGTACCAGATGGAGGAGT
>CM052700.1:116238513-116308073 GCA_028551405.1 Uromys caudimaculatus | reverse complement strand
GTCATCCTGGAGTTTGGACCACCAACCAAAGAATACACATTGAGGGACCCATGGTTCGGACCACATATGTGGCAGAGGATGGCCTCATTGGCCATCAGGGAGAGGAGAGGCCCTTCGGCCTGAGGGTGTTTGAGGCCCCAGTAAAGGGGAATGTCAAGGTGGGAATATGGGAATGGGTGGGCGGGTAGGTGGGAGGTGGAATTCCCTCATAGAGGTGGGGGAGGGGGAGGGGATAGGGGGTTTCCAAAGAGGAGACCTAGAAAAGGGGAAACATTGGAAATGTAAATAAAGTATCAAAAATAAATAAATACCCACCAACAAACAACCCACTGTGCTTTTCAGGTGCCTCCCATTTCTATATACTCTGAAAAGTCTCCAGAATCCAAATATCACATAATCAGTTCCAAATATCACACAATCACAGAAACTATCTGCAGCCGGCAAAATCATGTACCTGCTAGACTACAAGGCAATCCATACTGAGCTGCTGCGGACAATCTGAAGTGGCCCTATATCACATGTCTGGGATTAAAATGAAAACATATTCTTATAATAGTTCTGTTTTTAAAAGGCACCAAAACTCTGAAACTGTCACTACACTAAGGTCCTGCAATATAGCAATTCTACTGCATAGATAAAAGGAAGTTCATGGACCAACAGTACCTATCTGAGAGGTTGCAAAGCAAACTATGGGTCAGAAATTTTGACTGTGAATTGTTAACATCATCCCTCCTCTTGAGGCCCTGTCTATCTACTGGAGGTGGACTCTTAAAGAGTTCCCTTTCCCCACTGTCAGGCATTTCGTCTAAGGTCACTCCCATTGAGTCCTGAAAGTCTCTCACCGCCCATGTCTTTGATATTTCCTAGAGGGTCTCCCTACCTCCTGTCTCCTCAGGCTGTGTAATTCCAGTCATTCTGCTGGCCCTCTGGGCTTCTATCCTGACCCCTCTCCCATTCCTGACCCTGTTCCCTTTTCCCCTCCTCCTCCTCTCTCCCACCCAAATCCCTCCCTCCCTTTGGCTCCTGTGATTATTTTCTTCTCTCCTGTAAGTGGGATTGAAGCATCCTTACTTGGCCTTTCTGCTTGTTAAAGACCTTAAATTCTATGGGTTGTATACTAGGTATTCTGTACTTTTTTGGCCAATATTCACTTATTAGTACAAATCATGTATGTTCTTTTGGGTCTGGGTTATCTCACTGAGGATGATATTTTCTAGTTCCATCTATTTGCCTACAAAAATCAGGATGTCCTCATTTTTAATAGCTGAATAGTATTCCATTGTGTAAATGTACCACATTTTCTATATCCATTCTTCCATTGTGGGACATCTGCATTGTTTCCAGCTTCTGGTCATTACAAATAAGGCCTCTATGAACATTGTGGAGCACGTGTCCCTCTGGTATGATGGAGCATATTTTAGGTATATGCCCAAGAGTGGTATAGCTGGGTCTTCAGGTAGGTCTATTTTCAGTTTCTAAGGAATCACCAGATTGATTTCCAGAATGGTTGTGCCAGTTTGCAAGCCCACCAGCAGTGGAGGAGTGATACTCTTTCTCCACATCCTCGCCAACATGTGCTGTCACCTGAGTTTTTGATCTTAGCCATTCTGATTCGTGTAAGGTGGAATCTCAGGGTCATTTTGATTTGCATTTCTCTGATGACTGAGGACTTTGAACATTTCTTTTAAGTGTTTCTTAGCCATTCAAGATTCCTCTGTTGTGAATTCTCTGTTTAGCTCTGTATCCCATTTTTTTAATTGGGTTGTTCGGTTTTTTGGAGGTTAGGTTCATGAGTTCTTTTTATATTTTGGATATTAGCCCTCTATCAGATGTGGGATTAGTGAAGTTATTTTCCCATTCTATGGGTTGCCTATTTGTCCTATTGACTGTGTCTTTTGCCTTACAGAAATAACTACAAGGAGAAAAATGGAAAAGAAACTGAGGGGAAGGCAGTCCAGTGACCAGCCCAACTAGTGATCCTCATGGGGAGACACCAAGACCTGGCACTATTACTGATGCTATGATGCGCTTACAGAGAGGAGCCTAGCATAGCTGTCCTCTGAGAGGACCTACCAGCAGCTGACTGAGGCAGACACAGATACTTACACTCAACCATTGGGTTGAAATTGGAGACTCCTATGGTTGAGTTAGGGGAGGGATGTAAGAAGCTGAAGAGGAGGGCAACCCCATAGGAAGACCAGCAGTCTCAACTAACCCAGAACCCTAGGAGCTCCCAGACACTGAGCCACCAACCAGGCAGCATACATGGGCTGGTCTGAGGCCCCTCGACACATGTATAGCAGAGGTCTGTCTGGTCTGATCTCAGGGGGAAAAGATGCACCGAATCCTTAAAAGACTTGAGGTCCCAGTGAGGGAGGAGGCCTGGTGGTGAGGGATTGTCTTCTTGGGGACGGAGGGAGAAGGAATGGGGTGAGGAACTTCGGGCATTGGCTGGATTGTAAAAAGTAAAATAAAATAAAATAAATAAAAACTTTGGAAGGGATGCTTCACACTAAATGCTTCTGTTTAAAAAAATGTATCATATCAGACTCCAATTTTGAACTTAAGAAAATAGAAGAATATTAGGCATGCTAAAACCAATGCAGATGAAATGAAGAAGATGGAAAATTAGCAAAATAGAGTATAAATGAAGTTTAACATTCTCACCAAAACAAAACTACCTGCTGAGGTATCCACTGGAAAATTCTACAACCTTTCTATATCAACTTCTCCAGAAAATTGGAAAGACTAAGGGGGTCTGCTTTAAAACTTAGGAAGTTAAAATAATCTCAGCTATATGGATTTAGTGTAAATGTGAATCCACAACCCAACCGGATAGAAGAGAGTCACAGTACCCTGATACAGCTTGACCAATGTGTACAATGTTATGTTCCTATAAACTATCTTGGAGAACCTGATATGCAGAAAAATGACTCTAACATCTATTATTTATATTAATTAACTAAAAGTACGTGCAACTTTTTTTTTTTAAGAAAAGCAAGTTCTCGTTCGATGAATAATGTAGCTGTGAAATGTAGTTAAGGCGATTTCCCGCCTTACGAATCACACACACACTAAGAAAACACAGTCCAAAACAGTACAGTCTGAGAGCCTAATTTCAACAAAATGTAAAATATTTGCTCTTTCAAAACTATCATTGGGAAAATGAAAAAAAGAGGATGGGTGACTGGAAAAAGATGGTTAAGTCATATATCTGATAGAGACTTATATGCAGAATATGTGAAATATATCCAAGTTTCACACAAGATGTCCAATAAGAGCAGTAATAAACTCTTAGAACAAATGTGTCACCACAGAAAGGATGAGGATACTGAATCAGCAAATAAAAATGTCCTCAGTATCAGCAGCTATTAGACAAATGCATCTCAAATTACATGGATACCACTACATTGTAGAATGGAAAAACAAATTAAGAAAATCATCCAGAATCCCAGAAGACTATAAAACAACTTTATCTCTCACACTGCTAGTAAGAACGTATAATGGTAGAGCCACTATAAGTAATTTTAGCTGACTGATAAAATATAAAATCTTCATCCATTGTATCATTCACTCTTGGATATTTAAGAGAAATAACATGTCCATGAAAAGCATATGTGCGTGTGTGTTATATATGTGTTTGTACATGTTTGTACACCTGTTATACTGTGGCCAGAAAAGGATGTCACATGGCTTTCTCTATCATTCTGCCTTATTCTCTTGAGATAAGGACTGTCATTGACCCTGGAGCTCTCTAGTTTTCAGCTGAGCTTGCAGTCCCTCTTTCATGTCTGTCCCCATCAGCATCAGCTGTGTGTGACCCTGCCTAGCTCCTTACGTGAGTCCTGGGAATCCAAACTCAGGTCCTAATGCTTACACAGCAAACACTCACTACCCAATGAACTATCTCTCCAGCCCCTAAGAAAATATAAACAACTATAAAATTTCCCTTGATAATAACCCAAAGTTGCAAATAATGAAAATATCTACTAACATATTTGTACTTCTGAAAGAATGTCCCTCACAATGAACCAAGAATGTACAATAGTACATGTTACGTCATTTATGAATCTTGACATGACTATGCATAACTGAAGAAGTCAGACAGAAAAACAACACATACTGTAAAATTCCATTTATACGAACTTCAAGAAAATGTAAACTAAACATAGTGACAGAAAGCAGATCACATGTTCCCTGGAGATTGCAGGTCAACAAAAAGGTCAAGAGAAAAATTTTATGAGTGAATAATATATTCATTGTATTGTCTAAAGTGACAGATTTCCAGGTATATATGTACATAAAATGTTCAAAATATATTCCTTAACATTTTTATGCATTATTTTATTAATGGATACTGAAGTTGATTCGATGTCATGGTAAGTCTGAATAATACTAAAATGAACACAAGATATCTCTTTGACATAGCTATATTATTTTATCTTGGTATGTTCCCAGGTGAAATAAAACAGCACAGAAGTCAAGCACTAAATGACCTCACTTACATATGCAATCCAAAAATGACCTCATAAAACAAGAGAACAGAATAAAGACCATGAGTATGGATCAGATGTAGACCGATGTTGATCAAAGTGCCTAAAAGTTCAGTTAGACAGAGGAGTAAATTCAATAGACATGTTGTTCAGCCTGAAACCTATATTTCTGAAATCTGTCAGAAGAATACATTTTGAGTTCTTATCACAAAAATATCTGAAGTAATCCTTTGATAGTTCATTTGACCGAGTCATTGCATTATGTTTCAAAATATGTTATACTTAATAAATACATATGATTTTTATTTTCCAGTGAAAATTATTAACTAAAAAAATGTAGCCTTTACATGTATGTAGTTTGTTCTGTGTGAAGAATACTTCAATAAGCTTAGGAACAGAACACAGAAAATCAAGGGAAAAAGAAAAAGTTATGAACAGCTAAAAGCAACTGGCTAAATGGCTGAGAAAGAAAGTAGATTCTTGGCTAGGATGAAGGAAAGTCAAGAAGGTCTTAGTGTTAAGCAAAAAATGTTTTAACATTTTCCCAGGTATTTCTGCAGGTAACAAAGGAAATGATGAGTCAAGGTAATTAAAACTCTGTTAGGAGTCAGGCCAGAGAGGTGGCTCAGTAGTTAGTAGTGCATACGGCTCTTTCCAAGGATCTGAGGGCAAGTGCCAGAAGGTACTTTGTATGATACAGGCCTGTCAGTAACCCCTGCTGCTTGGGATCTGACTTTCTCTTCTAACATCTTCAGGCACCCACATAGACACACTCCCCCAAACGCACTCCCTACCACATGAATGTGCACATGCGCGCGCGCATACACCGACACCCCCCCACACACACACACACTGAGAACGTGATATGAAGGAATAAGAAAGTGAGTTAAAATACTAAAATTACACAGTAAGAGTCAGAAGCAAAAATGGGAACAATGGGATAAAAAAAAGTCAATCCTATAAGCCTGGGAAAAGGGAGACAACAATCTAACGCTACAGACAGTGACTTCTATTTTTTTCTATAGCCATCATCTAAAACTAGAATTAGTTCAAAGACTTCTCAGTGAAAACCATTTCTACTACACATGACAAGGGTATGTGAGGTAGGACAAAGAATTTCAGATATGAGATGAGATTCTCAGCTAATGATGGAGAGAAATTCTGCATGGCCTGTCTGTACCAGCTGTAAAGTAGAATCAGTCCACACCGTAGTGTTACCTACCCCATCCCCTACTGCAAGTTGAAATGACATTAAATCGGTGTGATTTTAAGTCTTTGGAAAAGATAAAAACAATCCTAAAAAAACCTTTGACCATTCAATCAGTTACTAATCAGTAGAAAAATGACTTTAAAGAGACAATAAAAATAACTTGTAACTCCAGGAAAGACAGGCCTTGAACAGGAAGGAAAATTAATTATGGTTTGCCCTATCATAGCTTACATATGATAATAATGTAAATAATGATTCTGATCTAACCTAACAACAACCTTATACTGGGGAAACTGGATGGTGGGAATTAGTAAAAGAAAGAGCTAGTTCTCAATACTTTAGGCTTGGAAATTAACCAATAAGACCTAAAACTAACAAACCTAAAGGTTCTCAACGTTATCAAGAGACTTTATTTTTACCAAATGAATTGACCAAAGTTACATGAATAAAATTGCTTTGAGGCAGAAAGAACAAGGGAGGGAGAGGACTGAGAGAGAGCGACTACTGGTTTTCCTAAAGTCTTAGTGAACTGTTTAAAGATGTAGCTTTTATGAAAATGGAAACCACCAAAAAGATAGTACCAATATTTAAATACAGCATATTCACACAGAAAGGTCATTTACAGATGCCCTGGTCTTCATCATCTATTGTATATAAATGGATAATGTAAGGTGTAATATATGTGTATATATGTATGTATGTGTGTGTGTGTTTGTGTGTGTGTGTGTGTGTGTGTGTGTATCACTAATAATGAAACAAAAAGAGGCTACCAGCTCCAGAGTGGGCAGAGACAAGAAAGGGTAAAGGGGTTAGAAGAATGGCAAGTCAGAACTAGAGGGAGAAAAGGAAGAAAGGAAAGCAATATAACACTATTTAAATTAAAAACCAAACTAAAATATATAAAATAATTTCGTACAAAAATAAAGAAAATAAAATGTAACCTTAATGAGACAAATAGCTTACCCAATAGAAAGGAAATCAAAAAAGAAGTACCTACATGGACACCAAAAGACGAAGTGTGAATTGTGTTGTTAGTGTCTGTTCCAAAACTGGCCAGAGTATAACCTCCTATTCTAGGATCCTATGATTCTGGGGCATTCGGCCCTCTTCAAGGCAGGATTCAGCTGAGGATATTGACCTTTAGACGCACTTAGCCAGGGCTCCTTTGCTCTCATCACAAAGCTGATCTATAAAGATCAAATGTGTGTTCTCTGGATAGTACCTATGATTGTTAAATTTCTCATTGGAAATTAATATAATTTAAATGTTTCCTTTGATCTAGGTTAATGTAAGTCTATCCCTGAGAGATTAATCAACATTTAATATGTTAGAAAATAAGGGTTTTTAGTTTGCATTTATGGGTTAATGGAGATGAAACAGAGGATATTGTGTTTTCAAAACTGCCAGGGAACATACACACATAGGAGATGAATCTAGAGAGCAATATTTCTTCTAATTTTTAAATGTCAGAGTCCATCTGGGAATAAAAATTTTCTTTCTCTGAGTTGTAATAAGCCTGGGGAAAAGTGTAAAATGCTTAGAGCTTTGAACTTCACTGGGGAAGCATAAACTAGTTCAGATGAAGCAACTGAACCAGATTGTAATTGTTTTGTGTGATTTTTTTTGATGCACCTACAACTTTAATTTTTTTAAGTCTAGATTTCAGTGTAGAACAAGGATTATATCTATGTGAACACAAGCCACCTCAGTGATGGATTGGGTATTCTGGTAGCTTTGAAAGAATAGGGCAATTGCAAGGGGTTTAGGTTACTTCTCTAGGGACAGTTTAAACACAGACGTGTGTGTGTGTGTCTGTGTGTGTGTGTGTGTGTGTGTGTGTGTGTGTGTGTGTGTGTGTGTGTGCGCGCGCGCACAATTATGTAACAGTCATAACATATCTTGACCAAGTAGTAATTTCAAGTGAAATATTTAAAGTCCATTCATCTCTCATCTAAAAAGTATTGGTATTTAAGAAGGTATAGTGGCTATTTCTGATTGTCAACTTGACTTAATCTGGAGTGAATTACAGTACAGAATTAGAAGGCTCACCTGTGATCTAGATTTTGCGTCTGGAAGACACAAGTTTCAGGTGCAGTGGTACGCACATCTCTAATCTGGGCCACACCTGCTGCTGGAGATCTACATAAGGACATTGGAAGAAGGAAGATTCAATCTTCTTCGCCTGCGAGCCTTGTGGGACTAAGCGACTGCTAGATCCTCGGGTTTTCATTCACAGCTACTGCTGACCATTGTTGGGGAGTTTGACTACAGACTGTAAGTCATTAATAAATTCCCTTACTATATAAAGACTACATATAAGTTCTGTGACTCTAGAGAACCCTGACTAATATAGAAGGAAAAATGAATATGTTACCCGATAAAATTTTATGAGTGGTTAAAATGCAGTCAGAAAGATAGTTGAGTAGGTAAAAGCATTTGCTATATAACCCTAAAGACAAGAATTTGATGTCTGCAACCTAGGGTAGCAGGAGAGAACTGACTTCCAAACGCTGTCCTCTGCCTTCCACAGGCACACTGAGGAACCTGAATTCCCACACTCACACATACATTATACATACACAGATATTAATAATAAGTAAAAATGATAACGTGTGAAAATGAATTCCAATGAATATTTAAATGCTTGTTTATTTACTATCATTTCTTAGATTTTCATTCCTGCATGTAGAATCTTACAAAAGGCAAATAGAAAAATCCTAGAGACAACCTGGCAGGCCAGAAGCAAAAAGCCATGAGAGTTGGGGCAAGGGTGGAAGAACATGTCTTTCACAGTTTAAGTTGCTCAGGAGTCTCTCCTTTCCCACAAATTTTGCCTACTTGTTTCAGATGATTTTCCCTCTATGTTTCCACGTCTGAATCAGGAAAGAATTGGTGAGTGATGCCAAGTAATGCTTTGAGACAATCTGCAAAGCCTGAGGTTCTTAATTCAGCATAGCACAATGGTGCCCACCTCGGTGAGCTAACACCAGTCTTAACACTGATGAATCAAACAAAAGATGACCTGGAAATAAATACAAGAAGATAAGTATACAACACCCTATAGTTACTCAGCCAAAATGTCTGGATATCCATGACTACAAGCATTTTTTACTCAGCCAGTTTTACTTTGTGTTGCTGAGACCAGGTGCACAGGGCAGTATTCCATCTGGATTGATTGGCTGTGCCATGCCCTGTCAAAATTACGGTGGATGCTAACTTCTGCTCTCTGTAAGCATGCATCCATTTGTCAAGTTATCAATTACTTTGAAATCTACTAGGCAGTAACTGCACTTATTACCAAACCCACTTTTACCTAATCTACTTTAGTAAAAATGAACCTTGTCCTTGCCTAAGTCTTTTTTTACCTGTCATTGACTGATAACGTAAATGCTGCTGAGTCTACAGCATTCAGCTTGCAATTTGCTCATTGAAACATTCAGTGCCCTAATGAACTATGGAAAGGAAGACATGGCAATCTCATTTCTAGGGTAAGATGCCACATGTTACCATAAGGATCCTTCACTCATGATCTTGACCCTGTTTGCTCACCATTTTCCTTTCAAATGTCCTACTCTACCTGTGAAACCAACCAAAGAGACTTAAAAAAGAATGTATCAATTCAGATGTACACCATGGGGTCTTTTTTCTTATTTGCTTTGAAGGATGTTAGTATTCATATCTCAAATGAATGCCTAATTTTATGAATTGTCACAAAATGAAATGAGGATTTCAAACAAGACAGAAGCAAATTTTTTTGTCTGTGCTTTGAAGATGGATAAGGAGAGTGGGAACAAGTTTTTTCCCTTTTATTGAGTAAATGGAAAATCATTCCTTTTTCCTTAAGTCTCGCCCTGATCTCACTGCATCTAGACAAATTATGTCGGTGTTAATAGTTCTGTTACTATATAGTTTGACTAATTTGCACATTAAGTGAAACATAAAATAAGTATTCAAAAAACCTGGCTTGGAGAGCCTGATAAAAGATGAAAGCAAATTGTATGTGTATGGTGTGGGTGTGCCAGGAAGCAAGAAGGTAAAAACTTGGAGCAGTTCTCTCTCTCTCTCTCTCTCTCTCTCTCTCTGTGTGTGTGTGTGTGTGTGTGTGTGTGTGTGTGTGTGTGTGTCTGTATGTCTACAAAACCAAGTTGTGTTCCTGATTTTGAAGAGTTCTAATACTTTACTTATATGTACAATGTATTTTAGTACTATTTTAATTACTTAACTGGAAGTTTTTAAAGGTTCTTAAAAGAGAAGAAAGTTCATTTATGTATATGTAGATTATCTGTGAAATAAATGTAAATCATTATTTTAACAATACTCTCTACATGCTTTATCTTCATAAGTATTAATCATAAATAGTAAAATTTAAAGTAAACAGCAAAAAACACCCCACAGAGTGAGAAGGACGCTGTGGATAATCTAGCAGATAGCTTTAGCTCTTGCATGTGAGTATATCATTAAGTGTGCACAACCTCACCTAAAGTAGCCACTCCCTTATTGTAAAAGTAGATTTACTTTCACACAAACATTTATGTTTTCCAAGAACAAAGTATATTGAATCTCAACACACCAAAAAACAAATGAATGTGAATCATGAATATAATGAGGTATTAGAAATGCAAGTGCAACTTCAACAAGGAAAATACATGAATATAATTCGTAAGGTCGCTATTTGATGTTCATGTTTTAAAGTTTTCATATTTTGATGTTTTACCTAACATCCGGAGCTCTCAAATACAGACAGTCATTATCTCCCAAAGTAAGTGAAATAGAAACAAAAGATACAGAGAAGTAGAAGACAATTGGGGTTGTAGCTCAATCATAGCATATGCTCAGCATTGCAAGACCCTGGTTTCAATAACCAGCATCAAACACCGAGCACGTGCAGGCTTGTGCGCTTGTGTGCATGTGCACAATGACACGTGTGCATCCACACAACGCAACAATGCTCAAGTTGATTCCTTTGTATGAGGAAAACTAATCAAATTGACAAATCGTTTGGAAGATTTGATTAAAAGGCAGAAATCCATGAACAGGATGATGAATTAAGAGGATAAGTAAAGATAAAAAAGATACTAGAAAGCTGAGACAGGACCAG
This sequence comes from Uromys caudimaculatus, assembly GCA_028551405.1. Taxonomy (NCBI): domain Eukaryota; kingdom Metazoa; phylum Chordata; class Mammalia; order Rodentia; family Muridae; genus Uromys; species Uromys caudimaculatus. Next base: position 116,297,272 of record CM052700.1, on the reverse strand, counting down.
CAATATCCATACGGTTGCATTGTGAAAACAACATTCACAGATTGTGAAAACCATCTCCCTGACTCACTAATAATAAATGAGGAGCTCCAGTAGTGCAGTGCACTTGATACAATTGGCGATTGATATCAGATTGATGATAAAAACATGGGAAGGAAAGATGTTAAAGATCCCATCTTGGGAAATGCTTAGAGAACCTTACTACTGGCTTAATAGAACACTACTAAGTGGAAACATCAAGCTCTTCTGCCATAACGTAAAATGTAATATTAGGTTGCTATGTTTAACATTCAGTCACCTCCACCGCCAGGTTAATCTTATACTAGAAAATCTGTTAATTGAAAAAAAAAAACCTTTCTATTTTACCTTTTTCACCATCCCTGACTTAGCTATTAGATATTTGAGTTCTTGGCTAAGACCATACAAAAACTACTTAAATTCTCTTTACCAATGATTATTAACCCACCTTTCTACTAATTAGGTTTTAAAACAATTTCAGACATTCACCACAAAATAATGGTCTAGCATAACTTTTATGTAGTCAAGATATTTGAACATTTTTAGCATCTAGTGATCCGTGCTGATTCTTTCATACCTACTCCCTTTTAAAAAGTCTAAACGCATAAACATATGCAAACATATGCAAACATATGCCAACATATGCATTTGTTTAGTGGTTCTTATCCTTCCTAATGCTACAGCCCCTTAGTATAGTTTCCCGTGTGGGGTGAGCCCCAACAGTAGAACTGTACATAGTGCTTTGTTTTCTTATTGTTGGTCATTGTTAGTCATGTTCAACATCCCTAGTCACCAGGGAAATGCAAATCAAAACAACCATGAGAGTCCACCTCACACCAGTCAGAATGGCTAAGATCAAAAACTCAGGTGACAGCAGATGCTGGTGAGGATGTGGAGAAAGAGGAACAATCCTCCATTGTTGGTGGGATTGCAAGCTGGTACAACCTCTCTGGAAATCAGTTTGGTGGACTCTCAGAAAAATGGACATAATACTACCTGAGGACCCAGCTATACCTCTCCTGGGCATATACCCAGAAGATGCTCCAACATGTAATAAAGACACATGTCCTCTATGTTCATAGCAGCCATATTTATAATAGCCAGAACCTGGAAACAACCCAGATGTCCTTCAACAGAGGAATGGATACAGAAAATGTGGTACATTTACAGGATGGAATACTACTCAGCTGTTAAAAGCAATGACTTCATGAAATTCGCAGGCAAATGGGTCGAACTTGAAAATATCATCCTGACTGAGGTAACTCAGTCACAAAAGAACAAACACGCATGTACTCACTGATAAGCAGATATTAGCCCAAAAGTTTGGAATACCCATGATTCAGTTCACAGTAACTGTTGGTCTGAGGGTGGAGTCCCAGATGGAGTAGCTGGAGAAGAGACTGAAGGAGCTGAGGGAGTTTGCAGCCCCATGGGGAGGGAGCAACAGTGTCAACTGGCCTTACCCCCCCTCCCCTGGTGCTCCCAGAGACTGGACCACCAACCAAAAATGCATATGGAGGGACCCATGGTGCTGGCCACATATGTGGCAGAGGAGGGCCTTGTTGGCCATCAGTGGGAGGAGAGGCCCTTGAGTCTGAGAGTGTTAAATGCCCCAGTATAGGGAAATGCCAGAGAGGGAAGACAGGAGTGGGTGGGTGGCTAGGGAAATACCCTCATAGAGGCAGGAGGAGGGGGGATGGGATAGGGGGTTTCCAAAGGGGAGACCTGGAAAGGGGAAAACATTTGAAATGTAAATAAAGTATCAAAAATAAAAAAAAGAAAACTGAGCCTAAATTCAAGAATATAATCTGTATTCTAGTATACCCAAGCCTTTCATGCCAGCTGTATTATTTTTATAAGACTAAAAAAAGTTTTTATTATTAACCAACTATGTAGCTGTGAGGTACAGTGTAATACCCTTTCAGTGAAGACAGACTAGCCTCTGTTCTTAAGAAATAAATGTCTCAGACATCTCTGTTAGGAACAACATATATTTCCTAGTTTAAGTGATACATATTTTCACAAAATTATGATATAGACAATATAACTGAAAATGAGTTTCTGTTTTGTTATTTATGCTTGGGAAAAGGCAGGCACATTCTTATAGATAGTAAGGTATTATGATGAGAGCCAATGTTTAGATCTAAAAGGATATTAGCATTCATAAGAGAATTATTTAGAGTAAGACTTGTGCTTTATGAGGTAATTTCTGAATTTCTTGAACTGGATGCTTTACTTAAGCTTAGCTATGGTTATAAATGGCTGAAGAAATGACTTTAGATCGAGCAACTATACATTTTGGAGGAAAAATAGGAATAGCTTTCAAATTTCTTATTCTTAAAATAATAAATCATCTCTTTAAAATATCATTGTTTATACAGAATATTAAAATGTCAGTCAGGATAAATATTCTGTATTGCCTTGTACCTGAGTTGCCCTTTAAATATCTAATACCTTGATCCATATTCAGGTTTTTTTTAACTTCAGTCTGCCTGCTGTGATGAAAGAGTCATCTCATCTTGTATTAATTTCATTTGATATATAGAATATCATTATATGGTAGCTGTTGGGGTAAGCTTGAATTCAGAGAATCTCTAAATTTTAAGTCACTCTTAAAACTTCCTTTGCATCAGAGATGTTGTTTTCATTTAGGGGTCTACTTTCTGTTGAATACAGATAGTAAATCTGTTACCTATTCAATTGCAAACTATTATGATAAATATTTCAGTTAAAAGTCTTTTTCTTACATAAATATAAAGTAGATTAAAATGTTAGGCGAATATATTTTGCCGCTGAAACTTTTTTCTCTTTAACCATTTTTTTTTCTCATTTAACCATGTGCAAAGAGGACACAAACTCTTCAATATTTATAATTTAGTGGCACATTTTAAGCAAATGTTCATTTTTAAGTGTTTGCCTATGTGAGCTTTACTTTGGATCTCATGGTCTTCTTTTCTACTCTATGTTGCCCTCTTACAGGACTGTTTTCAGACACATTTAGACAGGATTATTTTTCATACTTTCCTGATAAAAGTGAAACATCCAATAACATGGCTAAATTTCTTATGTTTAGTTATTTGCTCCGTTTCGGCCACTGAAGAGCTTCACTGCTTTAAAACTGCATTTTGACACCGAAACGTAAACCTAGTCTAGTATTTTTTGTCAACTTGACACAAGCTTGAGTTATCCTGGATGAGGGAGCCTCTATTGAAGCATTCCCTCTGTCAGATGGGCTTGTGGGAAAGATCGTGGGTCATTTTCTTGATAAACGGTAGATGTAAGGAGACCCAGCTTACTGAACACGTAGTTAGTTCTGGGTTGTATAAGAAAGCAAACTGAGCAAGCCATAAAAAGCAAGACAATAAGCAGAATTCCTCCATGACCCTCACTTCAGTTCCGATTCCAGGTTTCCATGTGAAATCGTTCCTTGTGTTCTTTGATGATGGATTGTGATAGCGATGTAAGCCAAATAAATCCTTTCCTCCCCAAGTTGGTTTTGCCAAAGTATTTATTACAATAATAAAAAAATAAGCTAGGATATTCTCTCATTGCTCCACTTTTTTTTCCATTTATATTATCTCTTTTCTATTATACCACATCCATTTAGATCTTCTTTGCCTCTCCCCACCAATTGTTCCTTTCTGATTCCTCGTATTCTATGAGTGCTCCAAGTCAAACACAAATCTAGAGATTTGAGGTTATGATCCACATATGAATAAGAACATGCAATGTTTGGTTTTTGGATCTGAGTATTACACTCAATATAATGTAATTTACTTCCATTTACTTAATTTTATTTTTCTTTATAATGGAATAAATTCCCATTACACAATATTTTCGTTATACATTCATCAGTTGATGGACATTTAGGTTAATTTCACGTTCAGGATATTGTGAATGAATAGAGCAGCTATCAACATGGATGGGGTTGTGCTCCTGTATTTGGAAATGGTATTTGGGAATGTGCCTGTGGTAGGTCTGATTCCAGTTTTTGTGAGTAACTGCCACACTGATTTTCACAATGCTTACACATATTTGCACTTCCATCAGCATTGGGGAGGCACCCCCTTCCCTGCACTCCCAGCAACAATTGTGCTTTGCTTTCTTTTTCTTTTTTATTGGATATTTTCTTTATTTACATTTCAAATGTTATCCCCTTTCCTGGTTTCCACCCTCCCAGAAACCCCCTAGGTTTCAGCACAGATAAGAGTGCTGCTGGATTCAGTTTACCAGGACACATTTCAAATGCATAAAAAAACAAAGCTCTGTGGAAATGCACCTAACAAGAAGGATGACAACAATATCCCAGCAGAAAGAAAGAACTGGGCACATTCAGCAAGGTGGGACACCCTTATGGTTCACATCCTGAACAGTGGGTGGAGTAACTATGAAAGAGAGGGCATAGTAGAGGTGCTTCTGCTTTTGTTCAACGTGTGGGAAAATTTTATCATTTATTATTTTTTTGATATTTTTATTGGACATTTTATTTATTTACATCTCAAATGTTATCCCCTTTCCGGGTTTCCCCTTCAGAAACCCCCTATCCCATCTCCTCTTCCCCTGCTTCTATGAGGTTGCCCTCCCCCCCACTCCCGCCTCCCTGTCCTGGCATTCCCCTACACTGGGACATCGAGCCTTCATAGGACCTAGAGCATCTCCTCCTATTGATACCCGACAAGGCTATCCTGTGCTATATATGCAGCTGGAGCCAAAGGTGGCTCCGTGTCAACTCTTTTGTTGTTGTTGTTGTTGTTGTTGTTGTTGTTGTTGTTTTTAGTTTTTATTTTTGATACTTTATTTACATTTCCGATGTTTCCCCTTTTCTGGGTCTCCTCTTTGGAAACCCCGTATCCCCTCCCCCTCCCCGCCTCTGTGAGGGAATTCCTCTTCCCACCTACCCGCCCACCCATTCCCATATTCCCACCTTGACATTCCCCTTTACTGGGGCCTCTAGCACCCTCAGGCCCAAACTTTTGGTTAGTCCCTGGGAGCTCTGGGGGGGATCTGGTTGGTTGATATTCTTGTTCTTCCTATGAGGTTGCAAACGGCTTCAGCTCCTTCAGTCCTTTCTCTAACTCCTCCATTGGGGACCCCATACTCAGTCCAATGGTTGGCTGTGACCCTCTGCCTCTGTATTTGTTGGGCTCTAGCAGAGACTCTCAGGAAACAGCCATAACAAGCTCCTGTCAGCAAGCACTTCTTGGCATCAGCAATAGTCTCTGGATTTGGGGCCTGTATATGGGATGGATCCCCAGGTGGGGCAGTCTCTGGATGGCCTTTCCTTCAGTCTCTGCTCCACATTTTATCTCCATATTACCTCCCGAGAATATTTTGTTCTTCTTTCTAAGAAGGACTGAAATATCCACACTTTGGTCTTCCTTCTTCTTGAACTTCATGTATACTGTGAATTGTATCTTGGCTATTTTTAGTTTTTGGGCTAATATCCACTTATCAGTGAGTGCAGACCATGTGTGTTCTTTTGTGACTGGGTTACCTCACTCAGGATGATATTTTCTAGTTCCATCCATTTGCCTAAGTATTTCATGAAGTCATTGTTCTTAATAGCTGAGTAGTACTATTTTGTAAATGTACCACATTTTCTGTATCCATTCCTCTGTTGAAGGATATCTGGGTTATTTCCAGCTTCTGGTTATTATAAATATGGCTGCTATGAACATAGTGGAACATGTGTCCTTATTACATGTTGGAGCATCTTCTGAGAATATATGCCCAGGAGTGGTATAGCTGGGTCCTCAGGTAGTTAGTACTATGTCCAATAATCTGAGGAACCGCCAGACTGATTTCCAGAGTGGTTGTACCAGCTTGCAATCCCACCAGCAATGGAGGCGTGTTCCTCTTTCTCCACATCCTTGCCAGCATCTGCTGTCACCTGAGTTTTTGATCTTAGCCATTCTGACTGGTATGAGGTGGAATCTCATGGTTGTTTTGATTTGCATTTCCCTGATGACTAAGGATGTTGAACATTTCTTTAGGTGCTTCTCAGCCCTTCGAGTTTTCTCAGTTGAGAATTCTCTGCTTAGCTCTGTTCCCCATTTTTGATAGGGTTATTTGGTTCTCTGGAGTCTAACTTCTTGAGTTCTTTGTATATATTGGATATTAGCCCTCTATCAAATGTAGGATTGTTAAAGATATTTTCCCAATCTCTTGGTTGCCTTTTTGTCCTGTTGACAGTGTCGTTTGCCTTACAGGTGCTTTGCAGTTTTATAAGGTCCCATTTGTCAATTCTTGTTCTTAGAACATAAGCCTTTGGTATTCTGTTCAGGAACTTTTCCCCTGTGCCCATGTGTTCGAGACCTTTCCCTACTTTCTCTTCTTTTAGATTCAGTGTATCTGGTTTTATGTGGAGGTCCTTGATCCACTTGGACTTGAGCTTTGGACAGGGAGGTAGGAATGGATCAATTCTCATTCTTCTACATGTTGACCTCCAGTTGAGCCAGCACCATTTGTTGAAAATGCTGTCTTGTTTCCACTGGATGGTTTTAGCTTCTTTGTCAAAGATCAAGTGACCATAGGCATGTGGGTTCATTTCTGGGTCTTCAATTATATTCCATTGATCTACCTGCCTGTCACTGTTCCAATACCATGCAGTTCTTATCACTACTGTTTGTAGTACAGCTTAAGGTCAGGGATGCTGATTCTCCCAGAAGTTCTTTTATTGTTGAGAATAGTTTTTGCTATCCTGGGTTTTTTATTATTCCAAATGAATTTGAGAATTGCTCTTTCTAAGTCTATGAAGAATTGAGTTGGAATTTTGATGGGGATTGCATTGAAACTGTAGATTGCTTTCGGCAAGATGGCCATTTTTACCATATTAATCCTGCCAATCCTTGAACATGGGAGATGTTTCCATTTACTGAGGTCTTCTTTGATTTCTTCCTTCAGACACTTGAAGTTCTTGTCATACAGATCTTTCACTTGTTTGGTTAGAGTCACACCAAGATACTTTATATTGTTTGTGACAATTGTGAACAGTGTCATTTCCCTAATTTCTTTCCCAGCCTGTTTATCCTTTGAGTATAGGAAGGCTACTAACTTGTTTGAGGTAATTTTATATCCGGCCACTTTGCTGAAGTTGTTTATCAGCTGTAGCAGTTCTCTGGTGGAGTTTTTCAGGTCACTTAAGTATATGATCATATTATCTGCAAGTAGTGATATTTTGATTTTTTCCTTTCCACTTTGTATCTCTTTGATCTCCTTTTGTTATCTAATTGCTCTAGCTAGAATTTCAAGTACTATATTGAATAGATAGGGAGAGAGAGGGCAGCATTGTTTAGTCCCTGATTTTAGTGGGAATGCTTCAAGTTTCTCTCCATTTATCTTGATGTTGGCTACTGGTTTGCTGTATATTGCTTTTACTATGTTTAGGTATGGGCCTTGAATTCATGATCGATCCAAGACTTTTATCATAAAGGGATGTTAAATTTTGTCAAATGCTTTTTCAGCATCTAATGAAATGACCATGTGGTTTTTTTTCTTTGAGTTTGTTTATGTAGTGAATTACATTGACGGATTTTCGGGTATTGAACCATCCCTGCATCCCTGGGATGAAGCCTAACTGATCGTGATGAATGATCATTTTGATGTGTTCTTGGATTCGACTTGTGAGAATTTTATTGAGTATTTTTGCATTGATATTCATAAGGGAATTGGTCTGAAGTTTTCTATCTTTGTTGGGTCTTTGTGAGGTTTTGGTATCAGTGTAACTGTGGCCTCATAGAATGAATTAGTTAGTGTTCCTTCTGTTTCTATTTTGTGGAATAGTTTGAAAAGCATTGGTATTAGGTCTTCTTTGAAGGTCTGATAGAATTCTGCACTAAACCCATCTGGTCCTGGGCTTTTTTTGGTTGGGAGACTTTTAATACCTACTTCTATTTCTTTAGGCATTATGGGAATGTTTAGATGGTTTATCTGATCCTGGCTTAACTTTGGTATTTGGAATCTGTCTAGAAAGTTGTCCATTTCATCCAGATTTTCCAATTTTGTTGGGTATAGGCTTTTGTAGTAGAATCTGATGATTTTTTTAATTTCCTCAGATTCTGTTGTTATGTCTTCCTTTTCATTTCTGATTTTGTTAATTTGGATTCTGTCTCTGTGCCCTTGGGTTAGTCTGGCTAAGGGTTTATCTATCTTGTTGATTTTCTCAAAGAACCAGCTCCTGGTTTTGTTGATTCTTTGTGTAGTTCTTTTTGTTACTACTTGGTTGATCTCAGCCCTGAGTTTGATTATTTCCTGCCTTCTACTCCTGTTGGGTATATTAGCTTATTTTTGTTCTAGTGCTTTCAGGTGTGCTGTTAAGCTGTTAGTGTATGCTCTCTTCAGTTTCTTTTTGGAGACATTCAGAGCTGTGAGTTTTCCTCTTAACTCTGCTTTCATTGTGCCCCATAAGTTTGAGTCTGTTGTACTTTCATTTTCATTAAATTCTAGGAAGTCTTTAATTTCTTTCTTTATTTCTTCCTTAACCAAGTTATCATTGAATAGAGCATTGTTAAGCTTCCATGTATATGTGGGCTTTCTGTTGTTTTTGTTGCCATTGAAGACCATAGGCTCAGTTTTCTTACAAATACATTGTTAAAAACAAAAGTGTGGTTATAGCCCTGTCAAAATAACCATTGAATACTGTATTGATTTTTCTAGGGACTATTCAAAATTATTTAAATTTCATGTTATTCAAACTATATAAATATATATACAGAGAAAATAAAGCATCACATAAATCTATCATACTTTTAAAATAAAAAGAAAAACTAAACAAATTAGGAATAGAAGTAATGAACCGGATTATGGTTAACTATGAAAAACATATCTAATATTACACTTAGTGATGGAGGACTACATGTTTGTTCTAAGGAAGAAGACTTGAGTGTTCATTCTTGCTACTTTCTTTCAACGTTTTTTGATATTTTCAATCTAGGCCGATTGGACAATAATCATTTTTAAATGCATGAATATTTTTTAAAAAAGAAGAAAATGAACACTGTTTTTGCCACTAGAGTGATTTTGCACACACACACATACACACACACACAATCCCAATGGATGCACTGAGACACTCGTAGAGAAAATAATAAACATGTTCAGACAGGTCACAAGATATAAGATCAATAAACAAGGCAGTATTTCTATACACGAGCAATCAAAATTTTGCAGTAAGAAAAATTCATTTGCAATACATCAAATAATATATTTAGGGTGAAAGAGTGCCAAAGATATATCTTAAAACTCTAAAAGGCCTAAATAGTAAACATAGTTTATAGTTATATATAGGAAGATTATTATTTTGACATTACAATACTCCCTCAATTTATCTATAGGTTCAATAAAATCTTCATTAAAGTTCCAACTTCTTTATTTTATATAACTTGACAAAATGATCCTGGAAAGCCAATGATCCCAGAGTAGCCAGGAAATCTTAAAAAGGAATGATACAAGAACTAGTTAGAAGATGAAACACAAAATGATGACACATTGGTAAAGACAAAGTGACGAAGAACTAAATTAGGGTATGCAAGATTAGTAATATTAGTTATGGGCCAATGGATGCATTTCAAGAGAGGGGGATAGAATACCAGTAATACAATGGGGAAAGGAGATGCTAAGAATAGGAAGGACAGGTGATAGGAGAGTGGAATCGACGAGCGAATGACATTAACACTAAAGATCTATAGAAAAGTCACATGGAAACCTACTACTGTAGAAGCCTCCTAAACTATATCCAGCATACACATATACATAATAGGCATATGTGAGTTTAATGTAATTAGCCTATAATGGAATGGTAGCAAGACACCACCAGCTATCAAATAAAAAACCCAATGCTATGTTTGAATTAACTTTTTTTAGAGCATGGTGTTTTACATACACTTTACAAATACATATTACAAATATCAAAATCAGATGACAAAAATTAAAAGGTGTCAAAATGGATGGATACAGGGCTTTATGTTGTTTTCTGTTTTTATACCGATTTTCACAAATTTTACTGTATATTTAGCCTATAATAGAATGTATATTTAATACAAAACTAGAAATTTGGCATATTTTTCTCTAGAAACTGACACTATTGGTTTTAAATGCATAAAATATAAAGAATGCAAACTAATCCCTTCATTCATTTTTAATAAACTGATGGAGTATTTTAGTTTAATTTAATTTTTCTATAATTAATATCTTTTCTTTTAGTTATTAGCCATTAGGGTCCCATAAATGCTCCCAAACCTTACAAGCTGTTTTCATGTTATTGGTTATTTTCCAGAACTTGATGGTAAGGCTATACTGCTGAAGACACCACATAATTGCCTCACAGACATGGGGAAATCAGCTGTTACCAACCTGGAAGCTCTTTCACTACCAGCTAGCTTTCGGAATGCTATAGGTTCCATACATACTTTAAGAGAGGAAACAGAATGAACAGTCTTACCAAGCTATGAACTCTAAGAGCTACAATAACAGCTATATATGGATACGAACAATTAGTGGCATGAACGTAATGGGACTGACCAAGCAGTCAAATACATTAAGTTTTATTTAAAGCTCATTACACAGAAGGAATGCATTCTTGGTACCATTACCTGGGCCAAAATTCCACAGCTAACTGTATCATATCCCTAGAAGAGACCCTGGAGCTATTAATTTGGTAAATGGATACAATAATAAGTTGCTTCTTGCACTTGGGAGGCAGAGGCAGGCGGATTTCTGAGTTTGAGGCCAACCTGGTCTACAGAGTGAGTTCCAGGACAGCCAGGGCTACACAGAGAAACCCTGCCTCAAAAAAACAAACTAATAATAATAATAATAATAATAATAATAATAATAATAATAATAATAATAATAAATTGCTTCTTAAAGTCTTATCTTTATACACACATGTTGGTGTATCTCTTAGTCATCGTCAGAACAGCTTCTATTTATAGTAAATAGTGACTAATACAGAGGCCCACAATTAATCAATATGCAGAGAATAAGAGACACTGTGGAGTATTCTGGGGTGTGTGTGTGTGTGTGTGTGTGTGTGTGTGTGTGTGTGTGTGTGTGTTTGTGTATCACCACTTCCCCCAAGGCTCAGGATCATCACAGAAGATGGGGAAGTTACAGAGGATATCTTCAGCAAACAGTGCTTACCAGACACAACTCCACCTTTGCAAACATAAAGTGACAGGGGCTGTGCATTCATGCATAAGACATGTGCGAGAAAAAGTCAGAGAAAACCCCAGTATAGATGTGGGAGGGAGGTACGAAGCACCATCCATAGCTGAAGCTGTATTGGCATTTGATTGCTCCTCAGAGTGCAACCATTCTTCCAGGATGTGTACTCTGTGAGGCTATCCATTCTCCTATACCCATCCACATACAGGCAGCACTGTATATACACAGTAGTTTTAAAATAATAAAAGCCCATAAGTTAGAGATGGGTAATGTCGGGGAATATAGGGGAAAAGTTGGAGGAGAACGATTGGGTGGATTTGATGGAAATACAGTACATGCATGCACAAAATTCTCAAATAGCAAAAAAGGAAAACAATTCCGATAAATCTATGACAATCAAAATTAGGTGGAAATGGTCAAGAAAAATGTGGACCGATTCAATAGACTTGAAAGTCCAGAAATAAACCTTGCATTTACAATCAATTTATTTTCCAACAAGAATGTTCAGACAGTAAAATGGGAGGAAACAAGACCTTCAACAAATGAGACTAAAGCAAGTGGATGGCCCATGCAAAAAGGTGAACTGGATCCCCTTACACGTTCTACAAAATGATGTCACATAGTGTAAGAGCTGAAGCTACAAAACTCTTAAAAGAGAAATAGATCTGTATGTATACATCTATGTTTTCTATGCATGGGGGGTGTCGATTAAGAAGGTAAAGGAACATACACATGCACACAGAAGACTCAAAACTCAGTTAAACTTGGTTCATTGTTGAAAATCTTATAAAAACTTCCCTGTAGTTTTTGCTCTTGCCACTGCGCCATAATCCTTCCATTACAGCTACATATAGTCTACACATCTGTCTTCCTAAAACATTTTCATAATCCTTTCCAAGGCTTGAGAATTAAGTCTTAGAAACAAACCTGTAGATTTGAGGTGCTTCTCAATCTGACCCCAAACTGCGTATTCGCCTAAGAAATAACTTCTTCATTTTAAATCTAACGCAGATTCTCACCTACCGCAACGAAAATAGGCTCCGGTAACCTGTGCACTAAGAAATGTGGAGTCTAAGCTTTTAACTCACAGAATTCTTACAAAGTATCAATCAATTATTTTCCAACAATGTGTGTGTAAGAACTAGAATGGTGCCATGAAATATTGGTTAGCAAATATCAAATGCTTAGCAGATATATTTTAGGCAATTAATACAAATTTCATTATTACATAAATATTCAACTACATTCCCTCACGACATGAGTCTATTTCAATGTCTCATCTATAGCATCGTCTGCAATGCATCTTATAGATGCTCTATTTACCAGGAATTACACAATTAAACTTGTAACTCCATCTCTTTGTTGATATTTTACTCAAATCTGTCTTCTAGCTTCTACAAATTTTAATAAACTATCATTAACAATTATATTTTACTGGTATATAATTTTAAATTTATATATCAGTATATAATTAAAAGATAGAAGTATTTAATAAAATGTTTATATATGAATATATTTAGAAAATGGTACTATTTCATACTACAAAAATATTTAAAATTTTAAATGATAAAAATTTACATTAATTATTTTTAAACTGTTCTTTGAAATTCCATAATAGTTTCTAAAATTAAAAATAGAGATAATTGTCCAAAATGATTTTTAGTGACTAAAATGATAATTTCTAAAAACAAGTGATTTCTAAAAATATTCTGTTCCCAAGTAAAATTAAAATTGATATTGTCCCATGTAATTAACACAAATAATTAAATACTAAGGCATTAACATTTAAATTAATTGCATTTTGTACAATATAAGTTGTCACTAAAATATAAACTATATAGAAAATAAATTTATCTTAATTAGAGTCCAGAGCACTTGCTTTAGAAATTTCTAAAGAAACTTCTCACTGGTCTCTTATTATCGTCATAAAAATGAGTAATGAAAGTGGATCAAAATTTCTAAGAACCATATTACTTAAAACCATAAAAAGAGCACAGAGCTGTATGCTTGAAAGTACCAAACACTTGATGCCTTTGCATATGGTATGTCAGTAACTCAACTTCATTTAAAATAGCTGTACAAAGACTCACAACGACCTCAAATATCACTAGACTGGAAATAGACATACCTGCCCACACCAACCATATTCCAGCATTGTAGAGTTGGAGAACAGAACGTTTTCAAGATGGCAAACGTGAGCGCAACAGCTGTTGATTCATTTAGAAGGACTACGATTTTCCTTCTTCTAACTGGTTATCAACTGCAACTCTGTACTTAGCCCTAACACTGCCACAATCCAAGCTCTGTTGCAACGTCGTGCTCTTACAGCTGAAACCTGTTGATAATGAACCTGAACCCATTATTTTGAGTCAATGAATTGAAAGAAATAGGGCAAAGAATGAAAGCCACAGGGCCAATTACGAGCATTCTTTGATGTATTACTTGCCAGCATCCACCATATCACTTTGTGTCTTTGTCTTGATCCCTCTGTTACTCATTAATTATTCTGGAAGGGTTAAAGTTCAGCGAGCTAATTGCACAAACCATCCTTCTTGGTAGGGATTCTCCATCTCTGACACTTTCCCCAACTGTGCCCAGCCACCTTGAATTGGGCCAATTACCTAATTCTTGAAATGTTTGCTTGGTCTTCCAGCATCTTTTCACACTTTGCCTAAAATATTTACTCTGGGTTGCCTAGCGAATAAACCAAACCAACTTAAGATTTGATTTGTGCTTGTCTTGGGATGCAATTTTTGCTAACTCGAATGTTCACATGAAATCTGCTCTATGCCCCTATCACAAGCGTGTGATCATAATAATTAAAAACACTTTGATAACTTGGTATTTCTAATAATATTAAATTATTTGTTCTACCCTCCTACCACAGATTCACTCTCCAGTCTAACAAAATTCCTTTTCTACATTTGCCAGCCAAGCTCCAAATAGAGAATATTCTTTTCTTATGTGGCATACTGCTCAGTTTTCCATCTTGTACTTATCAACCTCCAAATTATCTGCTTACTTAAAGGAATTGGTTACAAACCTGCATAGCTTTGTGTTTATTCAAATTTCAAAGGAGAATTCAAAAATATTCATACAAGTTTCCTGGGATGTTTCATACCATGGCTTATATTTTTTTTATAGTTTTCAAAATTGCTCAAAACTCTACTGTCCACTGTGTTCTAATTCCACAAAGCTGCTAGTGAGTTTCTATAAGGTAGTTGTTTGAGAGTTGTGCAAGCGTTAATCACTCTGATCATTTCACGCCCTGCATCAGTCAGTAATTGCTGACCAGCTTCTACACGCCAAGCAAGTACTATGTATAGAGACTGAGCTAGTCAAGTCCAGACTAATCAGATGATCACCAAATAATACCTGAATATAAATAAATATACAGAGAGCCTAAGCTGGCAAAAAGAGAAAGCTGACTACCATCTTCGAGAACAAAAAGGAGGCAGTCATGCACAAAGTGGGGCAGCATGAACAGTTATGCAAAGACTTATTAGAAGTCAGTGTGCTGGGCTTGCAGGGCTGAGTTGGGGCCAGTCTGCACACAGAGGAAAAGGAAAAAAGTGACTTGGGACTAGATTAAGAAGACCGATAGCAACCAAATCATGTAGGGTGTTTTAGACTAGGAAAAGGAATTATATTTTTATTTAAGGAACAATGGCTGTAGTGTGATTGATTTTTGCACAGCTGAGAAGAATACATCAGAGTTTTAAGAGCAAGAAAGAAATGAAGCACGGGATGAGTTTTTAAATAGAAATCCCATAAATCGTACCATTTCCCCCCTCTTGATAGAGTTCTTTGCACAATCCATAAAACTTTTCTTAAAATCCCTGTTTACAGAAGTGTTTTGACCAAATGATTGCATTTGCTAATTTTCACTAAACAGATGACCAAATCCCATCCTCCACCGAGCATCTGTGCCAGAAGAACAGGTTCTGGCTAGTAATAATGTCACGGCCATGTGGAAATATACTTAAAAGCCCAAGTATGAAATTGTTGAATAAGATTATTTAAAAGTTTGTTTGTAGATTTCACTAAATGTCACAAGGATGAAATAAGTCTAAGATGGAGAGAAAATGAAATTATTAGCTCCACAGAGATCAGAACCAATCATTCACTCAAAGTTACATAGGTTTCACCTTTTGATGGAACCACGTGCATGTATTTGGTTAGTTCACTCACAGTATTATCAATGACAACTTTTCAGATTGACCTTTTGATAAAGCTAACCCACTATAATAAAATAACCAGCTATGATTCCAAAGTTATTAAATATATCCTTTTAACTTCTCTTTCATAAGATGCTCTTAGCATTAGGATGGCAAAAAATAGTTCCCTGAATTAATTGACTCTTATGTAACCACAGCGAAATCCATCATTCAGAGCCTGTGGCTTGCCTAGTTCTCATTTTTAGAATGACAATTATTCTCTTTTAAAATTAACTTCTTTCAAACATGATTTATTAAGATATTAAGCTACTTTTACAAAGGAAAGTCAAAGGTAAATGATAGTTTTTGAAGGTATTTTTACTCTAAAGATTTTCCTCCCTTTCCTAACTTGAGACAGAAACACATGAAAAAAAAAAGAGGGGTATTCTAAACTGATGTTCAGCTCCTCAGAATCCATTTCCTCCCACTCCCACTACCCGATGGCTTGTCACACTAAATATTCATATCCTTCTATTTCTGGTTAGTCACACAATGGACGTTCCCCTAAAATAATGGCACTCCATCTCAGGCCAGGAAATTTGAAAAAGCTCAACTTCAAATGACTGCTTGAGAGTTCTTGTTTGTAATGTCCCGGATAGTCTTTCTTTATAATACCTTTCTAGATATTTTCTAAACACTTGGACTCAAATGTATCATTCTCTCCAGTTAACAAACGCAAAGGAACAGTGTGACTATCAGAAGAGAGTTTGGATGGATTCCGGGGACACTATAAGAATATGACTTGGTGCTTAACAAAAACAAAGACTGGAACTTTCTGCTAGACCATAACTTTAACCCCTCTTCTACTATGACTAATCTGTCAGTAAACTATTTCATTAAAATGGAATGGAAATCATGTAACTAAGAGATTGTGGTTCAAATATCTGCTTTCACAAATCTCAAGAGGCTATTCCTTCAACAGATTCCCTCTTAGATCTATAGAGAAAGTAGTTCTAAGAGTAAAAATTTAGAAATGAGACGATATCATGTCCCAGTTCACTTTTGCTTAGACAAAGACTGGCCCAAACTAGCTTGAAGGAGAAAAGGGTTTATTTCATCTTAAAGCTTAAATGTATCAGTGAGAGAAACTAAGACAAGAACACCAGGCGGGAACCTGAAGGCAGGAACTTAAGCAGAGACCACAGAGGAACAGGGCTTACTGGTTTATTTCCAGTCTCACATTCTGCTATTTTTCTTATCCAATCTAGGATCATCTGCCCATGGGTGTGCCCCCCACACCAACATTAGAGCAGAACATACTCTACAGACATGCTCATAGGCCAATTTGATGGAGAAAATTTTGGAACCGAGGTTCCCTTTTCCCAGATAGCTCTAGCTTGTATTAAGCTAGTTTTGTGGCAAAACTCACCATCACGCAACTTATTGCAACAGTGCATATAATTAAACCATTTCTATTTGTTACAACTAGTAGCTTTCTGGATTAATCTTTAATTATTTGAAACATGGCTGGAAAATGCCATGGCAAAACCATTTGACATATGGCCATATCAGTTTAAGGTTAGTGAAGGAAAGATTTCTCAGCCATTATTTAGAATTTCGAACTAAGTTGGTGTATTACATGCCTATAAAAATAGCCCATGAGCGAAGGTGCCAGAGATCACAAGTTCTAAGCCAGTCTGGATACTCATCAACCATGTCTCAAAATAACTACAAACTAACTATAGATGACAGGATTTTACCCCAATGAAACTGTACTTACATTTATTCAAAATAAACTATGTAAAATGTGTGATATTTTGTTAGAGCATTTTATATACCAAAGAAAAGTATTTAACTTTTAAGAAAATCTTAAAGTGAGTTTCAATAAATTAAAAAAAGGCACATAAAGTTGGAGCCCTATTAAACTTATAATGTCTCAAAACAGTGTCTCGGCTACTAAGAAACTATGTGTAGAAGTGGCTAAGGTATGTTTTTCCTCCTGTATATATTTGATATGAAAGTTGTGTTTAAAAAAAAATGAGAGGTGGCTGGAAAGATGGCTTAGCAGTTAAGAGACATGCTGCTTTTCAAAGTATCCGGATTCAGTTTCCAGTACCCACAAGGTAGTTCACCATTTCCAGGATGTCACATTCCCCTTTTCTGGCCTCTGTGGGCACTAATACAGCCAGAGCACACATACATGCATGAAGGTACACACAAATACACATGAAATAAAAATAAATAAATCTGAAAAGCCAAATACATAAATAAATAGATGAATAAATAAGTAAATGAAAGACAATGGGTTTTATATATCTTTGTCATTTTTCCAAAGTATGTAAGCTCCTAATCCGTGAGTACATGGCTTGAATCTAAAAGCATCCACTAAAGGATAGCTGGTTAGATATCAACACTTAACTGTGGGTTAAGATTTGGGTTGTTTTGGCCAAATATTTGATACATGATACTTTGCCTCACCCTAGGCCTCACAGCCATGATATTAAGTGACCATGGCAAGATACTCAGAGAACTAGGAGTTAAATCACTCCTTCTTGAGCTTGATTTCTTGTGTATTACAGACGGTGACAAAAAGAAATTAACTAGCAGAAGGAGATTGATGATTGCTGACAAATTTAATCATTAACAGTCCTTCCTCCACAGTCCACACACAGTAGATGTTAGTTATCTTTTACATCTTCCACACCAGGATAGAAATGGCTTCAAGAGTATACAAGGTGAAAGGTTACCATTAGAACAACTAAAATGTATTTCCAATAGAAAAGAAAAGGAAAATATTCTAAATGGTAATATGTCTCTAATAACAGAGCT
Source organism: Uromys caudimaculatus (assembly GCA_028551405.1). Taxonomy (NCBI): domain Eukaryota; kingdom Metazoa; phylum Chordata; class Mammalia; order Rodentia; family Muridae; genus Uromys; species Uromys caudimaculatus. The sequence goes on along the minus strand of CM052700.1, from coordinate 116,279,108 downwards.
CTTGTACTCATTCCGTTACTGAATCTAACTACCAAGAGGCCTACTTTTTAATTTGAAATCTTAAAGAAGAACTATTTTTAAAAGTACTACCTCTGCTATGTTCATTTTTGTTAGTCAGTCTTCTTTCTGGAATAGTATGGAGTGGATTTTATTCTAAATATACGACAATAGCATACCCTTTAAAACAATATCATAGTTCCCTTAAGTTTGTCTCTAAGAGAAATGTAAAACTGGTCATTTTACTATTTTTATATGAACTTTCTGTCAAGTTCTCATTTCTCATCTCAGAACTGTGATGCTTAGTACTCCCTATGCCTGGAGTATTTTTCTTCCCTTCCTAATATTCTGCTCTCATTCACATTAACCAGAGCATAACCTTTGTAGAACTTCTTGGGGGAATGCAGTCGCTAAACTCTTCAAACTCTGTCTCCACTTCCCATGTTGCAATAGAACTGTTTCTTAGTCACTGACATATTCAAAATTGAGTAGACATCAAGTTAGCATTTGTAGAACTCTTGGAAAACCAAATGATAAAACAAAATAAGAGTAACCTGAATTTCTCAGTTTCATTATCTAATATATGCATATACATATATGAATACACACACATATGCACTTCCCACAGAGATGGGGGTAGAACAGGCAAAATGAGATATAGAAGGAAATTCACTAGGTATGTTCATCCACTCTAGACATGTTCAGCCCAGATCCAGGTCTTAAGTTGTATACATAACAATTATGAAAACCCGAGAATGCTCCCTATTCCCCTCTGTTAAACCTCTAGTGTACAGGCATTATCACAAACTCTAAATCCACAGTGTTGCACTCAGTTCAGGGAAACGTCACCATTGCTTTGGGGAGTCCTTGTGTACATCGATAAATACTAGAAGCAATCTATATCCAAAGAAGCCTGAACAAACTTGGTGAGTTAATACTATGTACCTTCTATTGAAATTGAGATTTTTTGAAAAGGGTAAAGGAGTTTGTTTAGGCAATTCCTCACCTCCCGCCCAATGCCAGTGAGTTCAAGGCTCTTTCTCACTTTCTCTTCTATTAGATCCAGTGTATCTGGTTTTATGCTTAAGGTCCTTGATCTACTTGGACTTGAGCTTTGTACCAGGTGACAAATATGGATCTATTTTCAGTTTTCAGCATACAGACTGCCAGTTAGACCAGCAGCATTAAATGAAGATGCTTTCTCTTTTCTATTGTATATTTTTGGCTTCTTTGTCAAAGATCAAGTGTCCATAAGTGTATGGGTTTATTTCTGGGTCTCCAATTCTATTCCATTGGTTGACCTGTCTGTCTCTGTACCAATACCATGCAGTTTTTATCACTATTACTATGTAGTACAGCTTGACGTCAGGGATGGTGGTTCCCACAGACACTCTTTTACTGTTAAGAATTGTTTTCACTATCCTGAGGTTTTTGTGCTTTTCCATATGAAATTGAGAATTGTCTGTGAAGAATTGGGTTGGAATTTTGATGAGGATTGTGTTAAATCTGTAGATTGCTTTTGGTAAAATGGCCATTTTTACTATGTTAATCCTACTAATCCATGAGCATGGAGGAGCTCTCTGTTTTCTGAGGTCTTCTTCAACTTCTTTCTTGAGAGACTTGAAGTTCTTGTCCTATAGATCTTTCACTTGTTTGGTTAGAGTTATCCCAAGGTATTTTATATTATTTGTGACTGTTTGTGAAGGGTGTTCTTTCTCTATTTTCTTTCTCAGCCCGTTTATCATTTGTGTAGAGGGTTGACATCCCACAGTCAAAAACTCTGACCCAGAATTGTTACTGTCTAAAAGAAGAACTGCAGGGATAAAAATGGAGAAGAGCCTGAGGGAAAAGCACTCCAGTGACCTTCCCAAATTAAGATCTATCTCAAGGGAAGCCCCCAAGGCTTGACACTATTACTGATACTATAGTATGCTTACAGGCAGGAGCCTAGCATGGCTGTCCTCCAAGAGGCCCATCAAGCAGCTGACTGAGACAGGTGCAGATACTTACACCCAACCATTGGACTGAAGTCAGGGACTCCTGTGGTTGTATTAGTAAAAGGCTGGAAGAAGCTGAGGAGTAGAGTGACCCACTAGGAAAACCAGCAGTCTCAACTAACCCAGATACCTGAGATCTTTTAGACACTGAGCCACCAACCAGGCAGTATTCCCGAGCTGGCCCGAGGCCCACGACACATATACAGCAGAGGATTGCCTGGTCTGCCCTCAGTGGGAGAAGACACACCTAATCCTGGAGAGACTTGAGGCCCCAAGGAGTGGGGAGGTCTGGGGTGGGGGGGACATCCACTTGGAGACAGGGAAAGGAGGAATGGGATGTGGAACTGTGGGAGGGGGGACCTGGAAGGGGGTAACAACTGGACTGTTAAAAAATAAAAGTAATAATAAAATAAAATAATTTTTAATGGGGAATAAAGGGGTGGTAGCAAAAAGTTTGCAAGAACCAGATTAGGTAAACTCTTAAATAAAAAGGGAAAGTGAATAGTTGCTTTAAAGGGACGATTATGGAAGGTGTTAGAGAAAGGATGACATAATTAGAGATCTACTTCAGAAATGAATGTGTCACATTATAAAAGGGAGAACAAAACAGATTCTCAAAATCCTATACAAACAAAGACATTTGGCTTCCCAATGGATAAAAACATTGAGTAAACTGTACTCTCACTAAACATCTCCAACATGAATGTTTATTTAAAAAAATTAATAGTAAACAAATGCATTAATCCAATTTGCAATGAAATAGTCTGATCCAAATTTTTTCTCTATAACTTTACTTTTATTTAAATGTATAGAGAAACATCTAGTGAAAAATGCTATCTAAAAATAACAACACCAAAAGTATCAGAATATATATATATATATATTATAATTCTATATAATATATATTATAGATATCATATTCCTCATCCCCTTTACCTATTTGATTAAACAAAAAATCATAAAGTTATGACAGAATTGAATCTCTAAAGCAAAATAGCTTCCATACTAGTGCCTTAATGCCAGTCTTACCCCCGAGCAAACTTTTATAGTGATTTTCTTTGGAATGTGGCAGTTGAATACAAACATACCAGATCTGTGTTTGAATAGTAAAGCTACTATTACCCGTAAAGAAGGAGTTTAAGTTGTAAACATATAATGCTTTTATAAAATCCTACCAATTTTCCTTCCAGAGTCCAACTCTCATGCCAGTTTCTCCAATAAATTGCCCTGTGAACTCAGAAAGCCCTCCTTTCATCGTGCCTTAAGGTTCAAGTGCAAAGAATAAATGACACAAAGTGTATGTCAATAGATAGGTTTCTATTCTTTTAATACTAGTTGGAGCCAGAACTTCACCTGTCAGAGCCTATAGATGATCCTCTCAATTGCCTTAGATAGGATTAAATCATTGCATAGGGACTGCAGACTTAAACAGACAAAAATCTTGGCAGCTATGTCTGTCATGTTCCTATTCACTCTAAAATAAATATATTGCCTAAGGCAAGACAAACACAATCAGACATCTTAGTACTTTGCTTTTAGGGTATTTTTCCTCATAAGATTAAGTTTACCCAAAGTTTGAAAAGAGGAATGATTTATATCTATATGAATTAAAGTTAACTCATTGTGTTCTCTAGCATCATTCTTCCCAAATGACTTAGGGTCAAAGGCAACGCTGAATAAGAAGCTTACCGTGTTGGTAAAAGTAATTAGCTTTTGTGAGTTGGACAATCCCACCAAGTTTACAAGGCAGATTTTCATAAAGGTCATTTACCTTTCCCTTTATCTATATTTTATGAACTATAGAGAGTGCAGTTCACCTCTGTAGAAATTGAGTAATTGAGCACAAGCCAAATTATATTTTGAATACTATATCCAAAAGTATATTGATCACTAAAACAAAACAAGTGTGATTACTGAGAAAAAAACTAAATAAAATGAAAACAAACAAAATCACCATTTTCCACGGGCTTGACAACAAAATGCAGGTAAGGTCATCTAGAGCCCCCAGTAAGTGTCCCTCTGGTCATTTAAAACAGTCCTAAAATAATCAATTAGTTCATCCTTTTAAAGGTAGAAGGAATTGTGTCTGTTTCATCAGCAGGTGTATTCAGTCGGTTTCAGTTTAGTGGGTACCTACTGGGTGAACTCATAAGACTACTCTGAAGTCTCCATGAATGCAGTAGCTTTGTCTTCAAGGGAAATTTTTCTTGCAAGAGTCAAGACACAACATTCATGAAACCACAGTATGATAGCACATGAAATCTGTGCTGTAATCTAAAGAATATGTACGCTTGGGGGGGGTGACAAAGAAACAAAACGCTAGGCTAAAAATCTATAGGGGGCAGTTCATGGTAAAGGCTTTTATTCTCTTTTCGTCTCCAATGGTAGCGTTTTAGAGTTAGTTTCTGTACTTGTGCAGTGTTTTATCTTTTTAAAGTTTTTTGAAACTAAAATATAGTTGCAATCATTTTCTCTTTCTTCCCTTCCATCTTTCCTATGTACCCCACCCTTGAGCAAGGCCTCTCAGGGAGCACATGAGAAAAAGAAGACAGAAAGGTCTAAGTGAATAAAATGGGCAAGAATAGATACTGAAAAGAAAAGAAGAGAAAAGAAAAGAAAAGAAAAGAAAAGAAAAGAAAAGAAAAGAAAAGAAAAGAAAAGAAAAGAAAAAAGCAGGATTTGAAATTTTGAATCCTGCAGTGTTTATTTACCCAATCAGGAGCTCCGTGTCTGACTGGCTCTGTTAATTGATTCTAGAGTTGCCATTTGTTTTCCTTTCTTCATTTAACTGGTCACTTTTAACCTTAGTCTTAACAAAAGCAATTCTCTTTCTAACTTCATACTCCAAACCTTTTACTTACAATTTTATGCCTAAAATAATTTCTCATTTTCATGGAAAAAATGTCTACATTATTTTTAAACTACACCAGACTCACAAAGGTCTGCTCGGGGAAGGAAATATCTGTTAGTGTTAGAATATACATTGATGGCTATTTCTTATATGAAATGTGAACGCTAAAGGTTGCAAAGGTATAACCCGACCCACACCATGGAGAGCAATAGAAGTTTTTGTATTTGCTTGCGTTGCCTTCCAAAGAGAGTGATTTACAGTAGTACACTTATTGTGACTAGTATAATAGTACATTTATTATTTTTGGTTGTTTCATTTTCTGTTTGTCCCCAGGTTATCCAAATTTGACAAAGTTTATTGGAAAAGCAAGTTGGGTGAGCTTGCAAAAACAAAAGCTATCAGAAAACATTGAAAGCATGCATGTAAGTGAAACAGAAACCACACAGAGGTTGGACAGCAACAACATAATTTGTAGAATAATTGAAAGTAATTTAAGGAAAGAGAGTGGACATAAATAATCTCCATTCCCTGAGTGTGGGACCATAAACACTACAGAGAACTTGCCCCCAGTAGCTAGTGACATGAATGGCTTTATAAGTGCCAGGACTGGTTTGAAGTCATATGGATAAGACCACCTGCTGTTAACATGATTACTTTTTCTCATTATGCCTAGGCCCAGACTAGAATTCGGGATTTAGTTTCCTGTAAGCACTACCATGTAATGACAAATATATTTAAAAGTTTCAAATAAGAGTACATTTGGGATGTAGTCACCTTACAAATTACCCAGCTTGTGGATAGGTTTCCTCAACTATTATTTTTTATTTGGCGGTCATATTAGTGTTCATTATTATAATAGCCCAAGCCTAGGAGAACGAGCGCCCCATACCTAACCTTTACTCTATAAATTGAAGTGAAATTGCTAACTCCCATCAGAAGGTAATTAAATGTAGGATCACTGATTTCATGCCGAACATTGTGTTTTAAAAATACATGCCTGGGATATCCAGTAGGTGAATTGCTCCTTAAAGATACAAATAATGAGGATGCTGGTTATTTTTCAACTCTAATTAACAGGTGTAATACTAACTTGCAAAAGTATCATTAAAATGGTATCCAAGATTTACAGAAACTATAATACAGAGTTGGTTACTTAATAATCCTTTCAGAGTCTGACCTTTTCAAAATGTACTCTAATATCTGGCCATAAAAATCACTGAATTATGAAAACTTTGTTACCTTAATTCAACTTAATACCTATTTCTCACCGGATGTTTCTCTGTTTTACTGAAAATGAAAACGCATTTCCATAAAGGCAACTATATCACCAATAAACCAAAAGAACTTGGGAGTTAAAAAGTTATGGACAGAAAGGTGTCATTACACCTAAAGAGTATTTATGTGGACACATACAAGTACACAAACATACACTGAAGCCTAAGATTTATACATAATATCCAATAAGATCCAAAATCTTACTCATGAAAATGCTGTAAACTGAGCCCCCAATTGTAAAGCTTGCCCATAATGTAACCCAACGTAATAGCGGAGCCTCAGCCTCCTGGCTTCAATTCATATTCCTTGCGGTCACTCAATAGTAGTGTTAAATCTGCCTCCTGTCTTTATATCTCACTTTGGACATTTTCAAAGGCCATTTCTGCTCAGTGCAGTCCCACCTCCCTAAGTTCCTCCTGTCCCTTGTTTGCTTTTCAGGACACTTGGGAGAGTTCTTGCCTGGGCTGTCACCTCTGTCATATTACAGGATTAGTTTCCCTGTCTTGCATACTCGATCTCTTCTCCTTCTTTTCTCCCCCTTGTCTTTCAGTCTTTTTGGTTAATTTATTTTTTACTTAAAAAAATATTTTTTATAAAATTGTTTTTCTTATGTTCTTTTACCTTCCCAGCTATTCCCAGGTTCTCCCAACTTCTCGACCCATTCTGTCTCTGTCTCTGTATCTCTCTCTCTGTCTCTCTCTGTCCTGTGAGGCCACTCAGCATCCACCCCTGTATTAGTCAGAGTTCTGTTAACTCACAGAAGTTATGGAATGGACCTCTCTTTCTCTCTCTCTCTCTCTCTCTCTCTCTCTCTCTCTCTATATATATATATATATATATATATATATATATATATATATATACACACACACACACATATACACATATATATATACATATATGTGTGTGTGTTATATATAATATTATAATACATATATATATACAGATAGATGTTATATATTATATTTATATATGTATATATGGAGAGAGAGAGAGAGAATTTATTGGAATGACTTACAGGAGGCAGTCCAACTTATTTAACAATGACCAGATGTGAATGAAAAGTCCATGAATCTAGTTGCTGCTCGGTCCCACAAGGCTGAATGTTCAGCTGGTATTCTTTATAAGCTGGAAGAAGCAGGTTCCAATGCATGTGTTGGCAAGGTGAGTTCAAGTAGGCAAAGAAGGAACAAACCCTTTTGTCTTCTGCTATCCTTATATAGGCCTCCAGCAAGGTATGGGCCAGATTAAAGGTGTGCTTCAAGATCTGGACTAAAGGTATGTTTGATCTCAATCAAAAGCATCTTTCTGCCTGAAGATCCAGATCATGGGTGTACCCTTTTCTTCTCTATTGTAGTTCATTCAAGATTTAGACAAGTTGACAACTGAGAATAACCATCACAACCCCTTCTCTGACTTACATTTCCATAAACAGTCACACATATTGAATTTCTTCATAAAGTCTCTCAGTTTTCCTTCATTTATTTACAGTCAGTGCTATTATATTAACCTAAATAATAAAACTTTTAAAACAAAATATTTAAATAAGATCCAGAGTTTCCTACTCTAAAATCCAAAATGCTGGGAATACAATTAGTAGTTACTCATCATGTGTTGAATCAAGAAAGGCATGAATTTAGTAAGAAAGGACAATCAAATTCTATCACTACTGTGACTGAACAAAATTTAAAGCAGAATCATGGGAAATATTTAACTAGCAGCACCAACTTCTTTTAAAATTAAAGAAAAATATTAGAAAAATAGATGTTAAAAAGACCAAGCAGAATTTATGGAATTGAAAAATACAATGAATTAATTTTTAAAATGCACTGAATAATCACAATAGTAAATTAGAGATGACAAAATAACACAAAATAACCATCAATAGACTTAAGGACAGAACAGCAAAATTTATCTGTTCTAAACAAGAGAGAAAATTGATTTGTAAAATAATCTGATTTCAAATACCAATAGAATAATAATAACACACAACTTCTATGTCAGAATTTCAGAATAAAGTGTGTAGAGTTACACACGCCAAAAAAAATTAATTAAGTAATGACTTAAATTTTCCCAAACTGTTTAAAGGTATAAATATACATATTTGAGAATCAGAAACATGTCTGAATAAGCATTGTAATTAAACTCGAAAACAACAGAGGTAAATAGAAACAGTCACAAAGTAAGATTAGAGATATTTGACTCAGTTCCTATGACTAAACACCTATTCAAACAGCAAGAAATTGTTATTGTGTACCATGAAAACAAAAGCAAATAATGCTTTCACTTTCTGAAAGGTAGGAATTGGTACCTTGAAATTCTATCTGATAAAAATAGCTTTCAAATATAAATGAGAAATATAAAGCAATCTCAGAAGAAGGAAAACTTAAATAATCTATCAGTGCTGTGGGAGTAACCAAACAATAACAGGTTTGACTTAAGACCCACACTGTGAGATTGAACCCAATTCGACACTGCTTGGGTGACCAAGAAACAGAGAGAGTAAATACCCCAGCTACCTATGGTAAAAACCAAAAACAAATGAACAAACAAACAAAACAACAAAAAAGTAAACATAGTGATAAAATGACTCCTAATGATATTATGTTATAGGTCAATGTCTTTTCACTATTGTGTTCAAAACACTAGCTGAAGCAATAAGGCAAGAAAAGTTACAGGAACAAAAATTTGGGGGAAAAGGAAGAAGTCAAATTATCCCTATTGCAGATAACATGTAAGAGATCCCAAATTCTAATACAGTACTAGAACTGGCAAGATACAGATTTGACTTGCATAAGCCAGTAGTCTTTCTGAAATAACAGTAAGAATATCTTTTTTAAAATGATGTAAGGTATATTATTACCTATCTACATAAAATTACCTATAATACACATTAGTGTGAGTATACATGTGTAATTTATGTAAAGTTCTCCCATGTGAGCTGACAATGCTCTCCTAACAGCTTTAGGCTAACAGAAACCCTAATACCAGGAATAGGAACATCATAGGATATTGTTGCTGCTTTTGGCTGTCTCCGAGTTGGAAGGTAAGTCTTTATTTGTGAAGATACCATATACTTGGAACATAGGAGCCCAGGATTTGGATCTGATCTAAAAATTTTCTCCCTGAGGACTAAGCTTTCATAGTACCAGAAGATACCATGCAAGATTCTAAAGGAAGAAAGCAACCAATAGTCCTACCTAGTTGGGATACCTATGCTCCATAAAATGCCCATGATGGCTTGACTACTGTTAAGGATATCAGAGTGGCACATATACTCTCGCAATAATCAATAGCGCTTTGACTGGATTTCTTGACTTAAGGCCCATTCAACAAGAAGGAAACCATGCCTCAGACTGGAAATAAAGCCAACTACTTGGAACTTGTGAAGTCATGGATCTTGTAAGAGAAACAACATTCATTTCTTTACTAATCCAGCATAATTTTTAAGAACACTTTAAATATTTATCTTTGTATCCATAGATAAGCGTAGTTCTCATCCTTCTCTGCAATAGATGAAGATTATTACAGAAAACTACAACAGATCAAAGTGCAGAGAACAAGAGATCATGTAGTACCCACTCCAACTGGTGCACTTACAACACAATTCCTAAACCTTAGGTTTAGACATTATGCCAGAAGATAAGTCAGAAAGATTGTAAGAGTCAGAGGAACAGAAAGTTTACTATGAGGTATTGTCTTATAGAAATGTCACAGAGGCTACAATCATGAAGTTTCTTTGTAGTGGTTGGAATTGGAATGGCCCTCATAGGCTCATATATTTAATTGTTTGTCATTAGATAGTGGCACTACTTGAGGAATTAGGGGGTGTGGTCTTCATGGAGGAAGTATATCACTGGAGGTGAGGTTTGGGAAATGTCTCCCTTCTGCCTATCAACTAGGATGTAGAACTCTCAGCTACCTTTCCAACACTATGTATGCCTATATGTTACCGTCCTTCCCATCATGATGAGAATGGACTAAACCTCTGAAACTATTAGCTATGTACCATTAAATATTTTCCTTTATTAGAGTTGTTGTGGTCATGGTGTTTCTTCAAAGCAATAGAAAATTGACTAACACAGTCATCAATGTGGCCGCCTAAAACAATATCTGAAAAATAATGACACAAATAGACAAGCTAACATGAACAGGAAAAAGCTCACAGGTCAACAAGGGAATATTAAGTATGGATGAAGTGGTCATCTTCAGGGAAGAGTCCCAGTGTTGATTAGCCACACCAAGTAGCCAGCTCTGAGATTATAGGCACACAATTAACTTCATACAAATGTGCAAGTTGTATTTATAAACTTAGGAATATGTGTGTGTGTGCATAATAATAATTAAAGAAAAAGGAGTCATAAATTTGAGAGATAACAAAGAGGTGAATGGCACATGGAAGGAATTAAAGGGAGGAAAGAGAACAGGTAAAAACTGTGTGTGTGTGTGCGTGTGTGTGTGTGTGTGTGTGTGTAAATGTGCTAGGCTGCTCTTCAGTATTTAAAAAGTGATTAATATTTTTAAAAAACATTTTTAGGATTGCAGAAAATATTACAGAGAAATTTTAGAGTTCACATACACTTCATTCCTATACTCTGACAGTTTCACTTTATCAATATAGTGTAATTGTGTGGTCCACGTGTTATAACTGATGACCAATACTTATGTGGTACTGTTAAGTGAGGTTCCTAGTTAACATTAAGTTTCACTCTCAGTAATATACAATTGTATGGGTTTAGGCAATGCATAATTTCATGTGTCTGCCAAGATACTGAGTTCAGTATTTCAATAATACTCTTGGACCCATCAATATATCCCTTGCCGCCCATGAGTCTTGGGTTCTCTATAACAACCACTAACATCTTTGCTCCCTATACGGTAGTGACTTTCAAGTATGTCCTGTAGTTGGAATCATAATGTATGTAGCCTTTACAGACTTGTGACTTTTTCTTTATGGGTATGTGATTTGACAGATCATTTTGTTTCATAACAAACACCATTTTCTTGTATGGATAGAACACAGTTTGAAAATTTACCTAATTGATGTTTCTATTTGAGGCAATTATCCATTGAGATGACATAAATCTTTTAATATAGGTATCATTTTGAACTCATTTGTATAAATTCTAAGAACACAGTTATTGAAGTGTTTGATATGAGTAAATCACCCAGACTTTCATCCAAAACCTCTTCATTAACAACAAGAACGCCTCAACTACACTTTCAGAGATCATTTCTATAGTTCGTTTCTAGAGAATGCCTCTTGCTCTGCATTCTTCCCAGCTGTAGGTGTTTTTAACATTTTAGAGTTTAGTTATTTCAATGTGCATTTAGGGATATTTCATTCTCACTTTATTTTGGAAACTTCCTAGTAACATGGTAATTTTCTATTTCTATATGTACTTTGTCAAAGTTTTACTCATTTTAAAAGACTGAGTCATTTGTTTTTTATCAGGAGTTTTATGTGTTATTCATTACAACATCTTTAAATACAGTTTGATGTTTTGCAAAATATATAACACTTTCTGATGTGTGGAGGTAAATTCTATTTAGAAGATTGAAAATATAAAGGAATCTAGACAGAAGTCAGTTGTCTATACTTTAAGACTACATAGTCCATAGCAATAGATACATGTGTATTGTAACATGGAAAACATTTAAAAATACCCAGAAATATATCTGGAAAATACAATAAGTAAATAAAATTGAAACTCTAGTAATTCACAGAAAGAAAAGGAAAACTGAAGAATAAGAGTATGAACAAACAAACACCAAAGGATAATGTGACTGACTGAACCCTAAAATACCACAGTGCATGTATACGTAAGATATTGAGTCCATTTAGCATTGCTCCTATGTATGTGTAGTCAATGTTGACCACATGGGATTGAACAACCAATGTGGTCATTTGACTGTGAAAAAGATTGATTCTCCCTGTAACAACAGGCATGGATGATCAGCTATAGCTGTTCATTTAAGCGTAGGGTCATGTGAATTTCTCCTGTCTGCATTAGAATGTCAATGGGTAATTATCTTTATGCTGGTCTTATTCAGTCAACTTTATTATTGATAGTATGTTATTATTTTTAAGTAGATATATTTACACCAAATAAAGTACACTTTTAAGAAAACTTACCAAAAATTAAAATGATCCACAGTAGCCAAAGTATGAAGCCACCAAGGAAATTATAATTCTGTGTATATATGCACCCAAATGCATGTTATCAAAATTTATACAAGTGGCAGTACTGAAAGAAAAAGTATATGCATCTTCTACTTGGATTGGATTTCAATACTGTTTAAGGCTGTTTGTGTAAATCAAGTTGTAATTCAAAACATGAACATATCCAGGCCCATGTGATTCAAACAGAGAATCTACAAAATATTAAAAATTGATACAAATCTTATATAATTTCTTTCAGAAAATGGAACTGGAATAATACTACCCAGCTCTTTTAAGTGAGATATTTTTTATTTAAATCCATTTGAATTTTATAGATGCATATACTGAGTAACCCAGACTCATTTCTGTAGATCCTAGCATGTACTCTTATATTTTCATGCTTAGGTTGAAATCCCTATTGAAGCTATAAAAAGAAAGCATGCATGGGAATGCAAAGAAAAAGTTTCCAACTCCTTTTTGAGGTTACCATCACACTAATACTAAAATCGAGACAAAAAATAATGGAATGAAAAAAAATAAAGCTAGAGATATATATCATTTATGGACTTCGATTCAAAAACATTGAAATACTACCAAACTGAGCCTAGTATTGGATCAAAACAAATTGACAACAGGAAGAAAATTTGCAAGAGAAAAAAATGGTAAATTAGATTGTAACAGAATGAAGAAACTACTAGTTCTGTGAAATGACTTTTTAAAATCATAAAAGCAGAGAATGAGAAGATATTAACAAACCATACAATTCACAAAACACCTCTATATAAAATACAAAAAAAAAAAAAAAAGAAGGAGTAATAACCTATTGGCTTCACTAGTCTCTGCTGTTTACATTTTCAAATTGTAATTCTATTAAATGTTCTGCTCCCTGGGTCTAGAACCCTTTTTGAATTACATTTACATAAGCTTTCTTTTGTTGTTTAGGTCTAGGAAATCCCCCAAGCCTTCTCCTCTCACAAGTTCCAGGATTGGTTGGGTGGGGTCCCATCTTGATATGACTATTTACTTTATACAATTCAGCATCCAGTTTTTCTTTAAACTTCCCTTAAACTCTCTCTAAGCACAAACTTGTCTCCAACACTACATTTTCTAGTGCTTCTTTTCTCCCCAAAATGTACATTTTGTATTTCTCTTTGCCCCACTTGCTCTTCATTGTAGATCTGTATAAGTGTGATCACTAATGACCACAGGGTACAGTAAATACTAAGCTGAAGTAGAAATTTTTGGTTTCGTTAGAGACTCAGTATGTCATGTGATGTTTTCTTGAAACTGTCTTGTGATAGGTTGTCCTTGCTGAAGCAGACACATGGGAAGATGTTTTACTAAGAATAGATATGTAATGCTTTTCTGGAGGTAGTCTTAAAAAAGGACATGCAATGTTTTGCTAGTACAGATGCTTGAGAGAACACGTGATGTTTTAAATAGATGAATATAGATTAATGGACAGTGGATGATACTAGATGATATTGGTAGGCCTTAGAATTCTTTGCTGATCGTTGTTGGAATTTACTGAGGCTGGTCTGCACTGATGACCCTAGGTGGTATTGGTATGCCTTTCCGTTCTTTGTTGGTTATTGTTTGTCATGACTTCATAGAAAAAAAAAATGCACCAAAAAAACTTCTAGCAATGTTCCGGCAGCTTGTTGCTGCTTCTCCAGATTTAGTCCACTGACATCTTCTTGCTTCTTCTGAGATTCGAGCCAATTGAGAGTCTTATGGTTTCTTCTAGATTGACCTGCCAATACTGATTCATAAATGCTATTTATTAGCCCTGCCATTGCTAATTCATAAATAGTGGTTAAGAGTAGATTGAGCTGCCACTACTGATTCATATAAACTAAATGACTGATATCCTGATAACACAGATTTGATTGGCTCAAAAATAATATTTCTAAACAGGCCCACATCCTCCTTTGGTCTATTAATCTTTCCTCTGATAGATGATGGGTTATTTTAAAACCCTTATTAAAAATAGATTTTAAAAAGTTTAAGCCTATACTAGGCTGTCTTGAAATCTCCTCTGCCAATGATACTAGTCAAAAGCACTTTAATTTAGCCTTTGACAGATTTTAAGGGCAAGGGCAAAAAACAGCTGCATTCTTTTCCAAAATATCACAGTAATGGCCTCTAATACTCTTTCCTTCTTAAACATCTTGAGCTGTGCCACCATAGTCAGCATTGCTCTGCACTTCTGCCTTCCATGCTACTACTAGGATGCCCTATTAAGCTCAACTTACAGAATTCAATGCTTTCCTAATCTAAATTTTTCCATATTCATTCAAATAACAGCATGGCCATACTCAGGACAGCAAAAACCCAGTCCCTGGTACCAACTTCTGCCATAGTTACTGTTCTATTGCTGTGAAGAGACACCATAACAAAGGCAACTCTAATAAAATGAAAGCATTTAGTTGAGAGTTTGCTCACAGTTTTAGAGAGTCAGTCCATGACCATCATAGTGGGAAGCAGACAAGCATGGTGCTGGAGCAGTAGCTGAGAGCTTAAATCCTGATCTGCAGGCATCAGATAGAAAGGGAGAGAAGAGAGGAGAGGAGAGGAGAAGGAGACTGGGAATGGACTTTTGAAACCTCAAAGCCTAACCACAGTGACACACCTTCTCCAACAAGACCACAACTACTGCACTAGAGCCACACATCCTAATTCTTCTCACCAAAGAGCTCCACTAACACGCAGTCAAGCAAATGAGCCCATAGGAGCCATTACCATTCAAATCACTGTAATACTTAATAAATGAATAAGTGGCAGCTTGCTATATCTATATTAACTCTGTGTAAACCATGTTCACTTGGCCTATAGGATAATATTCAAGTGTACGTTTACAGTAATGTCTTTATTAAAACAGTCAAATTTATTTCTTCTTTGCACATCCACGTTATATATGACAAAGATAAGTTATCTGCTAGATATACCTGGGCTAGCCAAAACCAAATATTAAATTTCAAATGAACCTGAAATTACCAATACCTAGAACTGAATGAGATCTTGAATGAACAGCGAAAGACCCATAGTGTGAACCCACAGAATTGTAAGAGGCAAAAGAGTTCCCTGGTAGGATCACTGATTTTCATTGAGGTAATCAAATGTTCAAAGTTTACGCAAGTACAAACTAATCATGTGGATATGATTAGACAGTAGATCCCTTTTATTTTAATCTTTCACTTCATTTTATTTTACTCATGTATGTATATTGATATTGGGTCTTGTCCATCTCAGGCTAGTTCGAAACTGTCTAGGTAGTTGTCTTACTTAAGGTTTTATTGCTGTGAACAGACACCATGACCAAGGCAACTCATATAAGGATAACATTTAATTGGAGCTGGATTACAGGTATTCAGTCCATTATCACCAAGGTGGGAATATGGCAGCATCTAGACAGGCATGGTACAGGAGAAGCTGAGAGTTCTACATCTTCATCTGAAGGCTGCTAGCAGAATACTGACTTCCAGACAGCTAGGATAAGGGTTCTAAAGCCCATACTCACAGTTACACACCTTCTCCAACAAGGCCACACCTACTCCAACAGGGCCGTACCCTCTAATCTTGCCACTCCCTGGGCTGAACATATACAAACCATCACATTCCACTCCCTGGCCCCCGTAGACTTATTCAAACGTATGAGTCTATAGGGACCATACCTAAACATACCATAATGTAAAATATATTTTGTCCAACTTCAAAAGTTTCCATAGTCTATAACAGTCTCAACAATGTTAAAAGTCCAAAGTTCAAAGTCTCTTCTGAGATTCATCCAATCACTTAACTGTAATCACCAAAGCAAGAAAGGAAACCAGCTGGGCAAATTCCAAACTCTGCATCTCCATGTCTGATGTCAACACATTCTTCAGATCTCCAAATCCTTTTTCATCTGTGTTGAATGCACCAACTTCTTTCTCCTGGGTTGGTTCCACTCTCTGTTAGCAGCTTTCCTCAGCAGATAGCCCACAACTCTGGCATCTCGAAAATCTTGTGGTCTCCAAGGCAACTTCAATGTTACAGCTTCTCGTTTCAATGTTTGGGATCCACACATGATCTTCTGGGCTCCTCCAAAGGGCTTGGGTCACCTCTCCAGCTCTACACTCTGTAGCACTCTAAACTCAGGATGATCTACTCCACTGTCGCTGCTATTCAACCCATGATACTGGCATCTCCAATATGCTAGAGGTCTTCTGCTGTAACTAGGCTTCACAAATAGCCTTTCATAGACTCTTCATGGTTCCAAGGTTCAACTCCTTTGCATGACCCCTTCAGTCCTGGACCATCAATTGTAACTGAGGCTGTACCTTCACCAATGGCCTTCCATGGCCTCTTACAGTACCAAGTCTCAGCTGTTCTTCATGACCCCTTCATGCCTTCAAAACTAGTACCACCTAGGTGGCTCTTATACATTACCAAATACAACTGCAGTACAAGGTACAACCTTGGCTATCTCTGAAACACAGCCTCTTTGTGCTCTCAGAAGACATTTGGCAGAAGATTTCATCTCAGTGATGCTGATCTCTTCTTAATCACCACTAATTTCTTAGCTCCAGTTAACCAACATCAATTGTCCTAGTAGTCCATTCTGTTTTTCACTCTAATGCCCGTGTCACATGGCTGAAACTGCTGAGTTCTGCTGCTTGTAGGATCTGAAACATGGCCCCCCTTGTTCAATTACATTATTACCAGCTTTCTATTTTCCAACTCCTTCACTGCCTTAACTTGGCTGTTCTGGAACTTGCTCTGTGGACTAACTTTGAACTCAGAGATCTGCATGCCTGTCTTCTAAGCACTGGGATTAAAGGTGTGGTCCACCAAGCCTGGATTTAAGTTTTTCTTCACCTAGAATTTACTCTGTTCTAGGCTGGCCTTGGACTCGGAGATCTGCTTGCCTTTGCCTCCTGGGATTAAAGCTTGTACTTCTATGTCTGGACCTAAACATAGCTGGGTGGGATCTTGCCCCAAGTTCACTACTCCCTTAATTCAATTTAATATTCTTTGTTTTTGTTTTTGTTTTTTTTTTTGTTTTGTTTTGTTTTTGTTTGTTTTTGTTTTTCAAGACAGGGTTTCTCTGTGTAGACCTGGCTGTCCTGGAACTCACTTTGTAGACCAGGCTGGCCTTGAACTCAGAAATCTGCCTGCCTCTGCCTCCCAAGTGCTGGGATTAAAGGCATGCGCCACCACTGCCTGGCCAATTTAATGTTCTTGAACACAGGATTCAGCTCCATTTCACTTCCGGGTGCCCCTTTAAAATTCAAACCATATATTTTAAATTTTTCCTTTCTCAGCTTGCTATGCTTGTTTTAAATGCTCTTCATGAGAACTAGAGAACAAAGTCTATGATGGGTGTTTCCTTTTTCAAAGCAATTAATCTGAGTCTGTTCACCTTAGCCTCAAGCAGACTCTTCAGACAAGGGCAAAAAGTAGCCATATCCTTTACCAAAAGACAACAAAAACAATCACGAGGCCAGATATTGAAATTCTTCACTGAAACCTCTTGGGCTAGGTCTGTACAATTCAAATCATTCTCAGTAACAAACTCTTCCATATTCCTTCTAGGATAGCCCATTAAACCTCATTTAAAGCATTCCACTACTCTCTAAATCCAAAGTCCCAAAATCGACATTCTTCTAAACAGAAGCATGGTCAGGCCTACCACAGCAATACCTTAGTATCTGGTACCAACTTCTTAGTTAGGGTTTTACTGCTGTGAGCA
Source organism: Uromys caudimaculatus (assembly GCA_028551405.1). NCBI lineage: Eukaryota > Metazoa > Chordata > Mammalia > Rodentia > Muridae > Uromys > Uromys caudimaculatus. Next base: position 116,261,094 of record CM052700.1, on the reverse strand, counting down.
GACACCATGACCAAGGCAATTCTTATAAGTACAACATTTAATTGGGTCTGAATTACAGGTTCAGAGGTTCAATCCATTATCATCAAGGTGGGAACTTGGCAGCATCCATGTAGGCATGGTGCAGGAGGAGCTGGGAGTTCTACATCTTCATCTGAAGGCTGCTAGCAGAATACTTATTTCCAGGCAGCTAGAATGAGGGTCTTAAACCCCATGCCCACAGTGACACACCTTCTCCAGCAGGGCCACACCCTCTAATAATGCCACTCCCTAGGCCAACCATATACAAACCGTCACATTAGTTAAAAATGATCTTGAACTTTTGATCCTCTTGCCTTTATCTCCCCTGTACTGAGACTGGAAGTATGGACCACTATGCCTGGTTTATATGGTCTAGGGCTCAAATCCTGGGCTTTACACATGGTAGGCTAGCACTCTATCAAATAAGCTATATATCTTACTTACACTTGGTCACTTGGTTCTGAATGTTCATAATTGCACCATTCTAACTTCTTTTGAAATATATTTCATACAGTGTCCTGCTAGAATCATCGGAGAGATTACCAATATCCTTGTAACCACTGTAAAAACTTGAGTTAATTGTGAAGTTATACAAAATATATAGACATATTGGAATTTTCATTCACCCTTAAAGATTATGGCTCCAAATTCTTCACACCTTCTTAATATCAAATTGTTAGAATCCACAAATTCCTTTTTTCTGAGGACCATTTAATATATTTTACTACACATACCTTCATGCAAAACTTCAGTTCGTAGAATGATTATAAACTCTGGATTATTTGTCTTTTCACTTATTTATAATTCTTACTTCACAAGAAAACAAATTGCCAAACACAAAGATCATAACTCTAAAAGAAATAAGATATATGACTATCATAATTTCACCAAACAGTGTGTTATTAAACATAATTTGTGGAATTTACTATTTGAGCTATTATTTAGGTTGAACAATCTAGTAAGCACGCTATCATGGAAAACATTTTCTTTTTGCTATCTTAACTATAATTTAATATAAAGTATGTCAGTGTTCATGCTTTAGGGCGTAATTTGGTTACCAGCTGGGGTCAGGGAGAAATTTTCCCCACAGTGCCATATTGCCAATTACTATAGGTATAGAGAGAGCAGGAGAGCGAGTCAGGGGGTTACATGGCCCTCTAAAGCATCTGGTATTGGATGCTTTTGGAGTGAGAATTCAGGGTAAGATGAAACAGGCAATTGTCCTTGTGTGTCAATTTTGATATTCCTATGAGCTGCCAGGATGACACTCCTGCCACAAGGGAGGGATTTCCTATGAACAGATGTCACTTGCAGTATTATGTGGACTATCTATCTCAACAAATAATTGCTTGGCACTTCTGCCCTATGGCAAGGGTCTAAAAACGTGTTATGGTGAGCTCACACCATACACGCAGATGGGCACAGAACACAGAGAATAGAAGCACAAGGAGCCTGCAGCATGTGTGGGAAAGCCAGGTGGGAGTACAGAAGCAGATGGCTCCGCTCAGCCTCTGTCAGTGAAGAAAGCCCCAAGTCCGGATGCCCCAGTTATCAGCTATTTAGAAGTTCTGTGTTGTAATGTATTTAAATAAGAGTTCAATTTATTGAAACAAAGAAACCTTGTCTTCTCCACACATGCAGCAATTCCTCCTCTGGGAACATGACTGCATTTTACTTAATGACCAAAACTGACCTGAGACTCTCGACACCAATGCCTCCTCTTTCCGCAAACCATAAGCACCACCACCCCAGAAAAAAAAAAAAAAAAGAGAGAGAGAGAGAGAGAGAAATGAAAGGGAAAAAAACCTAGGTTGGGATAAGAGAATGAGCACAAAGACTGACAATGAATGACAAAGGACAATTGAGAGGGGACTTGCCTGAGATAGACAGCAAGAGGGGAGAAAATGTCCTTTTAAAATATCAATAAGAGAATCAAAGACAGCGAGATCCTTTCTCTGATAAAAGGGGAAAAGTTAATAACGGTGAAGAAAGAGAAGGCAACCTGCTCCCACTGCAAGGGAGGAAAAGAAGATAAAGGGAGAATCAGAAAGTAACAAATTTTAATAATTTAACCTCTATTTCACTGTCTCTATTTATTCATTTCCTAGATTGGGTTTTTTCTTTTTCATGTTTAAACTGTTTGCTGCTCCATCACAGGCCCGACTGGCTCTTTACCACATGATATTCCTTTCCGCTACTAATAAGTAGTCAGGTGGAGAAAGAGGGAGGTGTTTTTGATTACAATAATCACCAAGGGAGGGTTCCTTTTTAAAATAGTTCCAATTGCAGGAGAAAGGGGAGAGACAATAATGAATGCATTTTAGATCACTTTTTGAAAAGAGTTAAGCCATCTATCAGAATTAGAAAAAACTCACGGATATTATCTATGCAGGTCTTGGACCATAAGAAAATACATGTAATAACTGCTTTGAAAGTTTTCTAGACAAAAATAACTGTAGCATTCCGTAATGTCTGAGAACTGTGATTCCACTGAGCACTGCTCAGGCTCTGGAGCACAGCCAGAGATGATTCTTAAGGAAAACTCTAGGCTTGGCTGCATGTTCTCCACTGGTGTGGACTTTTAATCTTAAGGGACATTGAAAAACTATTTCTTCCATTTTTATCATATTAATCCTACCCCATTCTCCTCTGTTTAAGAAAATGTTCACAACCCATGCTTAATTTTTAATATGGAAAAAACACCATACAGGGTACTTGTGGAGACTATCTCAAATTTTCCTATCTGGACCACAGCTATTATCCAGCTGAGAGAAGTATAACATGGAAGAAATTGCCTAAGGACCAGTCTTGTAATTTATCCACTCTTGCTAATACTCGTATCAAGAAATGTAAGAGATTAAGGATTCATGATCCTGCTCCAATCAACTTAAGGACATGGAAATCAAAGGCCATTGGAGAACTGATGTAGTGTTTGTTCACTCAGGAGAAGGTAGCCACAGTCATGTCATACTTACTTGGTGATTTGTCTCTGGGCACATGTGGTAGAGACAGACTGAATAGGAACAAAACTGGAAACAAGGACACTAATGGGAAGCACTATGATAATATGTGTGAGAAATGATGATGACCTAGACTGGGCAGATGGCAGCACCCCTAGAGAAAGCTAGACAGAAGTAAAAACAATTTGCAAAGGTTATGAAACATTCTATTACACCGACAGGACTGGAGGGGAGAAAAGAAGAAAGAACGATGTCAGTTTTGAGGTTTGCCCAAATACCATGGCTAAGAATGCCTCTGAAGTGCAGCGTGGAGAAGAACAGTAGGTAGAACTTGAGGAAAGCAAATTTCTGGATACAGACCATGTTGCTACCTTGGATTCCATTGAATTTGCACCTAAATAGAAACTATTTGTAAGCTCAGAGCATTTTCATTTAAGCCATGAGAATGCACAGACTTAACTGGAACAGTGTGAAAGGCCAAAACAGAGAGTCTAAAGATTAGAATAGTCAGGGAAACCACCAGGGCCACACCTATAAAGATCGTTTGTCATGCAACAGCTATTTTCAGTGAGTATGTCAAGATGGATTTATTTCTTTTAGCTAGGAAACCACAGACAACAGCAGGATCCCCAATATAATAGGTTAGATATTTTCTAATACTTTGAAAAACTACATGGAAAATAGTTTGACATGAGAATGAATTCCTGGAAAACATGAGTTTAGTAGGTGTGGAAAATGGAAGAAAGTCCACAAAGCTCAGTGGAGCAGAGCAGAGAATGAGCAAGTCTTCTCCTCACCCACCAAGGGGGAGCCACTGAAAACAGGGGCAATGCAAAGACAGAAAATGGAAGATGTGCTTTCTTGCTAAGATATCCAGAAAGCGACAGGTGATTCTGCCAAAGCTGCTGCTGATGCAGAGAACAGAAGAGTCAAAATGGTCACCTCAAAAAACTTGCACATCAATGCCTCAGATCTAAACTCTAGAAAATTCAAAGGGAAGCTAAAGAAGTAGGAATTCTTAATATCTGTTCATTAAAAACAATAAACAACCAACCAACATGTTCCTTCCATCTTATATGTGGTGGGGTGTTAATAATAAGGACGTATTTGGAAAGAAAATAATACTATTCTCCTTTTCCCCAACTATCTTTGCTTGAAACTTGACTCTTTGGGTCAAATATCTATTATAGGGATTATTATAAACCTTGTTTGATTATTATAAACCAGAAATAATTAAGATTCAGGTAGTTTTTTGTTTTTCATCAGTAAAGAATCAAAGAAGTCCACAACAGGGATCAATCAAAATGTAATAAATATCCACATACACTGATACAAAAATAAACATAAGTAATGAACATGACTAAAATAATTAGAAATTAGGAGATCTGTTTCCCAACTAAAAGTGGACACATCCATCCTATGCCTCCTGTGTCTTATCTTATCCTAACAGAACTTACTTCATTGAACCCCATGATGCATTTTCTAGAGCCACTTGAGTAGATGAATGTTTATTGTAACAAACTAACAGCTAAAGAAAGCAGTCAGTGAAGGAAAAGTTGAAAATGAGCAGCACTCTTTAGAGGGGTGACTATAAAGCTAAGGTTGAAAAATCTTCCAAGTTCCAAGTGAGTAAAAGGAACTTAGGTAATATGGCAGGGCGATAAATAGTGAAGGGAAATTGTTGATATTCTAAATGTTCTGGAAGCTGCAGCATATGACACAAAGACCCATGTGATTCTCCCTGCTTCTTTAGCTAAACTGAAACCATAGATGATGGTACTGATCAGTAGGAACCACAATAGTCTGTCTATGCCCAAGGATTCTAAGAGAACAGGTAACTCCCACACTAACCAGTCAGAGCTTTCGTGAACCATTTGCTCCATGAGCAAACTCATGGTGCCATGTCCAGTGTATCTCCAGGGACAGATATGACTGGGGTGCTGAGGGAATAAAGGAGGACAAACACATATACACCCAGCACAGACGGCATCAGTGGACTATGCTCTTGATGGAGAAACCACCATGGCACTCAGGAAGCTCAGTGTGTTTATTATATACAGTTGAACACAGAGGAATAAGTATTGCTTATAGCTGAATAAGGAGACAGATAAATAAGAAGCCATGGGTTTATGGTACATTGGAGACAGGTTCAGCTAATCTCAGTAAAAGCAGTCTCTGTAGGAGAATGGTCTTCAGTCCATAAATATTCAAGGGAGAGAAAATTATGGTGGACATTTTCTGCATATACTACCAAAATCTTCACATGGATCAGGTGTTAAGGTTTGGTCTTTTGCTGTGTACTATGCAAAGTGCAGGCCCCCAAGATGAGAGAGTCAGTACATAGTCCTAGGTGATGCTATGTGACCTTATCCCCAAGTTATTTCTGATTGGTAAATAAAGATACCAACAGCCAATACCTGGAAAGAAGAGACATAGGCAGGGTTTAGGATTCCTGGGCTTGGAGGTTCAAAGGAGAACCATGGGGGAGAGAGAAGAAAGGGGAGAAAGCCGTCATGGGTTAACAGTCAAGAAAACATGGCCCCGAGGGCTGGCCAGTTAGAGTTAAGAGCAGCCCAGATGGAACACAGTAAGTAATAACTAGGGGTTATAAACAGGGAAGTAGATTCTAATAGCATAGAGGGTAGATATCTGCCCAACTCTAGTGCTGATTAAGGCTTATTGTAAATAATAAAAGCTGTGTGTCTTTTATCCAGGAACTAAATGGTCAAAGGCAGGGTAGAAACCCTGGATTGAAATTAAAAATTTTTACAACAATCAGGCTTTGCTACTCCCATGGGGATGAAGCATCGGACTTCTTGATGTGCCCAAGCTTATGTCAACAGTGAGCATTCACTCGGGAGTTCATTCACTCAGCGCTTCACCTGCTCTCCACATCTCCACATTTCCTAGTGCTTAGATGTTTGGAACGGATTGTCAGGCTTAGTCCAGGGACTGTTTACAGCAATGCTCAACTGGAAGGAGAAAAGAGAAGATTGTAACAGTTGCTTGCCCAACAGAAGCAGATGATTTAGCAAGTTAAAGGGATTGAAGTCTTGAAGCTCCTTAAAGGATTGTTTTATGCAGTATTAGCAGGAGAAGTCGGTCCAATCTTCTCTAGGATATACTGACGTGATTGGGCCATATCCACACTATCATTACTGTGGATAATGATACACCCTGGAGGGGGATCACAATTAAGTCTCAACTTTCCTGTCTAAATCACAGAGCTGAAACCCATGTCAAATAGTTGAACTGGAGGTCAATGGAATCAGGTGGTTAGAGCAGAAACCCCTAAAATAGAGGGACTCATTAGTGTAAACAGGGGCCAAAGGATGTGACCGAGCCACTGGATGAAAATACCCAGGCCCCTTAGGCTTCTCCCCTAAATAGTCTCACCTGCACGAATGGATACAAATGGATAAAACAACCAGACACAAACTCTCTAGCATTTAAAGCTGCCATGACTTCACTTTTGGCTATGTATCTTCTCAGTCCACAGGGTCCAGCTCCACGTCTTTTGGGAAACTTCTCCCCCTTGGTCCACCTCAGCCACCTGCTGCTGCCACCTGGCACCAGCCTCCTTGGTGCTGAGACACGGCCCTGCCCATGTCGATTACCCACAACCCTCAGAACTTCATTCACCCAGAACTTCCTCTGCTTCCCACTCTTGAGTTATAATAATTTTTTCACAAGGTCATGGGTGTACAATACATTTTATTTAGACAGCATCACGAAAATCTGGGAATTTCCCAGACTTCTTGAATGGGTCTTGCTTGCTACTAAGACTAAATGTAGCACAGCATTGCTGCCCCTTCAGTTCATCCGCTGCTCGCTGTCAGATATCAGAAGCTCCATTTGCTTGAGTCCTCCCAGGCAAAGAACTTCCAGGAAAAAAAACCACATACATCTATTATGCTAAAAAAAAAACGACAGGGTCCCCAATGGAGGAGCTAGAGAAAGGACCGAAGGAGCTGAAGGGATTTGCAGCCCGATAGGAGAAACAACAATATGAACCAACCAGACACCCCAGAGCTCCCAGGGACTAAGCGACCAACCAAAGAGTACACATGGAGGGACCCAGGGCTCCAGCGCATATGTAGCAGAGGATGGCCTCATTGGACATCAATGGGAGGAGAGGTCCTTGGCCCTGTGAAGGTTCGATGCCCCAGTGTAGGGAAATGCCAGGGTGGGGAGGCAGGAGTGGGTGGGTTGGTGACAGGGGGAGGGGGAATGGGATAGGAGGTTTTGGGAGGGGTGACCAGGAAAGGGGATAACATTTGAAATGTAAATAAAGAAAATATCTAATTTTAAAAAAAAAGGAAAAACAAAAACTACAGACAATACCTACATTCCAGATTTTATCTTCTGTAATTTATGTTTCTTTTATCAATACTAAAGACAGAAGACTTTTCAAGTATATAAAGTTTAAAGTATTAAGGTATAACATATAGGCTAACTTGACATTATCTATTTCTCTCTCTCTCTCTCTCTCTCTCTCTCTCTCTCTCTCTCTCTCTCTCTCAGTCTGAGTTTTATTTTAAAAGTGTGGCTTCAAGAATTCTTTGAAATAGGTAACTTCTAAAGGGTGTCCTGCATAAATTTAAATGAGATTCATATCTAAGAAGATAACCAGATCTTACAAGCTATTTAACAACTTCAGAACATTCAAAGTACAAATGAAAAATGGGATCTAAGCACCGGAAGACTCGGCAGCTAATCCTGTGATTCAAGGTTTTCCATTGTCTGCTCTTGTTTTTAACTGTGCATCTGGATTAATATCTTTAATAAACACTTCAGTATTTTTCTTTTTTCTGCATCTACCTCTATTCTCACCAGCTCTCTTAACACAGGGCACCAAGGAAACTAAGAATGATGCTGACACTGAAAAAAAGAATGGGAAGAAGTTCCTAACAGGACAAGCAGACATAAAATGTTTTCTCAAAAGAAAAACCACACATAGATAGACAGAAAGACACACAGGCAGGAGAAAACAAAGCGAAGGCAAAATGAAACATACATCCAAATCCTGATGCCCTGTTCTGAGACAAAGTCACAAATTACATAATCTAAATGTGGTGGACAATTTGCAGAAGTCTGGAAATGCCAATAGAATGGACATTAGCAAGAAGAATCTTTGACTCTTTCCCAGCACTGAGTACATCAGAGTATGAGAAGCTGTGGTTTACAAATAATACTACAGGCCTCTATGGGCAAAGAGACTCTCATTTGGCCTCTTTAGTTAGAATTTCTAGTTTCTCAACACTAAACACTGGCACTGCCGTTGTTAAAACGGGAACCGGAACCAGCCTTGATGTTTTATGTATGTTAATAAGGGGCATTCACGTGAATATAGCTTGTGCAACTGGATAAAGGACCACAAGAGAGCGACAAGGGAGGTACACAGGGGGAAAGGGAGTGTGACTGAACAGTTGGAAGAAACGCAACAAAAATAAATTTTGCCTCAAAAGCAACAGTGCTCTTATGCTAATAAATGTTTCAAAATTAAAAAGCTATGAGGCCTATTATCCAGAGCGTAGACTGTAAGTGGGCTAGCCAAGCATCAGAGAAGGGAACTTTTCAGGGACAGCCACCAGGACACGGATGCTTTCTTCGCAACCTCAAACTCTCTGAGGGTTTACCTACGGACACAGACTGTAGCCCTCTTAGCTACAGCCAGCTAAATGTTCACTTCATCTTCCTCTCTCCAGGTAACCAGCTCCTCCCACTTACTTTCGTCACTTCCTCCTCCCGCCCACTTCTTGCTATTACGAGTGAGATTTGTAAGTGCTGGGAGGATAGTGGAAACCTCATGAAAACTGAAATTATTGTAGAAAAGAAAATTAGCACATTTTTTCCTTTCTTAATTTTACTTCCACGCATTATCAACAAAATTAAACCAGGCTCTTTAAGAAGAGTTCACCATGTTGGGTACCTCTACTCACATTCAGCACTGGGCTATTACGGACTTAGAAATACTATTTTGTTGACTAAAGACTACCTATACTTCTGCAGGAGAGGTTGTGTTTTTGACTCATTCAGTACAAGTTTTTCAGATCTATTCATTTAACTGAAATTTTCAAAACTTCATTTTAATTAGCTGTGATGGTTCAAGTCTCTAAGGATCAGAATCTTCTACAGAGATGTAACTGATGGTTTAAAAGTCAATGGTTTGATGACTTCAAACACAGCTTCATAGTGGGAAACAACTTTGTACGGTCACCACATATGAAGAAGCTTTTTAAACAGAGAAAATCCAATTCTCATCATGCCACGCGTTTTCAGTCAGGCCTCTGGAGATACTGGCATATGCTAACAAAAGAGAGAGCTCACCAACCGCACCTAAGGTGTCTGTCGGCATCGACATCCCAGCCCTACGTTGTGCAGTCTGTGGGGCTCAGTGCCAACTTTAATTCTGTCTGTTTTAAAAACGTATCTTGCTCTGTACCTGAATCCAAATTTTCCATTTTAGATAAATAACAAAACATCGCAAACTGGAGACTATATCTGGATCAAATCAACTTAGAATATTCATAACAAACTTGACAACGTTTAGCTTAACTGACAAAAATAGCCGAAATCCCTCTATCCTGTAGTGGTATGTCCCCTCTCCCCCACTGTGACCGTAGCACTTACCATTTTGGTCCCAATGACCAGGTCAAGGCCTAGACATGTGACCCCAGAAAGTCCTGGTTAAAACTTTGTACAATGGAGCTGAACTAACTACAGCCTCCGTCCCTTTTGCTGCAAGCTGTGAGAACGGGAACCTCGAGCTACTGAACGCTGCAAAGAGGAACTGACCCAAGAACAAAGGCAGTATAGAGAAAGAAAAGGCAGAGATGAAAACGGGACGTTCAAGATACTTGAAATTCTGGTTCCATTCGTGGCCAGATATCAGCTTTCCTTCCCGGTTCTAGGAGCCAATAAATTATATCTTTGGCATAATTTACTTCATCTATTCATCTTATAAACCATTGCAGACCTTGCTAATACAGCCAGTGAAGAAGAGATAAGACCAAACAAGGTGGAGTAATTCTGCTCAATCATCACTGCATGGGCAAGAATAGTGATGCTTTCTGTTAGTCGTGCAATTCTTAATACCACTGTGTCTCAGTTCCTTATCCATAAAATGGGACTAGCTACTTTGCCAAAATACAGAACAATTTTAATAATGCAGTTAAAGAGCTTAACATAAAGCCATTTCATAGTACTTGCTTAATCGGTGCTTAAGAAGAAGGATTCTTTTTTTATAATAAGGAGGTGAGGATAACAATGAATTCCTAAGGAGACTTAAGGACCACATGTGCTTTTCCCATTAGAAGTTCACTACTTTAAATATATCTTTGGGCAGACATCAGAAGAACTAAGCAGAAAACTGAAGAAGGTCAGAAATAACTGTACACAAAACATATTGGTTACCTTCCAAGCACTGACTTGTGGATGTTTAAGTAAAATAAGTAAACTTAATTCAGAATGTGTTAAAGGTAATGATATCATTTTTAAGACTACATATAAAGTAATGTGAAAACTTACTCAAAGATAATTGAATTGGGTATTTCTTGAAAATGGATCTGTTAAAGCTTCTGTGATACCACCCAACCCACACACAGTAGTCAGCAATATAAGCATCCCATCCCATCATCTCTTCAGCCTAATTATTTATTTCCTTGGACATGGCAAGGTCTCTTTTCATACTTTTACCTTAGAATTACATGTCAAGAATTTGGTCAAAAGTTTATGCTCAAAAGTGTCAAGTACATTGACCTGAATTCTAGAAATTCTACCAAGAGCAGAAGACATCAGCTGCAAACTAGCTCCTGCCCATCAGGGACGGGTTTGACCCAAGTCACTGATCCTAGGATCGTCCCCAAGTTAACTACTCTGAACTCCTACCCTAGTACAAAACGTTTCCCAATACGTTTGTTGTCTGCAAAGACAGAGACAAAAAATATGACCATAAAGCCTGTTTTCAGCATAATTATCTTTCACACTAAATAACTCAGCAGAAGTTGATATGACCCAGTATACGTAGATTAAGAATTCTAAAGAACATAACCTTTCTAAATACTACTTATTTCATTGTAGAGGGCGTTTTAAAAGATCTTGTGGTTACTAATCTTCCCACTGGTACAACACACCATCAATTGGTTTGGAGATGACATTAAAGGAGATGACATGGAACTCATTGGTAAAATATAAAAGTTTCAAGACATCAAAGTAGCATGGGCTTGTCATTGTGTTACTGAGCTGAGAATGCAGAAGAGGGTAAGAACGGGGAAGAGAAAATAACACTCTCTGGAGGAGGGGGAGCATCCTTGTCTTCATTTCTCTGTGCGACTCGGTGAGCACTTATTGTGGATTGCAATCAGCCACAAGAAACCAAGAGAATGCCTTGAATTTTTATTCCTATTTTTATTCAGCCTTTGAATACAATTAAAATACATGGGATTTTAGAGGTACTTACTTACTATGCTTGTTTAGAAAGAATAGTTCTAAAAGTAGATAGCTATATACCGTGGGAAATGAAGGTAAGTGATCTGAAGAAATTTCAGATCTTTCTGGGAAAAGTCTGAGAAACATGGATTTGTATGAAAACTGCATGTGAAATTTAGTCTGCTGGGCCCCAAACCAAGACTCAGCTCACTTTCTCTTAATTGTATTTGCGGCTGAAATTACAACCCAGTTAAAGCTTCTAGCATATTGTTCTTCTTTTCTTCTTACTGTTAGAAGATTCGGATGCTCTGCAAAACACATGCAAAGAAATCTTCAGCACCTCAGATTACATGATCGAGGGTAAATGTCATGCATGGTAGGAAGGCATCTGAAATAACAGATGTGTTCGTTAGTGGTCATGGCTTGCCCATGAAGACACAATTCTTAATGCTCAAGTTAAAAAAGAAAGAAAGAAAGAAAAAAGATGAGAAGAAACAGTTGGCATTCGGCTAACAATTGTGCTTGGAGATTTGTGCCTGACTTTGTTATTCTGAGCAAAGCCAGGGTACCAGTCTCTTGGGATTATGTACAAAGACAAGGAAAAAAAGTGGACAAGCTCAAACCTCAAAGGTGACTGCTGGGTTAATAAAACAGTCTGTTTTCTGTTCACCCACCCTTGCTCTCTGTGTGCAAGTATATTAAAATATGTCAAAAGGAAAATCATTCGCTGTGCAAAAAATAATTCAACCACCAGTCGCAATCTCCAGCTGGTGAAGCACCTCGGCGCATTTCGGCACACTAACAAGTGACCCGCACAGCTCCCTGGATGAAAGTTGTGTCCTCATTAAAGGAGAAACAAACACAAAATAGGAACAACTGCCCACAATAGACACCGCATCTCCCCCAGACTGAGGAGAGCTGTCCTCAGGGTAACCTCTTAAATGGCAATGAAAGGGAAATGAGGACCTGCTGGAGGACTGTCTAGCGAACGGCCCTTCAGACCCTGCTCCTCACATCTAGAAAAGCATCGCTTTCCTTCTGGTCTTTATAAACTTCTACCGTGTAAGACACCGTAACAGTGTGAAGTGACCAGATGAATCTAACACCCTGGGGAATTTAGAATACTCTATGTTCTATCTTTAAATAACCCTTCTCATTTAAACTCTACTTTAAGCGGACAAAATATGCCGTACCCACCTTTTTCTGATTTTTCTCTAGAAATTTACTTTGCTGTTAGGAGTCTCTAAAGACACAAAGGAAAGGTTAATGCTGTTCAGCTCAAACAGTACCGTTCTTGACGCTCATGATGCATGATTAAAAGGCTAGACTGTGTATTAAATGCTCAATGTGACAGGGGTCACCCCTAAACTCTGCACAATCTATACAGTGAGAATATACCTTCAAAGACAAAGCAACACTTGGAAGCTATACCTAATTACCAGAGCAGTGCTAATGGATGTTTTGAGGCTGGATACTAGCAACACCTTTGCTAAGTTATTTTCAAAGAAGTAAGTACACAATATTTCACTGATCTGTTCACTCACTTGCCCCTTGCCCCCAAGGAAAAAAACATATTTATTTTTACTACACTTATTTGTGGATATATGTATGCTTGCTTGTGTGGGTCTGGGCCTGTCACAGTGCATTCAGTTCCTCACATGACAGAAGAAAAGAACTTATTCCCACAAGCTGTCCTCTGACCCGCAAACATGTACCATAGCATGTCTGCACACACATAAATAGATGGCAGATCGATAGATAGATAGATAGATAGATAGATAGATAGATAGATAGATAGATAGATAGATGTTTAAAAAAATTGAATTCAGGCCAAGCAATGACAGTGTGTTCCTTTAATCCTAGTAGATGTCTGTGAGTTCCAGTCCAGCCTGGTCTACACACTGAGTTCCAGGCTAGCCAGAGCTATTTGGTGAGATTATGTATGAGGGGAAAAGGGACTGGATGAAGACAAAAGAATTCACTTGAAAAGAGTGAACGGAGTAGACAGTGTGTAAAACAGGAAATCCTGAGTTTGCATTCTGAATACTTACTTCCACTTACTAGTGTTCTCTCCTTTATTTTGTGGATTGAATTATATTTTTCCTTCCCAAAATAAAATGTCAAAGTCCTACCTCCTAATGCATATACATTCTGTCTTCTTTGAAATAGAGCCTTTCAGTGTAGTATTTACACAGATTCAGATGGTGTTGTATTGGAGTATTGTAGAGGCATTAACCTCTGCTTCTGGAAGACAAGAGACAGAGAACATAGACACAAAAAGACAGATATGTTGTAGAAATTATTAAAATCCCAGCTGAAGTTTATCCTATGGTCAGAAGTTAGAGTTATTCTATGAGAGAAGTCTGCATTTCAACATATAAACCGTCAATAATTTATTTCTGGATTATGGAACTAGAAACAATGTATTTCTGATTTTGTGGTAATTGCTTAGAACATGAGAACATCATTTTATAAAATGCAATATGTCATGTATTGTCCTTACATGATCTTCAGAAATATTGAACTAAAAAGCAATACTCAAAAAATCCTTATAATGGCTTTACTAATAAATCTTTGTGATTAACTAATAGACTCATAGTTACTAAAACTGATTCTCATAGAGAGTAGATTAAGAGTTCAGCATAAATAACCTTTCCCAAAGTTCACTTTCTGGTATATTGAAAATAATTCTCAGCCTGAAACCTTTTGTCTTTTAAGATTGTCTGAAGTAAGCCAACTTGGAAAACTGACTTGAAGTAGTTAATACCTGCCAAATGTGAATACAAAAATCTCAAAAAGAATTGGTTTTCAACACATTTAAATGTCTCTGAATAGTACATTTAACACAAGCTATCCAAATAAATACAGGGTAAAACAAAGTTGGAAAAATAAAATTCACACATGTAAATATGGAATTCTTATTATCTTAATAAGAATTATCCTAGCAGTATAATTTGGCTACCATTGTTTTAAAAGCATTTGAATATTCTGATCTCATAATCATATTTGATATCTACTAGATGCTCTCAATAAGTTACTGCTACCATTGATAATGTTATAGGCAAAATAATGGGGAGTTGAAGACACTAAGACTTTTTTACTTACAAAGTTCCTAAGAAGGACCTAGCTGTAATGGAGGGAGAATGGGACCCTTCCTATAATCTGGAGTACATGACACTTCAGGAGCTGTCTCTGTCTATTCTTGTCTCTAGCAAAGTTTGAGAATGGCCTATGTGGGCTCATTTGTTTGAAACCATGATCCCCAGTTACTAGAACGTTTGGGAAGGATGAGGAGGTGTGGCCTTTTGGAGGAGAGGTACTACTAGGAATGGACTTTGATATTTCAGAAGCCCAAGGCATCTCTCTCTCTCTCTCTCTCTCTCTCTCTCTCTCTCTCTCTCTCTCTCTCTCTCCCTCTCTCTCTCCCTCTCTCTCTCTCTCTCTCCCTCTCTCTCTCTCTCTCCCCCCCACCCCCCGATGCCTGCAGATCAAGATATGAAGCTCTTAGCTTCTGCTCCAGCACCATACTCCTTGCCTCCTGCCATGATGAAATGAACTAAACCTCTACAACTCAAGCCCAAACTAAATGCTTTCTTTTTAAAGAGTAGTCTTGGTCATAGTACCTCTTCACAGTAATGGAATAGGAACTAATACAAAATATATGAAGAAAACTACTTTCCTTTTGGATTGATAAACAAACTACATGTCAAAGAAATCTGCTGGATATAATGTGTCCTGGGAATTATGAAGCGATTGTCTACCTACCCCTTTAACCTAATCTTCTTGACTAAAGGAATTTGATTTTTAGAAAATTACCTGAATTACACAGGTAGTCCGAAAGAGTCTCCACATAGAAAAGAATATAGCTGGTATCTACACTACCCATAGGTATAATACCATCTCTTCAAACAACCAACGATGGCATTCACTATACTGCTGTTAATATTTGTTAGAGTTAACTGGGTAACTAGGTGATCTATATTATTCTATCTGCTTATGATACTTTTTATTCAGAAGAGATACAGCAGGAATAACAACAGCTCAAATAAGAATTGAACTGAATGTGTCCCTCCTAGGCATCACAAGGCAAATCTCTCAGCTAATACCCCTTGCAACCATATAAAGAATGTGGTGGATCCAAGAGTAAGACCCAAAGAGACATGGAGCCCCTGAACTCACGCTGACTGATAAACTGTCTTAGTTGCCTTTTCCCCTCCCCCAGGAAAGAAAAATATGTTGGAAGAATGCTATAAAATAATGACAAGTCTGTGGTTTTTACAGACAGAAGTGAAGAGAGAGCCGACAACAGGGTTAGGGTCTACTTTGAAGAAAAACTTTGCTCCAAATGACTGCTGAAAAATTCCATGTAGTTAGCCACACCACTTCATTGCTAAGAATCATGAAAGAACCAATAGAGGCGAGGATGCTTTTTAAACTATAGTAAATTTCCCCCTTTCAAATGCCCCATAGCACCCATATACATTATGGAAACTACTGGTGTGAAAATTCTCAGTTGAGGGAAAAGAAAATTTAAAAAGAAAAAGCATCCTTGAGTTATAAAAGCATTAGCAGCATCTAAAATTATACCTATGTTTCCCCTTTAACACTAAAATATCAACTGATTTTCATTTATCACTTGGAGCTAACTTTTATTTAACCCATGGCATGCTAAAGTCCTAGTGCCAAGCCCAAAAACAATTAACAAATGCCTAGACTTTACTTCAAAAAGAGACATGTCCCTGTTCTAGTCTGTATATAGTCATTTTTACGGCACCACAGATGGTCATTCTAACAGATAAGGAAACAAGTTGCAGTATATTAAAACACATACATAGACATAGACGCAGACATGCATATGCACACGAGCACACACATGGATAGTTACCCTCATATTATTTCTTTTGTTCAATTATGTTTGAACTGTATAATACTTGCAAACACCAGAATCATTAAAATAATCCCTCACAGATTTTATTAACGTCTTCAGTTCAACTTGTGTGCTCTCTATATCATTCTTTTTATTTTGTTTTGAGTTAGCTTTGTTTTGATTTTGTTTTGTTTTGGTTTTTGTTTTGTTTTTTATTTTGTTTCGAATACATCTCAGTAGCAATTTTCCTTTCCTCCATTTTATATGGAGCTTTGTGGATGCAACGTAAAGAGTTTGCTTTGATCACTCTACTTCATGATAGCTTATTCTCCTCATAAAGTATTTTATTTATTTAATTTTTTCATTTAATCTTTTCATACAATATTTTCTGATCACATTTTCCCTCTCCCTCAACCCTTGCTTTCTTCCTGTATCCTTATAGCTTCCTACCCTACTTTTTGTTCATTCTCTCAAAAATAAAAGACAAAACATGTCAAACAAAACAAAATGAAACAAACCACATACACACACACACACACACACACACACACACACATCACCATCACCAACAACAGCAACAACTACGAGCAAACTTGAAGTTTGTTCTGTCTTTTAAAACATATGAGTTTCTGTTTTACTCCCTACATATGGTTGACAACTATCCACCTATTGATTTCCTACTATTTTGACTATAATAAATTAGTTATGTGTAAAAGACATGATTATTAATCAATAATATTAATCATTTGACGTGATTATTAAAATCTCACACTCTTCTCCAGCAAACACAAACCCAATAGCTGAATACTGTGGAAGATTGCATTACCATAACGTCCAGGAGGCACCATAATATTTGGGGGTACTTAATTTGAGGTTAAGAATTTAGGACTCTGTACTAAAAGGCATACTGTTGGATATGTCAGGGAAGAATAAAAGATTCTCTGGAGGCTCTTAATGCTATAGTTCTCTTTCTGGGCTGACATTAATGGGATGTTGGGTACAGAAAGGCAGCACACACACACACACACACACACACACACACACACACACACACACACACACGCAAATGAAATAATTACTTGTATAGGAAAGGTAGATAGATAAAATCTAACTCAAGGATGTCTACCAAAAAAGTCTTAATGACAGCTATCTATTATAGATAAACAGTAGGACGTGCATTCTACTATGTATCATTCTTTTTGTTTTGTTTTCCTTTTTGTTTTGTTTTGAATATATCCCAACAGCAATTTCCTTTCTCCACCCATCCCAGTCTCCTTAACAATCATCCCCGTAACGTCCTTCTTTCCACCAGACATACTACTCCTCTGTTTCTCTTCAGAAAAAGATCATTTTAATTTCCTGAAGAGCACATGCCTTCAGAACGTTGTAGAAAGGGAATCAACATTTGCCACATACAGAATGCTTTTTGGGGCACCTCATCTATTATCTTCTCAAAAAATCCTATTTATTAATGATTCTCATTGCAATGAAGAAGCTAAAAATCAATAATCATAGTTAATTTATTTCTTGATATGCATTTACATGGTAAAATAGTAAATCCAGAGCAGCTTGACCTCTAGACATGTGCTCCTAATCTCTAAATAACATAGCAAATTAGAATTAGCAAAAAAAAAGTGCATCTAGGCAATGCAATAGAGAAGGAAAAATAGTATCAATTAAAACTAGTTTAAAATGGAGGCAAAAGGGCATATAATTATTGAGTGTAAATTATTCAGATAATCATATAAGAAAAACTGGGGAAGAATTTAAAATAAGTAAAACTTAAAAATTTAAGCATGACAAACTTAAAACTGCATCACCATCTTTGGTTTTATTCTGAAATGTCCATCTTACAAATGAATTATGTGATGCTCCATTAAAAATTAAAAACCAATAACACTAATGATTGAACAATCAGTTGATACATGGATGAAAATATGGGCTATTTCCTGATTGTATGAACACAAATTAAAACACAATTTGACGTTTCCAGAGATTAATTCATCTTTGGTCATCTAAAACCATGTCACTATATTTTAATTTTTATTCTTAGGAATTAATTAGTGCTGTGATAATAAATGTAATAATAATAATTACCAACAATGGCTTGTTCATAATAACTCCCTCCAAACCGTTTAAACGGTAGACATTATAGAAATCCGTGAACTTCTGAGTGTAGTTTGATATATCCCTCTGGCTTTCAATATGGTTAAATGCATAGGAAATGTTCAGAATGTTAAGTGAAGGCACACAAGCAAAAGAAACCAGTGGTTAAAGAGAAAACAAAGCTCACCAAAAGGGCACTCGTCTGTTTATTTATGGGAAACGCGTTGCTCTGACAGGCCTGGTCTAGAGATGAACACTCATATGTGACTGTGGAAAATGAAAGGGATCTGGCCTTGCTCTGTATTGCCAGACCTTGAACGTGGGAAGACGGGTTCCTAGTCAGGGTCTTTTCCATCATCAAACCTCAGTCTCCCATAGAGCCCTGACCACCTCTTGTCTCCTCTCTGTGGGACGTTCTTACCTCTGACATTTCCTTGGCATGTTCCTGAGAGACATTGCATATTCCTCATCCTGCAGAGGAGCCCCTACCTTGGGAAGGCTCACTCACAGTATCGTGTTGCTCTGAGTGAGATGGAATCTCATGTTCCTGAATGTTGATAAATATAAGTCTCATGAATTTTTATTCCAGTCTACGTTTTAACAATATTTACCTCACACACTAGAATTTGAGCATTCTCAAACCCTAGGATAAAACATTCACAACTCTTTGTGTCTTTCATCACAATGCATATACTTTGTCCATATACAAAATAATTTCCATTCCTAAGGCAGTTCTTTTTGTCTTTTTCTCTGTATCTCCAGGTCCCAAAATAGATTTAGATGCACTGTTGGAGCTCAAGGAATACTTTTAAAGGTAAGTACAGAATTAGGAAGGCATGTAAATTTGATTAAAGAAATACTATTGATGTCATCTGCATTATCTAAATTATTTATTTAGGGTCTGCAAATACTAATGAGAGGAAAAAATAGATTACTATATCAATCCAATGTATTTCATACAAATGTGATGGATACATAGTATGCTCTGACCTAATAAATGGGCTTCATGCTGATGCTACTTTTCAATATCAACACACATAAAATTATGTTTTTCTCAAAAAATTAGAGAATTACCACAAGAGTCAGAAATTCTCCTTTTAGGTATATACCAAATGAAAGTGGCTGCAACCATTCAAACAAGAGCTCATATGCAGATGTTCATAACAACAATATTCATAATGGCCAAAAAGTTGAAATAATCCCAGAAGCTCACCAATGCAGGGATAGACAAGCAAATATAGTGTGTACTCATAATGGCTATTATTAAACATAACAAGGAATAAAGTAAAGGCAAATGTTGTGACGTAAATGGAGCATGAAGAGATCATATGAACTGAAAGAAACTAGACACAGGGGCCATCTGTGACGTCATGTTGCAAAACACAAAGAAAGGAAGGAAGGAAGAAAGAAAGAAACAAAGAAAGACAGACAGAGAATCACATCTATGAAATAATGAGATGAAGCAAATGCAGAGGGAAAGAGCAGATTAGTAACTGTCGGAGCCAGGAGGCGGGAGAAGTAAGCATCTGCTAATGGGCACACAAGCTCTTTTCTAGCGATAGAAATGCTGTGCGCTGCACACTGATGTCTCAGTCAGTGGTGGGTCCCTTCTATGATAGCAGTCCAATGGGAAGGCAACATAGAAACTTTATTTTGGGCGAGCACACTTCTTCGTAATGTTCACACAATGACAAGACTGCCTAAGGATACCGTTCTCAGCACACCTGCCTAATCAATACACATACACAGTGGCCACCTTTTGAGGTTGTACTTGCATATGAATGTGCTGGAAGGGATTGAGTTATACAATTTAGAGTGATTATGATCACGGCGTTCATATTATGTGGATTTCACTTTAAGAAAATAAGTAAAAGCACATTGCTGTTTTATGGGGTATCCACATTCAGCATTAAAATGTATTGACTTGCCATGGAGAAATTTTGCTTTACAAACTGTTTCAGAGGTCAGGGTTCCAAATGATTAATATTGTGTGATGATTATCTTTGTCAGGCAGAGATAAGGCAGGGAAATCAGGTAAAAGAAATGAGTCTGGGATTTGCCTAAGCCAGGACTCCGATTTCTTTGATCCTTGGCTAAAAGCCCTGATTGGCCCAAAAGGTCAAATAGAAAGAAAAAGACAGTCGAGAA
This sequence comes from Uromys caudimaculatus, assembly GCA_028551405.1. NCBI lineage: Eukaryota > Metazoa > Chordata > Mammalia > Rodentia > Muridae > Uromys > Uromys caudimaculatus. The sequence goes on along the minus strand of CM052700.1, from coordinate 116,240,565 downwards.
TAAATCAGTAAAATAAAAAATTCGTTAAAATGTAGCTATCGGGAGGAAAGGAAATAACCTCCCTTTCTTCTCCTACAGAGAGAACTGACAACCTAATTTTCAGAACAGGTAACAAATGTATAGCTGCATCAAGGTACTTGCTATTTCTCCTCTAAAGGGAAATGCTGGAAATAAATTGAGGAGGAGCCTCCAGACTTGCTGAAGCCCCTGAAACTGTAATCGCTGTTACAATTGCAGGGCTTTATTAAAGGTTATTAAGAAACTTAGAATTAAAAACCATTTGGATAGATCGGAGCCCTGTTTGCGCTGTAACCTTTGTTGTTAATTACATGTTGTGTAGGCGCCTCAAAGATGACTTTTATGAACTTGCTACTAGTTCATTTTAAAAGAACTTTTCCTAAAAGCATAGGTTAACAAAAGTTCATGGATAAGTTAAGTGCTTGGAACTCAGAAAGTATTTCTCTACCGAACTGTCTTAGCTGTGTTGGTTGAATTCTGTTGCCAGTGAAGCTCAAGGGATCATGTGAGCCAGCACTTCTGCTCAGTTGTACGATACAGTCAGGTAGACGTTCTAAAACACTGCCATGGAATCGATATTCTGGAATAAAGACCCGCACTGAATTAAGATGATCATTCATTTGTTCATCAATCATTTCTTCAATATGTGTAAGCAGGTCCTTTTACATGTTTTCTCTTCTCACCTGCGAGGTAGGTTTGTTCAGTGTAAAGGAGGTAACCGAGAGTGTTGCTTTGTGCTCTGCACACTGCGAAGTCGAAGATGCGGTTTTATTCCAAAATACAGCAATGAGTACATGAAATCAATAATTCGAGGTGACAGTGAGCCTCTCTCCTATTCACCTCACCAAAGCCAACACTGGATTAAGTACATGAAATTTCTAGTCAATATAATCTATTATGGCCAGCCTTTGCCAGGCTTGGAGATGCCAACTAGTCAAACAAACACAAGAACTAGGATGTAAATATCGAAGTTTTCCCCTCATCTCCTCTCTCACCTGTGAGCCCTACCCAAAGGAGTAAATGAGATTGGGAAATATTTACAAATATATATCCACAGCCCTGAATGTTAGTTAAATGCCCAACATTGCATGACACAAAAACTTAAGATGTTTTTTCCTCCTTTAGGATTGCTGAATTCATCTTTGAAAATTCCACATTAATAACTGACAAAGATCGCCACCTAGTGGCCGCAGCATGGGAACTGCACGTGAACGAATACTGAAATTCAGAGTCGGGGCTTCTACAAGTTCTCCGTTCTCTTGCCTTTAATCTTGGTGTCTCAGAGTGTATACTTCCAATTTTTCACAAATGCATTCTATTTGTACTTACCTTTATTTTAATCCTCTCAATTATCTGTTCACTCTGCCCAGCCGAGTTTATTCATCTTTTACCATAGTCCTATGTGTCTTGCCTGAGATAAGTGTCTTTAAGTATCGTTTTCATTATATCGCCTCCTTATTGTAAGTTTGAAGGTGTGAGTGGAGGGCCTGCATCACCTACCTCAAGCCTGGTCTTAACTGACAGAACCGACACTTCATGGCTGCTAATATACTGGCCAGCTCTAGCACTAGGTTTTTGAATTAATTCCTAACCACTCTTGAACATAACCTTTCTCTTTATCCAGCCCCAGTGCTGTCTCCAAACCCTAACTCTGCCTTTCCTGTGTGCTTCCTCTACTATTGTTAAAGTCACTTCTTTATACTTCACTATTGACTTATTTTCTAACCCAGGACTGTGAGTCTGGGGGAGGAAGTCCCTGGCTTTCATGTCTCTATGACTCACAAACATGGCATTACACATACCATGAGAGCCCATGACATAAACAACTAACTCAGAAATAGCTGGAGAGCAGTCACGGTAACCCGGTTGGAAGGCGTGGCCCATTGGTGAATGAGCAGGAAAGAAGGAAGCTACAGAAATGTTTAACCGTGCTGCCGTGTAAAATACTATTGACAGATTAAGTGGAAAAGCATCCCCCAAGTGCTAAGACACATTTAAATGAATTCCAAAATGGATCATGGGACATAATTACAA
>CM052700.1:116219668-116238413 GCA_028551405.1 Uromys caudimaculatus | reverse complement strand
AGTTGGGGGGGGTTGGTTTTTTTGGGGGGGGTTGTTGTTGTTGGGTGTTTGGGTTTTTTTGGTTTTTTGGTTTTTTTTTTTTTTTTTTTTTTTTTTTTTTTGGTTTTTCGAGACAGGGTTTCTCTGTGTAGCCCTGACTGTCCTGGAACTCACTCTGTAGACCAGGCTGGCCTCGAACTCAGAAATCCGCCTGCCTCTGCCTCCCGAGTGCTGGGATTAAAGGCGTGCGCCACCACTGCCCGGCAGTTTTTTGTTTTGTTTTGCTTTTTTGTTTTGCTTTTTTGTTGTTTATATATCAAGATATATTTACTTAACATCTATTATATGCTGGGGATTGGTGTCTATTTGCACGTCTTCACAATACTGATAAATATTACCAATACAACTTTACAGAAAAAAGCTGCAGATGACAATCAAGTAACTTGTCTAAAGTGACACAATGGTATTCAACAAAAAAGAAAAAGCGTGAGACACACAGCTGTGTCTTCCGGGAACTTATAAGGAACAGTATAGGTACCCCACTGTTACTCAAAAGCATTCCTTACAAGTCTGGTACCTTAGTAATCCTAAGTTTGCATGACAAGCTATTACAAGTATTACTTTTCCCTCTTTGCATGGTTCAAATATGACTAGCAGCAACCATATGAAAAGTAGTTTTCTTTTGACCTTCAAGTGCACTAAGTGACTTTTATCCAGACCTATTTTCTATGGGGTGGTTAAGAGTTAATAGGGGACAGAGTTAGAGAAATACTAACTATACTAATAGTAACAAAGCAGAGACAACTGGAATGAGTTGTTAACTTACCTTCCTAGGAATCAACGGAAAGCCTACTGCAGAAGTGTGAATTATGGACACATTAGGCAGCTGCACGCTTAGAAACAACAGGACTGTGAGAAACTTCTGTGCCTCCTCCTCTAGCATATAATTCAACCAGGTCTGAATAGGAATGGAAATATTTTACCCCCAAAATGTGAATAATAAAACAAATAAAATATTAAGTGATCTACTTAAATGAGAAAGTCTGCAGAATAAGTAATGTGAATTTGAAAAAATAATCTCATTAAGTGATGCCAGAAATCTATTTCTAGTGCAACTGCAAGTAGCTTTATAAGTATGTCTCCAGAAAAATAATTAGACTATTTTAAGGGGAGCAACTGACTCTGCCTATTATCAATGGAAAATTTCCCCTGATTTTTCAAATGAATCATACTATTTATTTATATGATTTTATATATATATATATATATATATATATATATATACACACACACACATATAATATAACTATTTCACAACAAAAGAACAGGATGTATGCAAGGCACTGTGGGAGTAAACAAAGAATAGATATACCAGATTTTAACTACTATTTGTTGTATACAAGAATATAATCAGGAATGTACACAACGAACACTAAGTGACCTTGTGGTGCCCCTTAGTATGTACACTGTGTATTGTGCACGACATGGGCACTGTCACACCTCTAGGAAGACTGAAGGCCCACAGTGGCAAAGGTGTTATTCTATACATGCTGAGAATACAGACAAGTCAGCTAAAGAGCAGAGAGACTTGGGGCTGGAGAAAGGGCTCAGTGGGTAAGAGTTCATACAACTCCTGAACATTACCCACGTTTGGTTCCCAGAACCCGCGCCTTTCAGTTCACAAGAGTTTGTAACTTACAACTGCTTGAAACTCCAACTCCAAATGATCTAGTGCCTGGCCTCCAAGGGTAACTGCTCTCCCTAATGTGCACATAGGCACACACAGATGCATGCACAGACTATAAAAATATTTTAAAAAGCAGTAAGTCCAAGAAATGTGTGGAAAGATCAATTAAATAGCAGCCAAAAGTTCCTTGATAGAAGAGGTAAAATTTTAACATAAACATTTAACATTGAAGCAAAACATAAATATGAAATTTTTACATTCCTTTCAATGGAAGGCACAAAAAATGAGACATGAAACCATTGGGGATGATAGCACAAAGCTATACTAGAACCTGACAGCAAAAGACGTGAAATAGCAAACTAAAGAATGTGTCTTTAATTCAGCACACACACAGACACACACACACACACACACACACACACACACAAAGCTGACATTTTTGGGTGGCCAAGTATACAATGACAGTTGTGCTTTGTGATTATTACTTGGGTGGAACTACATGACATGGCACGGTCTTGAGGGTGAATGGGGCAGGAAGTGCAGAGGGAGGAGGAGGTGTTTCCATTAAGAAAGTATGTTACACTGATTTTGATGAAATGAATAGGATTTGCAGAACATAATAAAAGAGATAATTCCAGAAGATCCTGTGGCGTAAAAAAATGGCGGAGACTTGTGCATTATTGGGTGTTCTGAAATACGAAGTAAAACTTGGAAAGACTCAAAAGTGATGCTGTCTAGAGAAGCCAACAACAGAAGAGATGTCTTTAAGGAACCTGTGACATCATGGATGCTTTTCAGAACTAAACAGTCAGTGGGACATTAGCAACATAGAGCAATTACCATCAAGCCTGAGGCTGTAGCTTTGGAAGCCATCTGGAGTGAGGATAAGTGAACTGAAGAAAAATGGACTTCCTGAGCTTGTAGTGTAGGACAGGGAGAGACACTGCACAGCCTCCGGGGCAGGATACAGAAGACAGACACATTAGTGTGTCAGAGAGCCTGGTTCTCACCCTGCACTTACACCTCCTCCTCACAAGAGGAAAGTATACACTCCAGAAGTTCATTTAGGTGGATGAAAATATCCAAATAAGAAAGGTACAAAGAAAAAACTTAAGAAAATGAATTTTTAAAAACATAGAGCTTCAAAATTAGTCTTTTCAGAATAAAAGACTGTGTTTAAAGAAGTCAGAGAAGCACCTCCCAAACTGGCACTGGGGAAACGTTTTCCCTCAGTCTGTGGTGCTGAGACCAAGTCTGAGTTTCCACAGTGACTGCTGAGTTCCTATTGTGTGCACATAACAAAAATCTCGAATGGGAGCAGAGTGCGGTGGTCATATTTTAGACAACACTGGTCTGGGTTATAAACAGTTAATCATTCTATGTTTATAATGCCTTTATTTTGCCTCACCCCTGAAGTAATTGCTTGGGTAGGAATAAGATTTTGGACTAATAATTATTTTTCCTTGACTATTCCATCATGTCCTGTTTGAGATGTCTTCAGCTTTTTACACATTCAACACTATTAATCTTGATGCTGTTTCTTCTCCGCAATCTTTCAAAACCTGACTGCATATATGATGCAGTGTGGGGTATGGATTTAACATGGTTTAGCTTCCTAGGTTTGTGAACTAGAAAAGAGGAAGCGTCAGTTTTAGTTGAATTGGTGATTTTGTCTAGTACGTCACCGTATGTCTATTACGTCACCGCATGTGTAGTCTATGCTTAGGAAAAGTTCGATCACCTAAGCTACTTCGTTTGCAGTAGCCAATGTACTGATTTTTGTGTGGTTCTGGTTGGGTTTGATCTTATTTAGAGAAGATGTATAAATCCCAACTGTTCAGATAAGTACTAGAAAGTAGTTTGTTAAAAGATTTCTTACGTGGGTAAATAATAGCCAAGAGCTATATGAGGGAGTAGAAACAGAATTATGTATGTAAGCCACAGTGTGCTGCAGACATGTGATATGTAGGAGGCGCCCCTGTGAGGCGGAAGTGGAACAAGCCTCGCTCACATTGCTTTCTTTTTTCTTTTTTTGGCAGTTGCCTTTACATTGGCACATCACCCTGTTTTGGCAGAACAGAGATCACTAAGCATCATTTGTGTATTAGTAAGAAGTAGGATGAAGAGATGGCTCAGTGGGTAAGGCACTGACCACGCAAGCATGAAGACCCCAGTTCAGACGCCCAGAACCAACGCATGCATAACAGCATGAATATATTAGCATGTGTAATCCCAGCACCCCACACCAAGACAAGAAGTAGAGTCAGGACCTGTTTCTGTCCAGATAGTCTGGCATGACCAGGGGCAAACACCGAGAGACCTTGTCCCAAACAAGATGGAAGGTGAAGACTGACACCCAAGCTTGTTCGCTAACCTCCACGTGTCCATGGATGTGTATGAATGTGGGCACACACACAGACGTGCAAAATTTATCCTTAAAACTCATCAATAAAGTGGTAAAGGAGCAAAACAGATCTTGAAGACAATCTCCTAGAAGAATTTGTTTTTCGTTGCCCATGTGGTTCCTCATAGTTCTACATTCCAAAGTTTCTTCAAGTTCTTCACTAAATTGAAAGGGTATAGCACTCCTGTCCCGCACCATTACCTGGCCTTGGCTGATGTGCCCTCCCTCCACTGGTAGTTCCTTTCCTCTGCCAGTGCAGTTCTTTCCAGAATCATAGGCAGAAAGTTACTGACTCAGTTTCCCCTTCCTTCCAGTCTGTAGCACAGTATCCCTGTTACCTCACAGACACATTAACTTGTCACACAACTCTTGTCTCAAATCAAGCATTTGTATTGATTGTGTGCGTGTGCGTGTGTGTGTGTGTGTATGTGTATTTCATGTCACTTCATTGATGCCATACTAAACACGGATTGCTAGCAGTCTCTTTTCATACTACTAGCTAGTCTGTGCATTCCAGAAGACCTGGACTCTGTCTTTTTCCTTGATGCCCTAAGAGAGTATAGGAACATGTAAGCAAGGGGAAAGAACAGTTTCAAAAACATAGAAAAGGAACTAAAAATGATAAACTGCAAGAAAATTAACACTGCACAGGGATGCCTTCCTGAAAACCAGGCAAAGAAGCACATAAGGGAAGGGAGTTAGAATACCAAGCTCAGGGTATTTACATTTCCAGGGAACAATCTCTAATTGACCACACATTTTATTTACATTTTTCCAGAAGATGAAGTAAATAAAAAAGCAATAATAAGGTCCAGGGTATCAAGTCAGCAAGCACAAGGACATGTGGTCAACTCCAGGAAGCCCCAATAAAAACAAAGCAGATGTGGCACCTGCTTGTAATCTCAGCTCTGGGAGGCAAAACAGGAGCGTCCCTGGGAGGTGCTGGCCCAGCTGGCATAGTCCAGTCACTGAGGTCCAAGATTAGGGAAAGTTACTGTCTCAAAAACAGGTGCATGATACCTGAGGAGAGGCACCAGAGATTGTTCTCTGGCCTCCACGTGCATGAGCATACATGAGCCTAGGAACACACATGAACACTCACGCATAAATGATAATCCGTTAGATTTAAAATAAACACAAGAACTGTCAGATACTTGAGTCAAAAGGCACCTGTCACTTAAGCTTGGCTGCATAATTTTGATCCCTGGGACTCATGTAAAATTGGAAGATAAATAACTACACAAAGTTGTCCTTTGAACTTTCCATGAGCACCTTGTTTTGTATACACACATACACATGGACTTATATAATTAATAAAAATGTTGAAAGACACCATATAACTTAGTTGAAATTCAAGAGTCAAATTTGTAGGTGCAGGGAAGAGAGGAGGAACAAAGCACAAAAAAATTCAATCAGATACACAGTTCTACTGCAAGAGATCTATTTGTGTTGGCATGGTCGATAGTCACAATGTCTATCTGAAACTTCTCAGAGAATAGGTTTCAATGTGCACACCATGAGAGATAAAGTATGTAAGACATTGGATATGATAATGACTGTATTTAGTCTACAATATATGCATACAGCAAAACATCTGTTATTAAACATGAAGATCTAAAATTATTGTCCATTTAAATTAGTGCGCCATAAGCCTCTCGAGTCAATAATAGCACAGGAAGTCTAAGCTGATACTTACAGAAGGGGGAAACAGAATACTCTTAAATCTTTGTCACTGAAAGTCTATGCAATCAATTTCAACTCATGACATAATTCAATGGAATACCATGAAGAAGCAAGGATATTTGAGTTCTTGGGTCACTGCAGACTTCATATATGAGAAGGAATCTCAGAATCTCAAGTTGAGTCTCACACAATAAAGTAACATTTTCACAAGGAACTTGGGAACTGTTCTGATATGGAACCCATACCCATATTCACACTGCTCTGAGATCAATCAAGTCTCATATTTCATGATCCTTCACAAATCCACACAAAACCAGTCACCAAGGCTTTCTTCCGTCTCTGGTTCTCGATGAAAACTTCAAACCCATTCTTCACACACCCTTAGTTCTTTGTGTTTATTATAGTATCTTTTCTAGAATTCCACTTCATAAGAGTTATTGCACTGCTCAGATTTTCCACATAAAGCAACCTGTTTGAATTGTAGATACGCAATAGTAGATACACAGCTCCCTGTTGTTGCTGCTGTTATTTTAAGACAGATTCTTGCTGTGTGGCTACTGATGGCCTGGAATTGCTTGCACTTGCTATGTAGACCAAGCTAGTTTTCAATTCACAGAAATGTCCCTGTCTGTGCCTCTTAAGTGCTGATATTAATATGCGCTTCACCCTGCCTGGCTATCTCTAATTCTACATATCACATACATTAATGTGAAAATTATTAATATTTCAGAATCCTTCCCTCTACTTCATGTTCTTTCTCCTCCCTCCCCCTCTCACACATCCCTCTTTTCTCCTCTCCCTCTCTCTCTCCCTCCCTTTCCCTTCCCATCTCTTCTTGTGCATCCTTCTTCCTTCTCCTCTTCCCCTTCCCTGAAAACACCGTACAGCCCTTTTATTATAGAATAACATTTAATCAACACTTCATGTAAATGAATAAATAAGTATATAATATAAAAATGAGAACGTAATCAAAGGGCTAATATCACATAATGATATATGGGAGATACGGCAAAATAATTTTGTCTGGTTGTAATTGACTCTCTGAAGCCGTATTTCCAACTAAGTGGTGCCTAGCTCCACCTGTATAATACAGGTGCTAGGCTTAACGTCCTAGCAACATCTGGGCTCCTCTGTGTCTCTGGTCCGGCTGCTCTTACTCAGCACTTTATGTCCAAAGGTGTTCCTTCACCTTCATTCCTGTTGCAGACCTTTGGCCTCGGCCACTTTCAAAATGTATTTCATGTTGAGGGTCCAACTTCTGAAGTGCTCGGAACCAACAGTGCTTGTGATTCTAATGAATTGCATTTGGGAATATTTACGCGTGCATACACGTGTATTTCAGAGCTAAAACAAAAGCTTAAATACAGAGTTAATCACTGTTTCATAAATGCCTGCCTTTGACTATACCCTGCTCCATGAAAACAGATGGAGAAGTTTCCACTTCATATTGGTGCTCGATAAAGTCTTGCTTTTGAAGTATTTCAGATTTCATATTTGTAAATTAGGTGGTGCTTTTCGCAAATTTACTTATATATCATAACATAAATAAATATTTTTGCTTTAAGTATTTTTGACTTTCATGAATGAACACCAACAAAAAAAACCTTGTACATAGCATATTGATGGCCAAGATTTGAGAAAGGTTTTAAAAAATGTTGATTTAACTTTTTTTACAAATCTTAAATATACAATATAGATGTCAAGCCTCTATGACCATGCTTGAAAATAGAGACAGTATATCATCAGCCTTACTCATATTTTCATGCAAGCACACAGTGTAGATATAAGAACAATGCATTAGTAATATCCACTACAGACATCAGTCTGGAGTCAGGAACCTGGACCCATTTCTTGGGCTTTTCTGATTCATCAGTTAATATTCCCTGTCCTGAAAACAAACCATTACCTTGGTCACACACATATCATAAAAAGAAACTCTGTGATAGGCTTCCCCTTTCACAAGCTAATACATATATGTATCATTCATATATATGTATATAGATAATGCTATATATCACTTAGATAGATATATAGATATATATCCCAATAGTAAGTGTATTTAATACCATTTTCAACTAGTTGCATACAAAATACTCCCTAATAGGAAAAGTCCATCCAAAAAGTATGAAAAAAATTAATAATTTTAATTAGCAATCTTAAGATTATATTTAAAGATATGTTTTTCTAGCAAACATGATAACATTTTAAAAGGCTATCTAGATATGTTGCTTCCTCTGTCACTATCTTTATCTGCATTTCCCACTAAGATTTTCCTTAGGACTCTATTGTGTCCTAAGAGGTGCTTAGTGTTCATGATAATTTACATTGTCTAATACCCTGGGCATATTAAATATAAAATTGGTTGAAAAGATTCTCACAGTAAATGATGGGATCCTGGTGTTTAACCATTCTCAGTGTCTGCTTTCCTAAGAATTCTGCTTTTAATTCTTATTCTTTTCTGTAATCATGTATGGTCATTATCATTTATGCTGCAAAAGTTCACAGGAAAAAAACTTGATGGGTACATCAAAATCGTTCATTTTTAATTTTTTTATTTTGAGATTATAATATAATTTTAAATAAAATTTGATATAGCTAGAGCCCTAGAGAAGGGTCAGCAGTTAAGAGTACGTACTGCTCTTGCAGACACCCAAGCTTAGTCCCCTTGCCCATGCGGAGGCAGCTCATAGCTGTCTATAGTTATAGCTTTAGGAGATCCAGCACCCTCTTGTGGTTTCTATGAATATGTACACATACATAAGCACGCTCATACACATACACACACACACACACACACACACACACACACACACACACACACGGGGGGGGGAGACAGAGACAGAGACAGAGACAGAGACAGAGACAGAGAGAGAGAGAGAGAACCAGAAAGAAGAAAATCTTTAAAAGCAAGGCATTATTCACTATAGATCAGAAAAACATGCCAGGTGGGTGATGTTGCATTGCCGAGAAGCTAACGCTATTATTTTTAAGTTATATATATAATTTGTTCATCAATAAAAATTGCACATAATTAAAATTACTCATTACTCAAGACATCCATAAGCCACATTCTTTAGTGTTGTTTATAAAACACCATTCCACAATTATTATGTATCTTTTTTTTTAAGAATTTAAGAGAAATTCCTTCCACTGCTTCAATGTGAACTTCAGATGAGGTAGCTGCTCATTCTAACTTTCACTGAGTAAAAACTAAAATGTGGAAAAGATCAAAGCTGCATCACCAGCTAACAGCACTCAAAAACCTAAGCGAGCTCCAGGGTCAAGATTTAATACAGTTTAAGTCTTTGCCCTCCAGTGTGCCTCCTACATCTTAGAGTGTACAGCATGGCGAGAGACTGACTACTGCCAGTTTGGTGCCACTGCTTTGATTCATGAATAGAATTAGCAATTTTCTTTTTATTATTTTAGTTCAGTGGGTACAAACACTGAAACTGTGAAAAGGACTAAAATTATTTAAATTAACATGGCAATGACTTGAGGTGTAGATCTCCTAAAACGGTTTTGGCAACTCTCTGGAGACCGTAGCATCAAATCAACATTTAAATAAGATGCATAGTACTAGTAGCTAGAAAAAAAATCAGAATTCTTCCCTACAATGGTAAACAGTATTAAATTTTTGTGTCTTTATAGTAAATAATTAATGGATGCTCATATAAGGTCAATCAAATATGTACTACCGTAATACTACATTTTATTTCTGCTTTTTATCTTGTTTTCTACCTTTGTGTATAGTATTAATGTTATTGATTTATTCACTTTCTTATTATGTTTTTCTTCAAAATTATTTCAACTTACACTGGGAGACAAACAAATCCATTATTGTAGTAATTAAAGAAAAGTTGATTTGTAAACCAAAATCTTCACAAAAATTTTAGGTAATCATAAATTTGAAGTTTGTAATAACAGTCAAAATTTATGTACTATAAAAAGGTATTAATTTTTTTATCTCATCATAATGACTCACTTTAAGACTCTTGACAACAAAACCACAAACATTAATGATCAAACAAAAAACAATTCTTTAATAGAAAACGTTAATTGCTAATAAATATTTTCTGAAAAGTATCCTTTTTATATTAACTAGGACTTTCCATGATGCTTTTGGTTGATGGCCCCCAAATAATGGACTCTTTTCTTTCTCAACTGTGGTGTATTCTGGAATAATAGAAAGAAAAAGTAGATATTTGACCTTTTATTCTTTTGTTCTTGTGTTAGTTTCTGGGACTTACCTTTTGGTGCTATGATAAATTTTAAGACCAAATTCTGCTTTTAGATGCTCAAAGCATCCTAGGGGCTTCAGGGTCATTTTTATGAACTAGAATACAGTTAGATTCACAGAAAAGCTGAACAAGAAGACATAAACAGCAGTCAAATTAAAAAAATAACAGTAAAACAAATCGATACAATATGCAATATGAAGTCATTCACAGGAAAGGGCTGCACTCCAGCCCTGAAGGTAGCAGACCAAACTACACTATAGGCTAAGCTACAAACCACACTAAAGGCTAAGCTAAAAATACCTACTGTGCTAGGTCTGGGTAAAAACAATTCTACCTCTTAAAGCTGGCCACTTAAATGTGTCTGGTGTATGAAAAAGAATACTTAAGAACAAAGCTTGCATACATTAGAAATAGCAAAATTAATATGGCGGTCTGAGTTAAGTAAATGATCTATGGTAAGTTCAGAACTTTTTGATCCAATAGTTGAAAGGCCCTAAAACTAGAGTGACCACTTTTATCCTTTGTCATTGGTGAGGCAGGGAGTCTGTGCTTGACTGTTCTCGCATCAGAAATAAAAAATAAGGTAAGATTTAAAGGGGAGGGCAAATGCACTAGGCATGGGTTGTGTTTATGCTAACTAAGTGTACACAGACAGAATCAATCACCTTCCCCTTACATGCTAATCAGGATCTTTATAAATGCGGCAAAGAAATGATGTCTTCCATCTCAACTCTAGCTCAAACTCTATCTGCAGCTCTCTGAAGTTATTTTCATGCCTTTGACAATTAAATTCACCCACCAAGAGGAAGTGTGTTATTTGTGAATCACTTATTTGAGAGTAAAAAAAAAAAATCACAAGTAAACTTGAAGATTGTCAAGCACTGCTATGTGGAAAATTAAAAGTCTTGTGCCTTTTTGAAGTACTTACAGTAAATACATGAACATTATTTTTTTTCTCTAAATGCAGTCATATTAATAAAAAGCAGAACCATGCAATTGGTTCTGCAGTACAGTGGCAATAATTTCTAAATATGTTGTAATATTGACACCTGAAACAAAAGTAAATGTCTTATTTATTAAATATCATGAAAACCTTTTCAACTCCGGCTCAGATATGTTACATATTTAAATAGTGGTGGTCTCTGTAGGAAATATTACTGGACTGTGAATATTTGACCTAGGATGTCATTAACAACTTATACATTTTAAAATCACGTTTTAAAATGCACCAAAATTAAGATGGTAGTGAATTTAATTTCAAAGTCAGACTGTCCCTCCTTTTATGTTGTCCATGGCGATCCTTGGTTTTTTTTTCTCTACACTGATATGAAATGTTAATGAGCAGAGGCACGGTGTACCATTTCACCTGGAGCAATGAAAACATTAAAATCTCTTCAGAAGCCTGAATAAAACTTTATTTTATAAATATAATCCATGTTAAAGCTCTGCCGTTTCATTGCACGTTTGAAATAAGGGCACATGGAAAAATATGGAAGCGTTTCCTTTGAGATCGCTAACTAAAGCTACAAAATGAGCGCGCTCCAACATTTCCAAGGAACACGGTTCAAAAGTTGTACGATTACTACTAAGGTTGTTTTATTCTCTCCCACATTTGGAACAGGAAGTCTGTGTTGTTCTTGAAGAATTCTGAAAAGCAATGTCACACTCTGATGACCTCCTCTCCTCATTAAAACGTTCCCAAAGATAGCGCTCTGCATGATGTTTTGTGGCCTCGGCAGCCATGAACTAATTTGTACCTCTTATTTTGATCATGCGCTGGAGAAGGCACCAAACAATATTTTCCTTTAAACACAGAGAGTCCTTTCAACAGCTCAGCATGTACTTCCACCCTCTTTTTTAATCTTGGAGCACCTATTTATTTGCTCTTTTCACAGCTAAATCTTCTTTGCTCCTTTCTGTCCCTTGAAAAGCGGCTAGTTAAAAATCTTCAGTGTTTTTTCTTCATAGGCTTAAACCACTAAAAAGGGTATTTCCATAAAAACAGAGATGGGGGTTTATAGATAGAGTCGGAGGCCAATTTGCATTTCTAATTTTTAATCCTATTAAAGTAAAATAATATTTATCTAGTTACTACCTTCCGTCATAGGCATGATCACTAAAACTAGTGTGAAAAAAATATATATATTGTTAGGAAAATTAGTTGTTTAAAGTTTCCTGCAGTGAAGTTTAGAAGATTTTGCTTAAAGCTTTTTTGTAACTATCTGATTCACTGGCTCATTTTCTGTACTGTTACATTCTTTTTGGTACAGCAGCATCAGCCTTTTGTATAGGTGTCTCTGTATCAGTAAGTAATATAGAGAATATGTCAGGCAATGTGTAGGAATTTGCCTTCGTTAAAAGACATGTATTTTACCTGGTAAGAGAAAAGGAAGGAAACAGTAATAAAATGACATTGGTAATGTCGATGAGTTCTTAGATAGTGATATTATGAACATCACCAATGAAAGCAAGTATGGGCAATTTAATGATTCAAAAGCATTGTCTTAAATGTATATTAATTAGATTGCAGAAAATTCAAAGATGAGACTACTCTAACAACTGAAAGAAATATAGTTATTCCATGAAGCCAATGGACAGCTGTAAATAGAATGGCTGCTAAGATTTAAATGTCTATTTAAGTAGAAATCTGCAGTTACGTATTAATAAATGGATTCTTATTTCACCATGATTTAAATTGTAAAATGTACTTGCACGTTGGATTTATTTTAAACACATTGGGATACTAATAGAAACATTTTACCACTAAATAATCTAAATATGTGTTCAATCTCAATAGAAATTTCAGTTTCATGTTAAGATGCTTAAAATGTTTACTCACTAGCTTTCAATTTTTCAGAAATCAATTTATTCTTGAGTATTGCTTTATATAAACATGTAATTCACTCAAGTAGCTTTTCAATTTATTTGTGAAACTTAACAGTGGTCTAAATGAAATAGCTAATGGTACTATATGTAATGACACCATGAATATTCAACTATAGTGAGTTCCATTTAAAAATTTTCCAAGTAAAAATCTAGCAATATTATCAAAATAAGTTATGTGGAATTTTTCAAATCACTGCATATGGCTACTTGATCTCTCAACTTCAGATCGCTTCATGATTAATCTTGTTCATTAAGTCATCCATTCCAATGGCCAATTAAAATTAGTAAAAAACTTAATTTTGTGTAATAGCCTTCAAATTTAATCAGTTTTGATGTTTAGAATTATTTCTTCCATAAATCATCTTTAGCCCATTTAATCTTTAAAATGATGGACTATATGTTTTATTGTGCCTCTATTGTCTGTTAAACATCATTTTTCACAAATGCAGATTTTAGGGTGACCATGAAACGTATACATATATGTGTGTATACATATATATATATATATATGTATGTATGTATATATTCAGATAGCCAATATGAATTGTATTTATGGTTTTGTGTCTTGTTTTGTTTTGCCTTATAGTCAGAGAACTCTTATCAATGGACTGCTCTGACCTCAAAGAAAATAAACACCCAGCATTATCCTGTTCCTGGGGTTCTCAGCTCAATCAACTGATGCTTTTCTGCCTTGTGCAATGAATTCAGATTGACTGGACATAAACATAGGATCTACTGCTGAGCCCACGTAAGTCTGAGCAAGCAAATTCATACCTTTGAGTCTTAACTTTTCTAGGTATAAGCAGAGCTTAGTGATCTATTTTACGTGGTTACTAAGTGATTAAAAAGGCTTAAGCAGTGATAGAATCCGGGTGGCATTTTGTTAAATATCAAGAAACCTAGGCTTCTTCTTCAGTTCAAAGGTTATCTTCCTATCAGTTTGGATATGAACTAAATCCTAAGTCATACTTTATGTGATAGTTGTAAAAAACTCTTAAATAGTATAAATACTATAGAAATGATCATAATAGTAATACAGATATGATTCTAGATTTAAAAAGCTGAAGAATTGTTGTTTTTATAGCCCTGAACTTTTCGAGCTGAAAAGGGAGATTCAGAAATATATTCATCAGGCTCAAATAAGCTGGATACACCATCCTTCCCTCGTGCTATATAAATCTGCCTCAACAAGACTGATAAAGCAATACCTCTTATTTTGCATAGGAAATCTTAAATTAAAAACTAACAACTAGTTGAACATAACAAATTGTAAAATATCACATTTAAACGCACATGACCTTCACAGTAAGGGCACTGATTTCTCCTTATTTAAAACCACAACCCTGGTCTGGACTCTTCTCGGGTCTATCCTTACTTCTGTCCACTAGATGTCCCCAGTATGTCACACAGAAGAGTTCTTCTCTGACAGGGTCTTGTTAAGAAGCCGCTGCATCTTTTTGAAGTGAATCCTGGGATACCTTGTCAAATTAGCAAGCTACTAATCTAGGGGGAAATGCAATCATTTAAAGATTTTGGGGGGCGAGGGTATTCTGGGAGGCAGAGTATAACCATGCAGGTTTAAGAAGCAATTAAAGAAAATGTGTATCTTCTTTTCTGAAAAACGTTTTTAAAAAAATCAAAGAGCTGAAATGAGATAAAAATCCTTAGAGAAAAAGTTCATAGCCTTGAAAGGGGGTATTCTTAACACAACTTTTAATTGTACTGATTTCAAAGGACGAATAACATTTACACAAAATAGTTCAGAAAACTTTAGTAACAGCAGGAGATTTGTTTAATTTGAATTTTAATAAATTAAAAGCTTTTTCCCCCCTTTAAGCAAAGGCTTAAACTGTCACCTAACGTTTCCTTTCTTAATTCACACAAAAAGCAAAGGTTACAAGACTGAAATACAATAATAATTGCTACACGGGATGTTCGATACGAGCTATAGAGCTATTGCAAAATGCAGTCTTTTTCCCTCCCTCCCAAAATCCTATTGGGTCCATGCTATGGGAGACTGCCACCTCAGCCTGAAAAAACAGCATCCGCTGGTGTCTGTGGCAGTGGTGTATCAGGCTGACTGCTGAGAGCTTCCTCCTCTAAAGAAATTGGAAGGATTCCTACAAGGTGTCTCAAAATGGAAGCGGTCAGGCAGTGCAGTCTCTGCCTCTCAGGGCAAGAGGTAACAAGTTCATTCTGTGAAGTAGAACAGTTTCTGCCCCAGAGCAAGAGAGGAAATCAAATACAAGAGCCTTCTGATGAATTCTCTCTCACTCCGAGTTAATGCGGGCATCCGGAACAATGGATGCATCTAACCAGAGTTGAAGCCTCCATTCAATGCCCTGTGCTCCGTGCCCTGTGCAGGAACAATGGGCCATTCTCATAGCTTCCCAGCCAGTCCTGGCCTTTCAACGAGCCTCCTTCCTTGAGAGCCTCTTCTCTTTCGGGGTCCTTTGATTAAAGAGCACCTTTCATCCCACTAGTGTCTTATTTTTATTATTTATTATGTCAAAAAAAGAAACTAATGTTAAAATAAAGTTTAAATCGCTGAATCTTACAGTTCTTTCATTTATAATCAAGGTTAGGAAAGTCTTAAGGAAACACTAGAAAATAATTTCATGATAAATTATGAAATCCTGACAAAAATTGATTCATACAATACGGTTACTTACGCCCTATTAGGAGGGGTGTATATAGGATATGAAGCTATTAGTAGACAAAAAACAAACACAACAAAACACAGAAGAGCTGGACGGGTGATGGGAGGCAAAGGAGAGGCCACTGGGAATCCTCCATGTGAGAAGGTGCAGATATGCAAATGAGCACCCGATTGCGAAGGTAGAAGGTGGAACTTCTCTTTGTGGCTGAGGCACCCAGCAGTAGGACAAAAAGGCCATGGTGTTCAGTAGACTGAGTGGCACAGACCCAAAACAAACAGATCAAAGGGGGACAAACTCAAACAGAATCCTTAAGAGTATTTTTACTTCAGACTTGAAGCAATGTAAGGAATATTCTAGAAATATTGCCAAAACATGTAAGCGCAGCAGGTGACTTAAGAAAACCGGGTGCTAATCCCTCGGTGAGAGGTAAAAGAATATCAGAAAACCATGTCTATTTAAACAGATACAAAGAATCAGAAACCACAGAAAAAGAAGCAAATTGATTAAATAAAGCATGGTGAAAGAGAAACGGGTGAAAGTCATGGTTCAAGCAAGCAGCTCAGCACAGTGCTCCTTGATT
Organism: Uromys caudimaculatus; assembly: GCA_028551405.1. Lineage (NCBI taxonomy): Eukaryota > Metazoa > Chordata > Mammalia > Rodentia > Muridae > Uromys > Uromys caudimaculatus. The sequence goes on along the minus strand of CM052700.1, from coordinate 116,222,293 downwards.
AGATCCCATAACTGAACATGCTCTGCCAGAGAGGACGGCCAATTTATGTATATGTTCTGTTAACATTCCACAGAATTAATAACCCATTTCAATCGGTTTGCCTCTATAGTATCTCCATCCCAGAAAACTAGTTCAGCCTCCTTAAGAAAGCCTAGAATAAACCCACATAAGTAGCAGACCCTTTGTTATATTTCAAATTCCAGCTACGGACAAAATTTACATAATTTCAAAGCATTACATCCTTAAAATTAATACCAAAAAAAGAATGGATACTATACAAAGCAACGCAACAATACAGCAGGGTAACACTACACAAGCCTGCCAGTCACAATCGTAACAAACACAACAGTCCACAGGTGGGAATTGGAGTCAAAAATGAGAAGGCAGATGAAAACTATTCTCCATTTCTGTTCCATTCAGAGCCTTCTGCAGACCCTCAGCGTTCTGGAGGCTGTGGCACTGCAATCTTTTCATTATTTTTTTTTCTTTTATTGGATATTTTCTTTATTTATATTTCAAATGTTATCCCCTTTCCAGGTCTCCCCTCCGGAAACACCCTATCCCATCCCTCCTCCCCCAGCCTCTTTGAGGGTGCTCCCCCCCAATCCCCCACCCACTACCGCCCTGGCATTCCCCTACACTGTGGCATCGAAGCCCCACAGGACCAAAGCCCGCTCTTCCCACTGATGTCCAACAAGGGTGGCCCCGATGTGCTATCACGTCGGCTGCAGATGTAGTCCAGCGTCTAATCTAAGGGTCAACCATTCATTTTACAAAACAATTATGTTCTATAGAGTATCATCCCCTGTAGGAGACTTGGGGGGAAAATTCTCTAACATGATTCACACCCTCTGGTCATTTACAGTCCATGTAAATTACAGAGGCATACAAACAGACACATATAGCTTAGAAGTTAGTACTGTAAAAGCTGACCTAGGAGTTCACAAGAGGAACAGATCAGGAAGGTAAAATGTAGCCAATAAAAGCAAAAAATTAAAATACCATTGACCAACTTCAATTGCCTGATCAATTTTAAATACCCAAAGTGATGAAAAGAATTTTAACCATATAAACTATTATATTCCTTTTATGTTAATGCAATAAGTAATAACTTCCTGTAAGAATTTTTTCTAAATATTAAATAAATTTTAAGAACTAAGTTTTTTTTTAGGGCAATATCTGTAACAACATTCTTTTGCTATGAACTACGAAGGTCTTCAAATTACAATGTGTTTGTTTAATAATGGGTCATACAAGTCAGATCACTAGCCCAGCCCCTACTTAGTGACAGAGGAGCTTCTATTACACAGTGGGCATCGCTTGATGCAGACACCACCACTGGTGAAAGTGGAAAGAAAAAAAAAATGCCTGTGGCTGCCCTGAGTCGGCTGTGTCAACACATCTCTCCTCCCAAGGCTTTGAGATCAGCAAGAGAAATCATCAAGAGACCAGTGAACAAATCAAGCCAGACAAAATCCCAGTGTGGAGGGGAGAGAGGTCATCAAAGTCCCACCTCTAGCTAAGGAAGGTTTGATTGGCTGCTGGGACAGAGTTGGTGTTCTTCATGAATTCATCCCCTGAGACACTACCCATTCTCCATGAAGTTGTTCTAGATCCACGCATACACAGAAATCACTACCTGGGGGGGTGGAGGGTGAGAGAGAGAGAAAGAGGGGGGCATAAAGAGATAGAGACAGAATAGTCAGGGGGAGGCAGAAGGTGAGGAGACATGGGGTGGATTTGATTAAAATATAGTATATGCATATGTGAAATGTCAAACAATAAAGTGTTGGTAATTCAAAATTTAAGTATCAACACTTCTCTTCGAAGCACAAAATCTGAGTCTAAATATGTAACTCAATGCCAGCAGTAGTTATCAAGAATCTGTCTATTCGGTTTTGAGGTTTATAAGCATTTTTCAGACATGATTGGGGAAAGATTTGGTTTATCTTTTCTTACTGTAGCCACACCGTGACCTTGTCAGGCGTTGGTGCCAGTGAGATTAAGCAGGAGAATGGCAAGTCATTCTACCAGATGAGTTCATTCTGAGAGCAGAACTGCTCGTTGTCTTTCTGTGAAGAAAATATAGATCCCTGTATGTGATGGATTTCTGAGAATATTAACCAAGCTAGAGGAGGTGGGTACACTTTAAGGAAGATCTCTTTTTTTCTAAAATATTCTCCAACACATCATTGGGCCCCTACCAATAATAATTTCACTCGATGGCCCTTGTTCCATTTACCTAATGGAGAGATATGACTCTAGCTGAATCAGTTAGGCTACTCCACTCAGAAATTAGAAAGCGACATTACTGGAACACAAATGACCCTTGCCAAGAGCTGGGTTTGCCAGAAGTGAATTCAAGAACTCTTAAGTTTCGATTTTTTATTTATTTTTATTTTTTGGTTTTTGTGTCTCTCTGAGATTAAAGGAAGCTACATCACAGATGGTAAATCATCAAGAAAAGCAAGAGAATCAGATGCAGTCAATGGGTGGCTGTAAAAATTTTTTTTTTTGATATTTTATTTACATTTCCGATGATTCCCCTTTTCTTTGGAACCCCCGTGTCCCCTCCCCCTCCCCGCCTCTGTGAGGGAATTCCTCCTCCCACCTACCCGCCCACCC
>CM052700.1:116195065-116219168 GCA_028551405.1 Uromys caudimaculatus | reverse complement strand
CAAATTAAATTATAAGTAAAACTGACAGGAAGACACTTTGATTCTAAAACATTGGGTTACAGAGGTGAAGATTTTATTACTGCTGGAGTTTTTGAGGGATGAGGTTATTATGTTAGTCTATTGGCTAGGCTATGGTGCTCAATTTATTTGATCAATGACCAGCCTAAGCCTTTCAATGAAGAAACAATTTAGGTGTGATTAAAGTTAAAAAAGACTATAGATGAGCTTGAACCGAATTCAATCAATTGAAATCTTAAGAGAAAAAATACTAAGGTTCCCCAAAGGACAATTAAATCTGCCAGAACCCAGAAAACCTGCTTCTAATGCTTTGTGTTGGCTTCCAAAGCAGATTTGGAATTCCAGACAGCAACATTACATCTTACCCAATTTCTAGCCAGACAGCCCAACACTATCATGCCAGTTAGTTTCTTAAAAATATCTTACCCTCACTCTGTGTGTGTTTCTCTATTTCTCTATTTTTACATATCTCAATGCATATATTTTATTACCATGTATCTCCATCTATATTCAGAGTATATAAACACATATATATTATATATTATGTATTATGTACTATGTATTATGTATTACATATTATATTATATTATATATTATATCAATCATATATCAATAATAAATTATATATCATATGTTATATATCATATATTGTATAGTGTATAGTGTACATTGTTTTTTGTATACTGTATATTGTATATTAATTATATATTAATTATATAATTTATTATATATTATACACATATACAGCATATATGCATATATACATATTTATATGTGTGAATATGTGTGTAAATGCATATATATGTGTGTATATATAAGTATGTACATATATACACATTGTGTGTAGATATACAAATATATGTGTGTGTATATATATACACACATTGTATGTGTAATGGGAGATATATAAATCTATATGTATACATATATGTGCATATATATATATATATATATATATATATATATAGAGAGAGAGAGAGAGAGAGAGAGAGAGAGAGAAATGACCAAAGAAAGTTCAAACATGGCTAACTATAACAAAATACAGATAAAATTGTATCTTAAATTATAACCACTGTTCTCTTCTTCCTCAATTTGTAGAAGAATTCATGATGCTTACTGCTTTCACGTGAATAATAATAAATAATAATAAATAATTAAATAAACCCAATAGTTTCACACTGGTTTCTCTTTTCTTCCTGTAGGCCTAACGTGATCTGACCTTTTTTCTTCCCTTCTCAAATTATGGTCACTGTGACATTATCAAATGTTACCAAGAAAACAGGCTGAAACACTTAAGTTCCACCCCTCCAAAAGCTGTCTGAAAACAGCACCCCTGATTGTATTCTCCTACAGGAAGTAGTTGAAACAGTCCTCTCTGGAGCACATTCTAGGGTAACCTTCAGCTCACAGCCTGGGAGTGCCTCCCTTTCTGCACACATATACAGGGCTATAACTGTTAGACAGACACACCTGTGGTAAACACCTCGAACTCAGTGAATTACAGACAATATTTTAAAACCAGAGTGTTTCTACCCACAAACTAAGACCTTAAAGCCTAAAAGAAGTATTTTATTTGTTGGGGGACCCGGGAGATCTAATCAAGTCCCAAATAGTTTCAGTTGCAGAAATACTCTCAGGAAATAAAGTGACTTGGGATTAATATAAATCCAGGTGCAAGCATGAATTGAATCCATGCTTTAGTAGAATGGAATTCCCATCGCTTGCTCAAAAATAATACAAGGTAATTGTATATTGGCAAAACTTCTCAGGTTGCTGAAAACTTAAACTGGCATAACATCAACGACAGCAAGTAACATAAGACTTCAAGACTCTCATCTGGACGAAACTAGGAAAGAGTATACTAAGTAAGGTAGCCCAAGCACAGAAAAGCATGCTGGGTGCTCTTTCATATGTAGATCCTAGTTTGAATCTATAGCTTTGTGTGATGCACTTAGAGGTCCTGTCAAGGCCAGCAGTATAGAAATAGGCCACTGGGAGGGAGGTGGGAGGACATTGTAAGCAATATCAAGGTAGAGAGGGAGGAATACAGAATAGTGGAAGGCTTAAGGCGAGAGAAAGTGAACAGCTAGGGAGACAAAGGAATGGGGCAAGATAAGCCAAAATGAAAAGGCCAATGAATAAGCCAATGGAAATCTACAATCTTATAATCAATATAAAAAATAATTGAAAAGGAAATACCCTGCATGGCTTGAAAACAAAAAACAAAACAAATTTTTTAAAACCCTCCATCTTAAGTTATAGGTAATTCAAAATGGCGATGTTAAATTTGGAGTAGCTCCTTACAGGTTAAGGAGGCCCTAGAGGTGACCAAAGCAATACACACTTTTTATCATTGCTGTTGTTTGCCCACCAGAGCTAGATGTTGTAACTCCTTTTTTGAAGGCACTATGCACTTTTCTTGCATGATATAGAAGCCAAGATGGATTTGAACTGGAAACTTTTTCCTACTAGAAAGTTTCAAAGTGCCAACTGGTACTGGGAAGGCTAGGAGGGAACAAAAGGCATCAATGGTCTTACCTAGATGTGAAGCTGTCAACAAAAATACTAACCTACTAGGCAAGATATGCACGCCTGTGCAATAATGGCAACACGTGCCATTTTATTTGACTTGGGGCCCATTCCATAGAAGGAATATATAGGAGAAATTCTGTATGTTACTGCAAACCCATTCAAAACCCCACGGCAGGGAAGGTCATCGGACTTCAGAGGACTTCTATTGTTTAGCTAAATTGACATAGAGTTCAATCACCTTGTAAATATGTATGTCTATAATCATGACCAATTCCTCTCAGCCTCAATCAGAGAAGTCTCTCTAGTGAACTATGATGAGCCATTATGACTGCACAAGGTATTCAGAATAAGTGATAGTTGAATGCTCAGCCTTAGAGATGACATTTATATCATCTCTGTGGCTCATGGAATATTGCAGGGGGCTGGGGAATAAGGGCTGTAAAATGTTACCTTATGAGCAATACAGAGGTATTTCTATCACAAATTCCCAACTACAGATGATTGCACTGGGAATGCACAAGAATGGGTCCATCAACAGCCAGGCAAGGATGGAAAGGGTCTCAAGGAGCCCTACTCCTTACTGCTGAGCTGGTTTCTCTAAATAGATTCAGGGAAAGGGGGAGTCATTGTCTTCAGTTGTACATCCATTGGTGACCCCTCCAGGTTCCAATCGATAGTTTTAACCCAAAGCACACACATATGTCTCTGATTAATCTAAATAAGTAACAAAACAAATTCCAAAGTCATGAATTTGAGAAACGACCATGTAGAACAGTGACTCTCAACCTGTGGCTCACGACCTCTTTAAGAGTTGTATGATTCTTTCACAAGGGTCATCACCTAAGACCATCAGGAAATACACATATTTATATTATAATTTGTAAAGTATCAAAATTACAGTTATGAAGTAGCAACAAAAATATTTTATGGTTGGGGTTCATTACCACACAAGAAACTGTGTTAAAGGATTGCAGTATTAGGAAAGCTAAAAAACACTGATGTAGAGAAAAGTGAGGATTAATTAAGGCTACAGGGTGGGGAAGTAAAATCAGAACACATTAAATGCACATGAAATAGTCAAATAAACCTAGATGGTAACATAACTTAATAATAATAATAATAATAATAATAATAATAATAATAATAATAATAATAATAATAAATTCTATGTAAGGAGATAGACACATTCATTCCAAAGTCCTACAAAATGTGTAACCATCTCTGCATATGCAAAACTACACTTCGAAGTTTCAGTTGCTCAGTTTCTCATTTTCCTTTTGATCTATCAAAGCCTTCAGTAAAGAAGAAACAAGAGCCGTAAAAATATCATCAGTAGGTCCTTAACTTATGGAACAAGTGGAAGTTACATGTTACTAGCACTTAAATACTTAAAGATAAGTTGAACACATAGTTTTATGAGTATGAGTAATTTGATACTATATAGTTCTAATAATTCCAAAGGAAAATTGCTTTTGATGATGACTCGGGGTTCTGAGAGTCAAGCCCTCTATTTATGCTTTGCACACTCCTGTTTACTTGCACTTCTAAATAAAGCCAACTATATAAACACAACTCAGTTCCCCTTTTTGGTATTACATTCATTTCTCATATTCACAACTGCATTAAAGACAATGAGTAGCATTTCACAAACCATAGTTTAAACAACTGGCAATTACAAAAACCAGCCCTCTTCTTCCTTTCTTCTTTTATCTACTATTGCTTTATTAACAGCATAAATATACAAACAAAAGTTAGAGGTAATAAACGTAAACACAGAGTGGCAAGCACAACTTTCAATGTGTAGTAAAGAGTTCAATATTGCCACCATTAGCTGTCACTAGCAGTCATCATAACTTAGGTTTGAATCCCCTAGATTTAGCTGACCTTCAGTGCAGAAGTCAGCCAGGAAAACTAATTGAAGAACAAAAGTTTCATCACAAAAGGTCATGTAAGATGGGTGAATGCTTTCCCCAAAGGGTGGAGGCAAAGAGAGGAATTAATGATAATAAAACAAGAAGAAAGAGGAGGAAGAAACAAGAAAAAGGGGAGAGGAGAAGGAAAAGAAGGAAGAGGAAGGGGAAGGAGGGAGAAAGGGAGGAAGGGGGAGGGAGGAAGAGACAGAAGGAGGATGCCAAGAAGACCAAAGAAATGCTAACTAATTAGCAGCAGAAATTATACATGTTATTACTAATTTTTGTGTTTGTCAAGGAGTAGATACAGTGACATTATAAATATTACCATTTTCACTGATATTCAGCTATCCAACATTTCTAATTTTCTTTATGTCCAAGTAATCACGGGACTGGTCCTGGTCAATACAGTAGAAGGGTTTGAAGCATTTCCTTCATGGCACCTGGCTTCCTAAACCTCCTGTCTTGAACCCTTAGTAATCCAAAAGGAGATCTCAACCAAGGCACCAGGTGACTCTGTTGAAAACACCCACCTCCCCGAGCTGTGTTGGACTTAAAACATCTATAAAAAAAATAATAGAACACTTAATCAAAACTTCTGAGATCTAGAGTTAATGCCAATTCTGACTGACTCAAAGCATAGGGTTATAATTGTTCTTTCTCAAAAGTAGTATGCTATTTGATAAAAGCACAGTATTTGCTATTCATTTGCTCTCTGCGATGCATGGCTGTCTTCTCTCTGCAGTAAGGAACAGCATCATAACAGAACACAAAACAGACACAGCTAGGAGCATACCTATCTAAAGAAATGCCCACAAGTTATCAGCAGAAATAAGACCCATCATTGACTATTCTCAAATCACAGTGAGCAAGTCACTTACTTCCCTATGTGCAAAGTGAAAAATAAAAATTGCGTCTCTGAATGATATAACAAAGTAGAGTATCAAATAAATTTGTATGTGTCACCATTATTCAAGGATAGAAACATTCTATTCTTCTCTAAGTTCCCGATCGCTTAGTCAAGGGCCCTATATTACAATGAGGAACAGCTATCTATTTAGTAACGGGTGATCTACAATGCCAAAACCTATGGCAACAACTCTTTCAGCCCTCTGCCTGTAGCTCTTCTTCACAGAACAACTGAGACAATGTTCATTATGAAGTACATTGCTAATACAGTGTTAAATTCTTTGTAATGTGTTTAATCCCCTCTTATCATCTAGGCACTGGAGAGGCAGTCAATGAACAGAATGGATACATTCTCTGCTGTGGACAGCAGCGGTGGTCAGCAAAGGCTTGTGTGGGAGAACATAGGGAGAAGGATGAATTTGAAAGAGAAAACAAGAGGTGAAAAACAGATAGGGCCCTGGAATAGCTGTCCAAACTTGATGGGCACAGTGTGTGCAAGGACAAGGAGGCAAGAGTGTTCTTGTATTTAAAAAATATTATTAAAGCCATTTCAATTGATACAACATGAGGCTATCAGGAATGAATCAAGTCCTATGTAGACCCTGAACTGTATAAGCAGTGTAATGTTTTAAGTAAAGGATGCAAATGATTTAAATTATGTTCTCCTTTCTCTCTCTCTCTCTCTGTGTGTGTGTGTGTGTGTGTGTGTGTGTGTGTGTGTGTGTGTGTGTGTGTGTGTGTGTTGTGTATAGGGTAAATACTGTTTGTTCATGTGGGTTTATGCACATATGTGTTTAACTGTCTGTGTGCATGTGTACATGAACACTGTGAAAGGCAAAAGTCCATGTCTGCTGTCTTTTCTTGATCCCCCCTCCACCTTTACTTTTAGAAACAGGGTCTCTTGCTGAACCTGGAGCTGATCAATTGGGTAGGCTTGATAGAATAGGTTCAGGGATCCATCTCTCTTCATGGTTCTAGAGGTGGTAATGCAGACTCACACTGCCAAGCCTGGCTTATTTAGGAGAACTATGGAGATTTTAGAAGTGTTATCTGCAGAAAAGGAGCCAGCTGGCAGGCCGTGATGCAGGTACATGAAGTACATACAACCTTAGTCTACAAATCTGTCAATCAGACCTTCCCGAAGACATGCAGTTTGGAACATAGTGTTTTGCAAAACACTCATTAGTTTTTGGGTTTTTTTAATGTTGCATAAGATCAGCAAAGTTAAGAACATCTGGGCTTACCAGTCACATAATTTATGAAGTCACTTCCTCAAATTTCAGTTAAGATGGACCCAATAGAAAACTGGCCTCTTTAAAATATAGTATTCATCACAAGTGAAATCAGGCTGGGCCCAGAATTCCAAATAAAAATCATCAACTGAAAGAAGAATTCAAAACCACTCCCTGCTGTAGTGACCATGGAGTCTAGAAAGGAGTCTGTGGACATCTAAACAACTGCCACCAGGACTCGGGAATAAAGTTATGAGTGAACTCGCTCTGCACACTCTGTTATGATGAGAAAAGTAAAATGGTTTTATAACATTTATTAATCAACGCATAAAATTTTGAAAAGCATGAGTAAATTTCTTAGCTATCATTCACTGTCCAATCATCAAATTAACTTCTTTCCCATATATATTTACATTGCTTGAATCTATGAAAAATACTGCTTGTTATAATTTTAATTCATCCACATATTACTATTAAAAAAAAAGACCATGTCAGACTTAGCCCTCCTGGATCCTTCATTTCTATTATTAATAAAGAGCCATGTTGTAATAAACATGTGCGGGCTATATTCTCAAAAGAAACTCCCTTTGTGAAAGATTGAGAAACAAGTGCACCGTTGGTTTCTCTGAGGCCATGTTTCCTTTAAAAAATAAATGCAAATAACTCATGAACTGGGTATTGTTCTCAAGCCTCGAGTTCTGTGTAAAAGGGTTATGTTTCTTAAGAACAAAGTATACAGATTCACTACCTAATGTGATAAATACTAGTGTGCGAGAAATACACCACCATAATTATAATTGCAATGACAATGGGCTATTACTTTTCAAAAACAAGGTCTTGCCATTAGCCAAGGCTGGCTTTGAACTCAAGATCCTTCTATGCCTGCCCATGAATGATGTCACCACACTCATCATCTAGCACATCACACACACACACACACACACACACACACACACACACACACACACACATATGCCTGACAATACTAAATGCTTACTTTAAATTTAGAAGATGGGACAATTGGTATTTACCATTTCTCTCTTTTTCTTAACGTAGTTCCTCTGTATTAGCCTTTGGTAATATTAAAATGAATGCTAGTCTTAGTTCTTGTTAGAAAGCCTCTGGTGACAGTGTTAGAACTGAACTGCTGACCTACTCTCATGTGACTGCCCTGTGGAGTCCTAACATTTGGAGGTCTTAGAAGAAAATACATTATGTGGCAGTCACCAGAAAGCAACAGATGTAGAACCCAATGGACTGTGGTTAAATGGACTGTCCACAGCAGGTATAATGTGCTTGAGTCATAGGTCTCAGTTACGTTGTATCTTCTCTGGATTAGCAAGTAAATACCTTGTTACAATGTTAGGTTGTATCTTCTCTGGATTAGCAAGTGAGCACCTTGTTACAATCCATGTGAGAAGACAGCAGGGCAAGCATCTTCAAGGCTAAGGAATAGTATGAGCAGAGAGGCACCAACCCTAGTATCATTGCTAGACATTTGCCTATAAAAGCAGTTAGAGGGAACACTGTGTGCAGGCTGCACTGTGAATGCATGGCAAAAGACACCATCAAGCTAGAGGCTACTTCTCAGAGGACACTTCTTGATGGTAATCTTGTCCGTTTGACAGGATTTAGCATCTCGGTGGAAGCTAACCTCTAAGAGAGAATTTCCAGAGTGGGTTAACTGAACTGGAAAGATCCACCCTAAATGTGGGCATCTTTCCATAGAATGAGGTCCCTGACAGAATAAAAAGGAGAAAAGAGACAAATGATGAGCACTGGCATGTATAGCTCTCTTCCTCCTGACTCTGGACATAACAGGACCAGCTGCTCAACTTCCTGCTGCTATGCCATCCTAGCTGGGATGGACTGTAACCTCAAGCTGTGAGTCAAAATGTATTCTTTTTATGTATTTTTGCTTTTGTTTTATTGTTGTTTCACGTTGTTGATTATGTGAATATGTCTATACATGTGTATCTATATGTATTTATCGGTTGGTGAGTGTACCTATGCACACATATGTAGATCAGAGGACAATCTCCGGTATCATCTTCATCAGGGCTATCCACCTTCCTTTTCTGATACAGGGTTTCTTATTGGCCTAGAGAAAATTAATTAAGCTAATAAGGTTGATTGGTGAGCCCCTAAAATTCTATCTCTACATCACAAGTGCTAGGATTGCAAGCTCATGCCACCATAACTAGTGTCTTTAAGTGAGTTCTAGTTACCAAAGCAGGTCCTCCCAGCACTTGTAAGTGCTTTGCTGATGGAACCATCACACCAGCCATGTCACTTTGTCACAAGAAGAGTGGGAATTGAAGTGAGTGAAAGAGAAGTGGATGTGGAAGACTTTAGAACTTTGAATGAGGAAAGTGCTTGAGAGAGCTTAAAGGGCTATTCTTGTAAGACGCTTGAGACAATACTGCTGCTGAGAATAATATGGATAGTGGAGACTTGGTTCATGAGGTGTGAGAGGCAGATAATATTAACAGCTGAGCTGGAGCCATTTGTGTGTGATCTGTTGGCACAGAATGTGGATCTTTTCTTCCCATTTGGTTTTTTTGTTTGGTTGGTTGGTTTGGTTTTTTGGTGTTTGGTTTCTAAAGACAGGGTTTCTCTGTGTAGCCCTGGCTATCCTGGAACTCACTCTGTAGATCAGGCTGGCCTCAAACTCAGAGAACCACCTACCTCTGCCCCTTGAGTAATGGGATTTAAAGGTGTGCAATGCATCCATTTCTTGATAAGTCACATGAGGATGAATTTAAAAGTAGTCGAGTAATCGCTTCAGTGGAGGGAATTTCAAGACAGTATAAGGTTAGATCCCTGGAACCACTAACTGTTCTGCAGCTCTACAATGAAAATGATCAAAGTGGGTAGAAAGAAACACAGAGCGCTCAATTTGTTGAGAAAATGAGCACCGGGAAACTTAATGTTATAGCTAAGGCTAGTGCTGAGAGAGAAGCCACAACTGTTAAAGAGATTAGCACTATTCAGTGAAGCTCTGCATTGGGATGAAGGGGAAAACTCCACCCAGCTAAACATCCAACTTGGGAAACAGAACTTACTTACTGGGTTTCCTGCTCCTCAGAAGCTGCTGAATGAAGACGCTGCCGCAAACATGTTTGTTCTGGATGTGCTCATTTTTGCATCAATTTAAAAAGATAAAGATAATTTTTGTCTCATTTAGCAATCTTAATAAATGATTTGTTTTCAAGGCCTGAAATGTATTATTCCTGGCCTTTATCATTACCTTTGGAAGAATTGATGCTACTCGTAGTGTTTGCCTCTGTGAGTGGTCTGCCATCTCTCTCTTCTCCCTTTCTGGGCTGCTTCTTATGGTTTTTTGGTTTTACATTTCTATCATTGTAATTTAAATGCAGCATGGAGAGGCTGTTCAATGGCTGTGTCTATTTGAAGTTCTAAATACCTCTTTTGTATGGATGTTTATTTTCTTTCCTAGATTTGGGGAATTTTCTGCTATAGCTTCAATAGATAGGTTTTATATATCCTAGGTTTTGAAGGTTGTATATAGCTTAGGTTTTGATAACTGACTCTTCTATTCTACTTCCTAGGTGTGATCTATTTAATACACCCCAGAGTTCTTATAAACTATGGCTTAATTTATTAATTGTTAATTGATGCCTGAACATAGAGCATGTTCTCTCTTGTTCTCCAGTCTTGCTAGACTTTTTTTCTATAATTTGTCTACTCTGTGGGTGACACTTGCCACTGTGTTTTTGTTTAAGGTACTGGGTCTTTTGCTTTGGGCATTTTGTTACTTCTCAAAATCATATATTTGCTTTTGCGTCTGCGTAACTTTCTTCCCAGGCCCTTTCTCCATCCATCTGCTTGTTTCTAATCTTCTATGAAATATTAACTACCTTTACAAGTGACCACATTACCCATTCCAGTACCTCTGGGCTGGGTAGTTAATTAAGGTAATTAAGGCGTTAAGACCTCTTGGAGGAGTCGTGCTGCTGTGCTTTCTCACACTATTGCATCTGTGTGTCCTCTGGATGTCTCTTCATGCCTCACATTAGTTTCTTCTGATCTCAAAGACTCAATCCCCAGGAAATCTATAGAGGAGAAACAAACCGCTCTACCAGCAGCAACAGCAAAGCAAAGAAGATATAAAAAAGACTTAAATTCACACATAATCAATTATTCATTAAAGCTCCTAAATACAACACAAAATTACCATAAAAGAGAAAATGTCAAAACTAATGTAGTATGTACTATGAAATTTAAAAAATATATATCTAAGGTAAATTGTTGTGGTAAATATTATTCTGGGGTTTTTACCCCATTTAGACCATGCAGTTCCCAAGTAAAAGATACCAAACCCTCTTTATTGATAATAATCCTTAAAGCATTAGAGCTGGGCAAATATCAGCTCTCTATGCTATTTTATCTACTTTCCTGTCAATAATCGCAAGATGTCACTTATCATGTTCTGCCTGGGCTACTCCTACTCCAACAGGCCAGCCCTCATGGCCATGTGCTCGTGATGTACCTACCCAGTGGAATATTTTTCCTTCTCTTCTCCCCCTTTCCTCATGGCTCCTGCCAGAGACCCCTAGGCCCTGGAGCCTTTTCTCTGCCCCCCTCTCTTCTGTCCAGCCCAGGCTGAGGGCATCTTTATTAAATCAGGGATAACTTGGGGGTCAAGGTTTATACAACAAAGTTGGCAGGCTATCCTCATCAGGGCAGGGAGGCAACCAGATCTAAGAGTACGGAATTTAGCATTTGAATACAAGCAGCATCGGACCAATTCTCTATGGTGAATGCAAAAATAGTAAATGAATAAGAAAAGTGATGGAGACAGGAAAGGGGACAAATAGAGAAGCAGGTTAAACCAAAGACAGAGAAAGAACGTTGTAAGAAAAAGCACACCAAGTTCTTATTTCAGCCCTGAAAACATAACATTATATGGCCTAAGCACATTGTGTTTATATATCTAGGAAGATAGACAGACAGACAGACACAGACACTCTGACAGACAGACAGACAGACACACACACACACACACACACACACACACACATACACACACTCACACACGGAAGCCGTGAATTTGAAAGAGAGTTGAAGATGCTTGATGGGGGAGAGGGGGAGGGTGGAAAGGGGAACATTATGTAATCATCAAAGAGCAAATCAAGATATGAAGAAAGAGGTTGACCAATAATGAAGAAATACACAAGGAAATCAGAAGTGTAAGAAGAAAAATGAATCTTTGCATTAAAGCTAAAAGTGAAGTTTTAAGCTGAATATGGGGTTGCCCATTTGTAATCAGTACTTTAGAGGTGGAGGCAGAAGGATTAAGAGTTCAAGAAAAGTCACCATTAGCTGGAGAGCAAGCTTGAAGCCAGCCTGGATTACATGAGACCTTATGTAAACAAACAAACAAAAACCTAAGTTAGAACGCTATCACAAGTGCAGTTAAAAGAAAATGTGGAGAATAAATGTAAAGTGTGGGAGAGGTTCCTGCCTGCCTGAGTCCTCTTAAGATTGGAGTCTTTAGTCCACAGGACTGGGGTGTCGGTGGAGTAGCTGAGCTGCAGAACTGTATCCCTGTGGTTTAGGCTCCACCCACGGGGCTGTGCAAATGTCAGGCATCTACAGAAGAGTTGTGTTCTCTTTAAGGAGCTCAGGCTCCACACTCACTCTCAGGTGGAAGTCAGCAGCCAGAGGACCAGGCTACTTCCCAGTGCATACTCCCCTTCCTGAGCCAAGCCTCCAACTAAGGTATGTCAGCCTCTGACCTCTCCTCCTAGGACTGTCACTTCCTAGGAGGCTGTGACACATTGACCTGGATCTCCCTTTGTGATTGTTCCTTTTTCACAGGTCTTGGAATAACTTGGTCTTAAACAGTAGATTCGTTCTCCAATAGTGCTTACACACTCCAAGTCTAGTGAGAGATAAACTGTCCCTCACCTCCATTGCCAAAGAAATCTCTATCTTCGCAGAAGCCCCAGGGGGATGCTGGTTGGAGAGAGCTGTGGGTGTGTGCCCCGGAAGAGCTGCTGACCTACACTAGGGCAACCAGGCTTACCTTACATGAGCTCTCTGTTTCTCCCCCACTCCTGGGGCCATGTTCTGCTCACATCTGCTGAATTGTTCTCTTGTTTCTCTGCACTTTTCCGCTATTCTATCATTCCCTTTGTGGTTCCTAACACTGTACCATATTTTCCTTGGAGTAGGGGTGTTCTTTGTTATCCTGACTCATAGTTCACTATACTACATGAGGCAAGGTCTGACTACCTGGGTATTTCACAGCTGCCCCCATATAGCAAAACTGCTCTTGTATTCGAGAACTGCCCCTGATTTCAAGAACTGCCCGCATATTTTAGAACTACCCCTGTATTCCAGAACTATCCCTGTATTCCAGAACTGCCTCTATATGCCAGAACTGCCTCTATATTCCAGAATTGCCCCCCCCATATCCCAGAACTGCCCCTGTATCTCAAAACTGCACCTCCACCCCCCTTTCCTCTGGCTTCTAGAGTGTAAGAGGTCACAAATTCTTTTTATCCAAAAGTATTGATTAACCTGACAACCTGTCAAGCATTCTTCACTCAAAAGGAAAACAATGGTGGGAAATCAATGCTGCCAGTGCTTTAAATAATTATAATTTTAAAACAGAAAAAATATTGAGTAGCTTATTATCTTTGTGGCAAATACAGCTCCACACATACATGAACAAGCACGCCCAGACATTCTCTATCTGTCATACTTTGTTATAATTTTCCAAATGTTTGCTCCCAGCTCAGTATCGCTTCTTATCATGTTAAGGCTTCATTTCACTCATGGGTTTATTAGAATTCCCTAAAGTACTTTGGACAAAATAGATCAACATGTTTGATTCATCTACTAGATCACTAAGCCTTTATTAAATCAATCTCGGTAAAGTTGTAAGAGAACAAATGATATTAAAACAGATGAAAACAGGCATGGGTATTTCTCATCAGTAATCACAGAATTGTAGAGCCTGAGTAAAGAAAATTGCAAGTTCAAGGCCACCTGAGCCACACAGAAAGATATTGTTAAATATGCACACATAAAAAGCACAACTAAACTAATTTCATAGTTTGCTATTTCCACAACCACAGTGCACATACATATAGCACACGAATATCAATAAATTTGAAATTAATATAAATAAAAGTTAATTTTCAATTCAAGTGTATTTGTAGAAATAGATATGACAGTCATATATGGATGTCCCGGTTTGGTGAAGGAAATTGCTTATTTCAGAATAACGAGTATAACTTCTCTCTTCCATTAGGTGGCAGCAACGTTCTTCCATACTGTTAGGTTTTCAAAACTCTTTCATCTTCATAGAGGACGCTACACCTCACACAGAGAATTGATACTCTGTTATTCCTTCTCAGGAAAGAGTCTCCATAAACAATGAGATAACTGATCAAATTTAAAGGCTTATGGTTAGTAGAGGAGACCAACTTTTAAACTTTAAAAAAAGCAGCAGAATTATTTTAATTTGTCAATCCAATTTTAAGAACATGAGGAAGGAAGCCAGCCGCCTTTCTCTCCTTTCTCATCAGTTCTTGTCATCTGGCTATGCTCCTCGCTGCAGAATTTATTCCTGCCTAGAAATCCAGACTTCTAAATCACCATAGGATATCACCAAAATGACCCCAATTGCCTAAAAATGCATAGATCAAGTGAGAGCATCATTTCCCTTCATCTCCAAGTTCATTAGTTTCCTAAAATCCACTTTTCCTATTTCATCAATGTCCTTGGGTGTGGCAGAGGGGTCCAAATGTGGACATAGTCTTGCCCCATGGGAGAAGTCCTACAATACTTGCAATGTGAGAACCTCTTCCTTCATGATAAGGACTCCTGATCCAAGGAAGAGTGGGCCACAGGAGTGGGCTTCCCCATTCTGAGGCAGTATAGGTAAGTCCTAGACCAGCATGCCCCTGGGGCCTTAGACTGCTATTATCTTCAATGTCCCCCTCTTTATCGAACCCCAAGAGAACTCATGCCATGGATGAAGCTCTGACATCAGACTCTGTATTCAAAGCTTTTTCCTCCTCAGCATCACATGCTCACTTTCCCACCCTCCAAATCCCTCTCAACCTTTAAATAATGGAAAACACTGATATTTCACATAACAAACATAAAAAGTAATGTACTGTATGAAGGGGAAGCCAGTGGTTTCCCACCCCAAGATTTTCTTCCAGGTTCCACTTACCTTGATCATTCAGCTTGAGACAGTCTAAAGTTTTGTTCTTCCTGATGACCATGGTGATACTAGTTTATTGAAGCAGTCTGTGAGACTGGGCCAGAGCACCTGTGGATAACTGTTTTGGAGCTTTCCTGGATGCAGGTTCTCACCTGGATGTTAGGGACAGAAGATAGGAGTTTAAGGAGAAAAACTTTAGAGGGAGTACACATTTGAAATTCTTACACCCATGGTCTTGGTAGTTGGAGGAGGGATGGGGGAGTTCCAGGATCAGGGAAAGGCAAAGAGAGTCACCCTCAGGAAGGGGCAGGTGGGAAGGGAGATAGGCTGTTAATTGACAGTCCTTCATTTGACCTGTGAGAGGCAGATTCCCTGAAGCTTACAAGAATCTTAGAAAAAGATAAACCCTTCCTAACTTGCATTTCCCCACCTCAGAACGTCTTCCTAGACCGCTAAACACGTTCTTAGACCCTTGCTGTTTTGGGAGCTTTCATAACCTCAGACGTTACATAAACTTTTCCTATCCGATTATTTACCACGAGTCACAGGTGGTTGACCCTGGGTTCAAACCTCTCAGAGACCTGCAAAGGATATATCTAAATGGCCTCTGTATCAGTTAAAATGACAGACTTACCCATTACCCAGACAGTCACCCCACTAGGTTCTTGTGATGTAGGTGGCTTCTGTGGGGACACAGGTCCCAGGGCAGGATCAATCTTCAGCTGCCAGGCCCAGCAAATCTGAGAAGCCTTCCTGTGGAGAGGAACTTGAGAGACTGACCTTACTTTGACCTAAGCAACTCCAGGCATATTCTGTGTCTCTGTTTGTCCACAGTTCAGGCAGGGCCTCAGCAGCAAGCCAGGCAATGGAACAGACTTTCTCAGTGGTTATCCTACCTCAGTCCAGGTGGAGTCATTTTTTGTTGTGTCTGTATCTTCTTGGAGACCTGAGGGGAGTCACTGCTAAGATTTGAGAGTCTCTGTCATTTTAAGCATCCTAAATTTAAAAGATTTTAAATGCAGATCTCTGACAGGTTTGAGGACCAGTACCTACTAAGCATAGCTGGGTTAGAAAAATCTATGTCTATTTTTAATTATTTCCTGTAAATTTTACGTCTTGCAAGCATAAAGCTGGAGACTAAATAAAGCTTTAATAATTAACTGCATCAGTTCTCAATATGATTTTAAATATAATTTCTGAACACATTAAAGGATATGATCATTTATACAGTTAGTAGCTATCAAGTTGTATTTTTAGTTATAGTAATTTTCATAAGACTAGAACCAAAAATGTTGTTTCAATTTAGAAGTTTCTTTGGGAGACCTGATTTCCTGCTCTTGGACATACTTTCGTCCAGTTGGTGTGTCAGGTGATTTAAATGAACAGGCTGGTTGTTTACCACAGCCTTTGCAATCACCACTGTCGCTGCTGCTGCTGCCTGTCGCCACCACTGCCAGGGACTGGGGTCAAGAAGGTCAGGAGGGAGGTGGGAGGGGAAGGTGAGGTTATTGGAGCCTGGTGCTCAGAAGAGAGAGGGGAAAGTGAGAGAGCAGAGAGCACAGTTCCTAAAAGATCTGTACTTAGGGGAGTTTGGACAAAGGACTGAGGTGCATATTTTACATATCAAAGCAGACCTGGCCTCCAGGTTTGCCCAGCATCCTTCAGTCCTTACCTGGCAGGTCCCCAACCTTGAACTGTTTTGAACTTTCCATCCTTGGGACTGGGCTGTACTTCCCCCAGAGGTGCTTCCCTATATAATCCAGACATTTTTCTGCTCGCTCATTCTCTCTCTCTCTCTCTCTCTCTCTCTCTCTCTCTCTCTCTCTCTCTCTCTCTCTCTCCCTCTCTCTCTCCCTTCCTCCCTCCCTTTCACTCCCTCCCTCCTTCCTTCTCTCTCCCCTCTCCTCTTTCCTCCTCCTCCTCCTCCTCCTCCTCCTCCTCCTCCTCCTCCTCCTCCTCCTCCTCCTCCTCCTCTTCCTCCTCCTCTTCCTCCTCCTCTTCTTCTCCTTCTCTGAGCATGCCCTTTCTGTCTTTCTCCTCCCCTCCCCCTCTCCCCATGGAGACTCTGCTGGCCTCAGTCCTTGGGGCCAGTGAACTTTCCTGAGGGCAACTTCCCAATAAACCTGCCTTTAGTATAATCTAATCTGGTTTGAATTGGCTCCTTTCACCAGCGGCAGAGAAATAACCTTACAGATGAGTTTTCCAACCTAAATGAATATAATAAAGGTAATCCCTTGCAGACATTGCCAGAGGTTCCTTCCCAGTTGGCAAATCACATTAATCATCACACAGGGATAGTGGACAAAATTCTCTGGTGAAGAAAAACCATCAATCTGCTGATATGAAGACTTTAATAAACAAAATAAAGAATCCTGCCATATCTAAATGGTAAAGGGGGCAGCTAAGAGAGCTGTTAACAAAATTAATTAATTAATTAATTAATTGCCGAAGCTTCCTTTTTTCTTTGTCTCCCGGGGCCCTCACAGAAATAATTAAGCTTGATTGAACAGGTAAGCAATAGGTCTGATGAGCACGTGACTCTTGCTGCTGCTCCTGCGGGCTCAGAGCAGGTCCAGGAACCCAGCAAAGTCATTCTAGATGAGTGTGTAGCACAGCGCCGGGCTATGTGGACACACCTTGAGTGGCATGGGGCAGAACTGAAAAGCCATTCAGTAAAAGAAGTCCCAGCCAGGATGGTATAAAGTGACAACAGGAATCTGCTCATGCGCAGTAGAGGGTTGGTAGAGCCTGCCTCTAGCAAGCTGCTGTCCTGGGCCCTGTGGATTGTTGGGGGTACTCAACCTACTCAGTAGAAACCTGGACGCAGAGGCCTGTCCGCGGCCACAAGGGAGAGAAAGAGAAGCTGAAGGGTTTGAGAACTATTCAAAGAGGCAGAACTGGAGACACTAGGGTGGTGAGGAACAGCCTGATGTGAGTAGTCTGTGCTGCCACCTGAGACCGTGGTGACATCCTGGTCCACGTTGCCACTGAGGGCTAGGGCTGTGTCTGCAACAGCAGAGACCTGTCTTGATATCCATGGCTCATGTTACCACCAAGGGCCATGCACATGTCCCTGGCCTGAGCTGCCACCTGAGACCATGTTAGTGTCCAAGGGCTGTGTAGAGCTGGCCCCATCCCTCCCTGAATGCAGCATTTGGGAGAGCTAACCACTCCCAGCTGCATTGGGTGGCATGGGCTTGAGAGAGATGCCTTCCCCCCACCTCACACCCTTACCTGTGGAAGGAAGGTGAGAAAGTTGGCCCTGAGGTCACAGAGTGCTGGCCAGCTCTGCATCTTATCTGGGCAGCTCAGTAGAGCTGACCTTGGTGACAAGGGCATAGGTGATCCACCCCAGAAGGCATGAAGAGGGGAGAGTTAGCCTCTCCCCTTGCCAGTTCTGGCATTTGGGTGAGCTAGCCAGGACAGTGCATGAGAGGGCTGATGGGCTAACAAAGTCAGGTACTACCCAGGCCCAATCCAAGGTTTTAAGTTGGCCCAAGCCAACCCATCTACCCCATCTATGAAATGCTGGACTTTGTGAATGGGCTAGTTCTGCAGAGCCAAAGCTGTAGGATCTTCATGACACAAGGCAAAAACAGGATATCAGAGAAGAGTCCCAGTGAGGATCCAGTATTGATGGGGTAGCAGAAGCCAGAGACCTTGAACCAGACCAATGACACATTGTAATGAACACTTGACAGTAAAGATGTTTGGACAGGGGGGTATACTGTGTGACACACCGTGACATGCTGCAGTCTCCAGTGTGAGATCAGTTTTTTATTCATTTGTTTCTTTGTTGTTATTGTTTTCTTTTGAGGGATGTTGCAAGGGCAGAGGGCAGGTATGAAGGGAAGGGGAGACCAGTAGGATTGGGATACATGATGTAAAATTCACAAAGACTCAATAAAAAGTTAAAAAAAAAAATAGAAACCTGTATTCTATTAAAGAAGGAGAAAGAGGAGAAGAAGAGCTGATTATTACTGAGATAGTCTGTCTCAGTTAGGGTTTTACTGCTGTGAACAGACACCATGACCAAGGCAAGTCTTCTAAGGACAACATTTAACTGGGGCTGGTTCAGAGGTTCAGTCCATTACCATCAAGATGGGAGTATGGCAGCATCCAGGCAAGCATGGTGCAAGCAGAGGTGAGAGTTCTACATCTTCATCTGAAGGCTGCTAATGAAAGGCTCACTTCCAGGCAGCCGAGATTAGGGTATTATAGCCCACATCCACTGTGACACACCTAGTCCAACAAGGTCACACCTCCTATTAGTGCCACTCCCTGGCCCAAGCATATACAAAGCATCACATAGTCCATTACTAGAAATATTATCCTCTTTCTCCTACGAGCAACCTTTGATTATGTAAAACATGCCTTAAATGACAGAACAATATATTAATATTCTTCAAGCACAAAAATACTTCGGAACAATTCATTTCTCAAATGTTCATATTTATTTGTATTTTCAAATATATATATTTATTCCCATTGTAAAAGTGAGGCACCTAAAACAAAAAAGAATTATTACTTTAGATGTCATACCTAGCAAGTGTAAAAGCCAAAAGTAATTAAGTTATTGTTCCCCTCCTCCCTTTCAGTACCAATCACCTAAGACAAAAACACATGTCAAACAGATCTCAGCAGAGATCAGCCCTAGGCATATAAAAGCTTCACCTTCCCACAAGCATTTCTCTCCCTGCCTACTGGTATGTATTCAACCTTTGGCTGGAGTCAGGAAGAATTTGAAATAATAGGACTAATACTATCTATGCCCATCAGTTAATATTGGATATTAAAATCATGTACGTACCGTGCTCACCATACTTTCTCACCACACTCATCCTTCCTTCACCCTCAGGCTTCAAATCCAGATTCAGCAAGGGTGAAGTATTGCTAATTTATGTGTATTTGTTAAGAAAGTACCACACAGGATGCTGAAGAACAGCCGGCTCAACAATCTGTTGATAGAAAGCTATGCCAGCTAACAAACAAGGTCCTGGGAACACAACAATAAGTAAGGCAGCTACAACCACTCATTCCCTGGAATTTGCAACTTACCACAACATAAGAATTAATGCTACTTCATTCATAGGAGAATCAAGAATGACAGTGTAGGAGATGGTAGAGATATGGATTAGTCCTGCCTTAAATATTAGGTTACAATCATTAAAAAGAATTAAGTAGAAGGCTGGAAAGATGGTTTGGTGGCTAAGAACACTTGGTGCTCTTGCAAAGGACCTGAGTTTGGTTTCCAGCACCTATATGGAATCTTATAACCATTGTTAGTCCTGTCCCAGGGGATCTAGCACTCTGTTCTGGCTTCTACAAGCACTACATACACACACATGGTCCACAGGCGTAAATACAGGTGAAACACCCATACACAAAAAAATACAGATGTCTGGGTTTTTTTGTTTGTTTGTTTGTTTGTTTGTTTTTGTTTTTTCGAGGCAAGGTTTCTCTGTGTAGCCTTGGCTGACCTGGAACTCACTCTGTAGACCAGGCTGGCCTCGAACTCAGAAATCCACCTGCCTCCTCCTCCCAAGTGCTGGGATTAAAGGCGTGCACCACCACTGCCTGGCCAGATGCCTGTTTTTTAAAGAACCAAAATAAATATTAATACTTGAGAAATAGAGATGTTGACTTTAATATATAATGATATTCTAGCTAAATCTATTGTATATTAGCTCTAACCAAGAAGATTTCCTAAGATAAATGTCAGATCATCATAAAATATAAACCCAAGGAAGGAAGCAGTAAAGCTTACAATAGAGAGCAAACTAAAGAGAAGCCACATAAAATTAAATAAAGAAACACTTAGATTCTCAGGAGATACATACTTTCTAAGAGACAAGGATTTACTTTTTAATAAATGTGTTTCTTCTCAGTTTTCTCTAAGGATTTGGTCCCTGGTATGTGACCTATGCTCCAGTGGATGGCTCCATACCCGTGAGTTTATGGCCAAAACAAATTGGACTTAGTAGATTCTTTTTAAAGGGGGAAGGACTAGAAAGCTGACTCAGCAAGTAAGAGCATTTGTTCTTGCAGATGGCCCAGGTTTAGTTCCTAGCACAATGGTCTGTCATTCCAGTTCCAAAGGATCCAGCACCCTCTTGGAGCTGATTCCCTGAAACTGGGAAGTGATTGTGAGCCTCATGATTTGGGTTATGAGAACCAAACCTAGGTCATCTGCAAGAGCAGTGAGTGCTTTGAGTGACGGCTCCATTTTTACCAGCCCTAAATTTTCCCTATTACAGATCCCATACTATACCAGTAGTATGGGATTAAGGCCCAGTTTAAAAGCCAGTTTTAGACTTGATCAGTTAAAGACTCTACATTCAAATGCAGTCCATTCCAGACCATTGGAAGTCAGATCTGGATATGAATAAGGAAAGAGACTCAACCCAAACCACAATGCAGGAGATTCTTGCTGCTGAATAGTATTGTCTTCCAGGAGTCTGTCATCTTGAATCTTTCCCTTTCAGTCTGGACTAGATCTCCTTCCTCAGAGCCCTTCAAATAAGTTATAGAATCTTCTGTTATATCACAGCCTCAGTTTCTTGACATTGTCTCTCTCGGTCATCCCATCATTCCCTTGTTCTTCTCTACACCCAGCACAGGATCCTCTTTGTATAAGACACTTGAGGTTGTATTAAAGTGTGGTTTGGCTGTATTGTGATAATGTTTGTGTGGTAGGAAAGTCAGGATTATCAAGTTTGGACGCTAAGTTTTCATTTGAGCACACTGAGTTCAAAAACAGGGAATTGGAAATATAGCAGGCGACTCACTAGAGAAAGCCATGATGAAGAGCTGGTTTAGTGAATGGATCTGAACGTTTATAATGTGTATAATAACAGTGCTTGCTGTGAAGAAAGGGTAACTGTTGGATTAACTTGCAGGTGGTGTGAAGTCCCATGCCACTTCAGGCTTGAGGCCCCTCGGAGAGGCGGGATACAGGCAGTTTGACTGCTCACCCCATGGCACTGCCAGGTGAGTGTTGGGCCCCCTCAGAGACACTGCCCAGGGGAGGAGGAGTGCAGCCTGAGGTCCTGGGGATCACAGGGAGGCCAGCTCCATAGGGTTCCCAGACTCTTAGACATCCCAGATGCCGCTGGATGCTATGGAAGAGCTGAGAATGAAGTGGGGGCCGCAGGCTGAATCTAGGCTGAGCTGAGGGGAGAAGCAGGGAGGAGACTGGCTGGATCCTGCTGGGGACCAGGGTTTGTGGCTTGGCGCCAGCTAGCTCACTTGGTTTGGAATGGTGGCAACTGTGTTTGGGAGTGCTGAGAGGCCTTCTGGGGGAGACTAGACACAGCTCTTTAGACACAGGCCTGTTCCCTTGTTCTCCATGGTGGATCCCGATGAAGAGAGACAGTCCAGGGTTTCAGGGCATTTATTGTCATGGCAGAGAGTGGCATGAGTGAATCCATACCCCCCACGACCTCAGGGAGGGGCGAGGTTGAAATAGTGACTGGGAAGGGGAGTGGCTAAGCCTCTAGGTGCCTCATTAACATGGGGATGTCTTGAGGCTATGTGCTCAGGCCTCTACCTGTGGAGGTGCTTAGGGCATTCCCCTTACATGACTAAATGCCACAGACCTATGGAGAGCTGCGGCCACGTGTCAGGAGCCTGGTTTTCCAGGAGCATGGCCAAACGCCTGCCATCCCTTATAGGCTTATTTCTTACTGGTCCCATCGGGGTTTAAAACCTTAGCTCAACCAGACACCAGGCTGCCTTTCATGGTCCCACAGATAACCTTTAAGGAAATGTGACTGGAGTTTGGAGTCCCCTCTCTGGGCTCTCACTAGTATAGATGGAAGCTAGAGGAAAATTTTATCCTGGCAGCTATCAGAAGGATGGGGATAGAGAAAATAAAGAGGAAATTCCACAACTCTGAGTTAGGTATAGATGTTTGACAATCAGTCAAATGGCCAAAAAGAGGTAGCTTCAGATAAAGAATGAAAAGGCCCAAAGTACTTAAGAAAGCATGCTTAGGTTCTGCTTAGCACCTAAAATAAAGAGACAGAAAAAAAAGTTATGTTTTTTTTTTTTTTTTTTTTTGGTTGGTTGGTTGGTTTTGAGTCAGGACATTCATATCCAGAAGATCTGATTTCCAATGATACTGGGCAAACATGGGTCTCATGGCCAATTCTGCAGAGACTCATAGAGGGTTGGGATCCTGGGGAAGAAATGCACGTTATCTTATTAAGGGAATGAATATTTCTCCCTTCTCTTTAGCCTGGCTATAGGAAAATCAGCTTTTATGAAGCCCTTTGGCCAAGTGATTAGCAGGTCTTGCTGGATTAACTCTTATGATTTGAGTCATTTGGAATGACAGGTCTCCACTGAAGGCCAGGGCTAAACTCCATTTTTGTGACTAGGAGAAAATTATGGGACAACAGAGCCCTGATGAAGTGTACTAAAACATGCCCCTTTTGAAGAGGTAGCTGTAATATCACTAAGGAGATGGGATGAAAAATGGAGAATAAGCATAATGTTTCCATTGAAAAGACCCAGAAATCCAGTTCCAGAGCTGCTCACCAGAAGAGATTAGTGACTGGACTGGAGCTTCAGTTCAGCTTCATATTCCAATGTCAGGTTGGAGTGCTCATTTAGGAGGGGAAAAGAAGCCATAACTCCCTTCTGAACCTCCTGGTCTGAGAAATATGATATTCTTGGAACCGTTGAGCTCAGGGTCCTTACACTAGTTGCCCCTACAGTCTCTATCTCCTGTCCTCATCAGAAAGACAATGTTTCCAAAGACAGAAAACCAAAAAACATAACAAAACACAAATAATAGGATGAGGGTCAGAAGTGTGAGCAGAGGAGGGAGGATATGCCTCCGTTCTCATCAGTGTGATGGTCTGTCTTCACTTCACCTCCTCATGAGGACTTTTCAACCACTACCCATCATGCAACACCCCTTTCCAGCTATGCCATCTGTTGAGCACTAGAGTGACCAGGTGCCGCATGACAGCAAAGGTTAATTGGCTATCTGAGAATAAGTTGAAGTTTAGATGAGTGACTTCAGGTGACGTGTATTTCAAGTAATTCATCTTGTGCCCTTTACTGACCTCCACCTAGTGTCTTGCTTTGGAAACACTAGCTCAGGAAGAAATGCTTCCTTTTTTTTTTTTTTTTTTTTTCCTGCAACAACAGCAAGCATTCTTTTTTTTTTTTTTCCTCCTTTTTTATTTTTGATACTTTATATACATTTCCAATGTTTCCCCTTTTCTGAGTCTCCTCTTTGGGTACCCCCCATCCCCTCCCCAACCCGCCTCTAGGAGGGAAGTCCA
>CM052700.1:116147193-116194565 GCA_028551405.1 Uromys caudimaculatus | reverse complement strand
GCTTGAGATCAGGGATGCTGATTCCCCCAGAAGTTCTTTTGTTGTTAAGGATAGCTTTTGCTATCCTGGGTTTTTTGTTGTTCCAAATGAATTTGAGAATTGCTCTTTCTAAGTCTATGAAGAATTGAGTTGGAATTTTGATGGGGAAATCTAAGAAGTATCCATCTGTTTGGTTGTTTTCTGAAGTGCTGGAAATAAACCCAAGGTCTTTCTCATGTTAAGCAAAGCCCCTAACACCGATCCTCACCTCCCATCTACCACACAACAATGAAAAGGCAAACTTTTGTCTCAGGAATTGTACTGAGACAAACCTTTTGAAATTAAACCATGTGTTTGAGTCCCTGAAAGATTTACCTGTCTAGAGTCAAGCTGGCTGATCTTTTAGAGCACTTAGGTGAGCTTGACCCCTAGAACCAATCAATGCTGACCACAGGCTAGGAAGAGCTGTTGTGTTCAAGTCTCGGATATTTTAAAATCTACCCTTGTGTACAGGCTGTTTTCCTTGTCAACTTGACACAGGCTAGCATTGTCTGGAAACAGTGAACCTGCACTGAGAAACTGCCTCCATCAGACCAGACTATAGTCAAGCTTGTGGAAGATTTTCTTGGTTAATGATTGATACGGGAGGATGTAGCCCGCCATGACCACAGCCATTCCTGGGCAGGTGTTCCTGAGGTATATAAGAAAGCAAACTTAGCAAGCCATGAAGAGCAAGCCAGTGAGCAGCACGCCTCCATGCTGGTTCCTGCCTCTAAGGAACTTCCAAATTGTCTTTCACTAAGAATCTGCTATTTTCTACTCTGATGACTGCAGTTGAAAAAGTAATGTGAGAATCACCATAGTTTAATTTGTAAATCTTTTGTTGTAATGGAAATCATGGCTTTACTACAAAGCAGCTTTTCATGTCTTTGTGCATTGTTTCTCTTGGGTTAATACTACTTTAAAGATGATCTCTGTTCTAATTTGCTTGTCTTCTGACTTTCCTCATGGTAGTTTTATCACAAGGTTTTTAAATGTGATCAATTTTGTCAGCTTGGGAATAACTCCTGCCTTTTTGTTTTTTCTTCACCTAGTACTTAAAGGATTTCATTTAAATTGGATGAGTTTAAATCGGTGTATAGTTTTAAAGGGGGGTCAAATTGCATCATTTTCTAAATGGAGCTATCTGGCTGCTCTACAGTATGTATGTGTCCTACTTGACTTTTTGTTGCTGAGACAAACACCATAAACAAAAGCTACTGGGAAAAACAAGGCTTCATTTCATCCTGTATTTCCAAGGCACCAAGCATTTTCAAGGGAAGCTGGAGCAGGAGTCCCAGGCAGGCACTTGGGAGCAGGAACTGAAGTAGAGACCAAGGAGAAACACTGCTTACTGGCTTGCTCTCCATGGTCCTACCCAGGATGGCACCACCCTCAGTGGGCTGGTGCTTTCCACATTAATCACTAAGAAAATGCTCCCTTCCCTCAGACTTGACTATGGACCACTCTAACGGAGGCCTTTCTCAAATGAATTTTCTTCTTCCTGGATGACCCTAACTTGGGCCAAGTTGACAAATAAATAACCATGGCAGCATGATAGTCATCAAGGCTAATACACAGAGATGTAGCTAATCATTTTAAATGGTGACTTCTAATGTAAGAATCAATTATGAATTTATCCTCTCTGCTGATAGAACATTTTAGCTGTTTTTAGTGTTTTCTTATAACAAGTACAACTGGTATCAACATGCTTACACATACTCTATTTTAATGTCCATGGCACCTGCTGTCTACCACTGTGCCTTATGGGTAACTGAATTACTACTTAACAATTTCCTACTTCTTACTTATTCTATTTCCTCTAGGTCAGTGACTCTCAACCTCCCCAATGCTGTGACCCTTTAATACAGTTTCCTATGGTATCATGACCCCCCAATCATAAAATTATTTTAATTCTACTTCATAACTGCAATTATGCTATTGTTATGAGTTATAATGTAAATATCTGATATGCAGGATATCTGATATGCAACCCCTGCTATATGTCATCAGAGAAAGAAGACAATGTAAGATCTTTTGGTCTTATGACATAGTGACTAGGAAATGAATAATCTCTCAGTAGAAAATGAAATGATGTACATAAAAATTACTTTTAATGTGATTAGCATCTTGCTTTGGGCCAACAAATATAACACGAAGTTAATGATGTGTTTTCTATTAATTGATCAAAAGTAGAACCAAGAAAATAAACTGAAGCCATATTTTTTACTATCTGCCATGGTTTTTAGTTTTTAAGGTCACAAAGATACTAAACCTTAACCACCACCCCTCCCTGCAAAAAAAACCAGCTAATTCAATTAGCTCACTTGCTTTTGATATTTTGGAATGTCAGGTATGTACAAAAAGTGATACACTTCTGTAATAAATCAAAGCATGCCATGTTATGAGAAATGTTTTGGCCTTATTTAGTGTATCTTTCACATCAGTATTTTGACTAATGCATATGTTTAAATAAAAGGGCCATACAAGTGTCTACATCCGTGTATGGTAGAGGCAACGGTGATGCCTTCCAAAGTGCTTCTCAGCGACATTTGTATCCAGGGATTAAAAGCCCAAGTTGTAAGTGGATGGAACGCACATCTCCTTCTGAACCATAATTAATTTTCCTTCTTTCCCAACTATCACATTAAGAACTGCACTAAAATAGTCACCAACAGGCTAGAGATGTCCTTTTTTAGGGCTGACGAAACTCAAGAAAAATAAATTAGCAACTTTTGCTCAGACTGAAGCTTACCAGAGACTCATATTTATCTTAACGTTGAGAGGCAATCCTAAAAGTACGTTTCTATTAACCATAACATACTGTGCTCTCAGAAAATGGCATACTCACGGAAAGACAATGTTAAAAACTGACAACTTTTTAAAGTAAGACAATTTATTACGGAATAATTGCATGAATAAAAGAATATTCTGTTACAAAATAAAATTACTATTTTTCTATAAGTGGTATACACAGTTAAGACAAAGTTTTGTGTTACAATTAATATAGAATTGAAATATTCATGAGTTTTGAGTCTTGAAGTAACACCATCCAGCATGTATGCACCACATTCACGGCAGATTTTATGTTTGTATGTTGATTGCCTGTACTTACTGTTTTCCTACAGGAAGAATTACAATTACATAATCCAGAAAATAAGTTTCTAGAATAATTAAGAGAATGTAAGACTTGGTGACATTTGTTTAAATTTGCATAATCTTTTATTCAGAATATTTCCACAACTACTTTGATTACTGAATAAAACTTTCAAAAGCCCTCATTACTTATTTATAAAAGATATCATTCTACCCAGGGAGCATGACGTTGTAGACAGTAATTCCACAAATATTACTAGGCACTCACCCTACTTGCCCACAAGGAAATATTTGTTTTAAAAATAATGAGAACTTTCAGGACACGCAGGGATTCCTAGCCAATTACCTCAGAAAGCCCCAAAGTATGTCTCATATTTTATTTTATAATTGTATTTCTCACACTGTTTACTAAAAAAAAGAGCACGTACTTAGCATTGTTGTTAATATTTAATATTAACTTGCAAGAGAAAATGAACCTTATTCCCCTTTGCTTTTTTTTAATATCACTTTTAATCTAACCCAACAATTTAAAAGGAATTACTCCTTGCTCTAGGTTCATATTAAAAATATCTTAGTATATTTTGGGGCAGTAGTATGGAATCTTCTCAATCAAAACAAACAAAAGAATTTTGTTGTTAGAATTGAAAATAGGTTCTCTTATCCACCATTTGCCTCAGGTTTATAAAGGACAAAAGTAACTCAAAGCACCAATGGCCTCTCAGCTTGCTGAGAAACCATGGCGGATGTTTCAGATTTGAATGTGTGACAGAGCTTCTTCTATCTGTTTAGGGAAGACATCCATTTCCTCTTGTAACATGGGGCCTCTGGGCTAAGAGAAGAGCGCTGGAGTGCAGCAGATAGTAGGGATCAAGGGAAAGAAACCCCGAATTCTAAGGAGTTCGAGTCTCCTCTGGGATCTACAGCTGCTCTCGGGTACAGCCAGTAGCACCTCAGCTGGCTTAAATCAGTGCAAATTGTGGCCCTGCCACATACACGGTGATAACGAGATGATCAGAAATTAAAGTTTTGCCACATAGAGACCTTGACATGGGGAAGAGGTGGGCCACTTCCCCGAGATAATAATAGCGAGTTGAATCTCTTTGCAGTGTCCTTTTAGGACACAGGTCATGTACCCAAAGCTGTGATTCACAAGCATTCTATAACTGGGGTCCAGGTATCAGAATGTGTTGGTGACTTCTTACAGACATGCATGGGTTACAATATCAAGAAGAGCGATGATTCAAGTAGGCTTGGTAAGAAGAAAAGTCATTCAGGTGATCAACAACTTCTTTAAGAGAGGAGCCCTCTACCTGTGGCCAGAAATCCAAGTTGAAAGTTATGCGTTCTGGTGAATTATAAAGGCTTTGAATACTGCCCTGCACGAATGCGGTTCCTTGGTTTGAAGTGCCTCTTCAGTATGTGAGCCATCGAATTCTGCCCAAGTCTTTTTCCAAAGTCCTTATTTCCAAAAAATGATGATGGGTCAGCCAAGAGGCAAGGTGAAGTTTTCATTATCTCAGTCTGTGACAGTGACTTTAGCTTTGAAAGTATTTGAAGTGAAGGTAGATTAAGACACAAACGTGCTCCCATGAGATTGAGTCTAGTAATACAAACATTTTACTTAACAAAAGTAGAATAAAATAACCACCCAAATATCTCTCATCTTGCATTTTTACCTTATGATATGGATGCTTCTTCTATTGCATGCTGTGGTCTATTCTCCCTCTGATTCTAAGTGGAGCTTTATGAAGCCAGTTCAGAAAATGTTCGGCCCTTCTACCTTGCTTTCTTAGAATGTCTTATAGCCGAGGTACCATGATATCATAATGTTCAAACCATCACATGTAGAAAGAACCCACAATAACTATCATGCAACCGCAGACAATTTTTTCTCGATCACTGAATGAGTGGCCTTTCTCTAGTAGGCTTCACGTTCTTCATCTAAAACCCCCAATGCCATGAAACCGAAGATTCCCATGAATTAGACTCCCATGAAGTCCACAAGAGCCAAAGGATGATTCAGTAGCTGGAGCAACAACATTCAGAAATGCTTTTGCAGTCCTGAGTATGGTTTTTATAGTGAAGGGCATGGATTAAAATAAGCAAAGAAAGTCCATACAGGAGTCAAGGAGAGAGCAGGCATGAGCAACCCACTGTCTGCCCAGATAGAGCTATGTACAAAGCATTCAATACTCACAGCCGCAGTGTGTGACAGTCTGATAACATATTGCTGATCAGAAAAGCCCATGTGAGCATTGCTGGCCAGAATTCCCATTCATAAAGTCATGGAATGAGAGCCCATATGACCAGACCTATTCAGCCCCTCCTCACTCAAGATGTCAAACTGATATCTTGTTTTCACACTATCAGAATACACTCTGGTATGGCAGAAGGCTCTTTACAGGAAGAATATCCTGAGGGTTTAGAGGTCTTCTAGAAGCCAGTCAAGTGTTTATCTTTTATTTTGGAAATACAGTGTTTAAATACCTAACGCCTGTGTGTTAACCTTTTTATTAAATTTTCCTTTTATTTTTTTAAAATTGGATATTTTATTTATTTACATTTCAAATGTTATCCCCTTTCCCAGTTTCCCCTCCGGAAACCCCCTATCCCATTCTCTCTCCCGCTGCTTCTATGAGGGTGTTCCCATACCCACCCATCCACTCCCACCTCCCCACCCTGACATTCCACTACACTGGGGCATCAAGCCTTCCCAGGACCAAGGGCGTCTCCTCCCATCGCTGCCCTACAAGGCCATCCTCTGCTACATATGCAATTAGAGCCATGGGTCCCTCCATGTGTACTCCTTGGTTGGTGGTTTAGTCCCTGGGAGCTCTGGGGGGGGGGGGGTCTGGTTGGTTGATATTGTTGTTCTTCCTATGGGGTTGCAAACCCCTTCAGCTCCTTCAGTCCTTTCTCTAACTCCTCCATTGGGGACCCGGTGCTCAGTCCAATGGTTGGCTGTGAGCATCCGCCTCTGTACTTGTCAGACTCTGGCAGTGTGTTAACCTTCTTTAGCAAACAACTCTAGTTCATAAAAATGACACAAACTTCTACCTTGCTTCTAGGATATGTATTCTTAAACCATTATCAAATACCATACTGTGAGGAGGTTCAAATAGGTTCGAAAAAACGACACATATAAAGGTCATAGTCAGAGGTTCTTGCCAATAGTCCTGATCACCAGTCAGCATCAAGCAGATATGTAAAGCCTGCTCTAGCCTACTTTATCCAGCAGTCAGATGACCGAGCCATTCCCAGCCTTTAAGACTTCCAGCTGAAGCTCCATGAGTCTAAGAACATTACTTTCTATTGTGCTCTTTCCTAATTTCTGGCTCATACAA
This sequence comes from Uromys caudimaculatus, assembly GCA_028551405.1. Taxonomy (NCBI): domain Eukaryota; kingdom Metazoa; phylum Chordata; class Mammalia; order Rodentia; family Muridae; genus Uromys; species Uromys caudimaculatus. The sequence goes on along the minus strand of CM052700.1, from coordinate 116,188,107 downwards.
TTTCTAAGCTTCCTCACATGGCTGTTTTTATGCCACTGACTTGGGGGTGGTTTGTCAGAAACTATTAGACCAGCAGTTCCCGACCTGTGAGCCTCCACTCCTTTGGGGTTGTATATCAGATATCACGCATATCCAATATTTACCTTACAATTCATAACAGTAGCAAAATTATATTTATGAAGTAGCAACAAAGTAGGTTTATGGTTGGGAGTCACCACAGCCTGCGGAACTGCATTAAAGAGTCACAGCACGAGGAATGGTGAGGGTCACTGAGGGCATTAGAAGGTCAGCTACATTTAGAGGACGAGACACAGGGTGCTGCCAAGGAAATCAACAGGGAAGCAATGGGCAGGACTGAGAGAACCCCAAAGTGCCTCAAGGATTCTACATGGAAGTTTAAACAATCTTTAGGAAAAAGGTGTCTACAGAGAAAAATCTCAGGAAGCCTGTCAATGGGAGTTGAAAGTCTGGAAAACATTACAAGGAGCTGGGAAAGAAAAGACATGTTAGACAGTGGCACTTAGTGTGCAGGGGTTGTTGTCTGCAGTGGTACACATGATAACATTAAACCCAGAGTGGGAGTGCTCCCCATGTCCACATATGGTGTCCCCAGCTCACTCTCACCACCTGGGATGAAACGAGAACAGAGAGAAGGTCAAGAATGAACCGCTTAAGTGGAGTAATGTTTTCTGTTTAGTTGGTTGTTGTTGTTGTTGCTGCTGTTGTTTTGTTTTCCAGACAGGGTTTCTCTGTGTAGTCCTGACTGCTCTGGAACTCACGATGTAGACCAGACTGGCCTCAAACTCAGGGATCAGTCTGCCTCTCTGCCCCTCTGCCCCTCTGCCCCTCTGCCCCTCTGCCCCTCTGCCCCTCTGCCCCTCTGCCCCTCTGCCCCTCTGCCCCTCTGCCCCTCTGCCTCTGCCCCTCTCCCTCTGCCCCTCTGCCCCTCTGCCTCTGCCCCTCTGCCTCTCTGCCTCTACCTCTTCCTCCCAACTGCTGGGATTGAAGAAGACACTGTGCCACTATTGGGTTTCAGACCTGTGACAAACAGCTGAGGTGCATATTTTACATACAAAAGTGGACCTGGCCTCCAGGTTCTCCCAATATCTCCCAGTCCCTACCTAGCATTCCCTATCCTCTATCTGGAACTTTCCAGCCTAGGGGCTGGGCTTCCTCTCCCCCTCAGAAGCTCTCCTCTGTATAACACAGACATTCGGAGTTTCTTCCCGCCCCATACGTGAGCTCTCTCTCCTTCTCCTCCCCTTCCCTCTGTCTCCTTCTCTACGGCCTTCTTGCTTGCGACTAGTGAACCTGCCTGAAAGCAGCTTCCCAGTAAACCTACCTTTATATCCTCTAATCTGGATTGAATTGGCTCATTTCACTGGAGGACAAACGTTATTAGTCGCCACATCTAGGTTTTTGTTGTTGTTTATTTTTGTTGTTTTGGACTTTTGTACTGTTTCTTATGCTCAGTATTTCCTTATGGCAAATGCCTTTAAGTTATGAATTAAAAATGACTTCAGGCTCTGAATAGCAAGGTGAGAAGACTAGGGCAGTGGTACCTTTTCTTTCTCCTTCCATCTTTCCGCCCCTCACAGAGCTTCCAGCAGTGCCATGTTAAGCCAGAGTATTAGGAGGTTGACCACCTCTCTGGCCCTTCCCGCAGCCACTCTGAGTACAGAGCAGGGAAGATTTTGCCATTTTCAGTGGGAGATAAGTAATGGTGACTGGCTATGGTGACAGTGTACTTTGGATCTGGATTGGCCGCTCCTTCGATTATAGCAAGGAACCATCTACTTAAAGATGAGGATATTTAACTCCTTTAACAGAGTGATCTGAAGATTGGATTAAACTTAAGAAGTCTAGATAAAATTGTAAGATAATACTGTAACTAAACTAATGAGATAAATAAAAATAAACAGTGACTTCAGAACAAAACCAAATCCAGGATGTCAGTTAAATGCCTTCGTTAGGAAGTGACTACCCCAATATTAACACAGTGTAAATCAGAGAGAAGGCATCTCAAGGACCCTGAATGTGCTTCAGAGAGACTTTGGGTTGAAAAGAAAGGGTTCCTAAGAAAAGAAAGACTTCCTACGAGAATTAAATGTGCTAATCCATGAAAGGCTCCCACTGGAAACACAGCTAGGAAAGGATAATCTGGAAGAGACTTGTGATTGTGACTTGAACCCAGTAGAATTATATGCAAATACACAAGAAGTTCACAAGGTTTCTGACATAATTATAACAGCAAGGGCTGACAGGGACTGAGTCATTATGAGAACACGGAGGACTTTGAAACCATGACTTCTGAAGTCAGGAAATGAGAATTGGAGTACTTTTGATAGCAAAGAATGACTGAGACAGTAGGAAGAGAGATTGCAAGAGCCAGATAGAATGCTTGGTACCAAGGAAACAGTGTCTTCCAGACAGAGCAGGACTGATACACATAAGAGCTCACAGAAACTGTGGCAGCATGCATGGGGTCTACACAGGTTAATGTAGACTGGTCCCAGTGCTGAGCTGGGGAAGCAGACAACATTTCCCATCCATAACCAAGAAGCTATCCCCAGTTGACAACTGTCTGCAAAGGAATGATTAGTTTTCTCTACTGTTCTAACCCATGCCCAGTAGTAACTGTCCACAAAATGAACTCAGGAGTACTTTTGTAGGCTCTTTGGGAGGCATATTTCTTTGTCTGGGCACTTTTATTGTTTGTCTTACTGGTCTTTTGCTTGTATATTGTCATTATATTGTCATTTCTGATGTGTTTTATGGGTTTTGTTTTATATGTGTGTTTCTTGTGCTGTTGTTGTTGTTTTAAAGAAAGAGAAAAGTCCTGAAGTTGGGTGGGCGGGTGAGTGGGGAAAAGGAGAAGAATTGAGAGGAGTGGGGGAAGGGCAAACCATGATCAGAATATATTATATAAATAATTTTCCAATTAAAATGAAAATTTCCAGTAGGTTGAACCAGTACCCTGAAGAACACTAACTAAAATGCAGGAAGTGATGCTAATAAAGAAAGCAGCATATTGCTTGCTGGATTTCAGAACTGCTACAGAGCAATGATTGCTGCACCCACTTTTGCAATCAGATTATAGAATTGTGTCCTGTGTGTGTGTGTGTGTGTGTGTGTGTGTGTGTGTGTGTGTGTGTGTGTGTGTGTGTGTGTGTTGTGTGTGTGTGTATGTAAAGGACAGATGATTTTCCCTTTTAATTCAGAGCCTACTAGATCAAGAATAATCATATTCCAAGAGCCATAGCTAATTAGCCACACCAGAGGAGAATCATCTACACCCAGACTTAACGTAGATGTTACATATTAGGATTTGAGATGTGGAAATGTAAGGAACTTAGAACATAAATGTCACTGTATTTGACATCGGGGAAGAATGGGAACTTCTGTGTTTATAGCTGAGGTGGTAGAAAGTCACATCTCTCCCATTCCTCACAGTCTTCTCCTTGGATAGTCATCAAACTGAGGCAGGGGACTTTATCTTCTCCACTTAAACGTAGGCAGATCTTTATGGTTATCTCAAACAATAAAACACGACAGATAAGGCAATAGGGGACAGGGAATCAGACCATCAAGTATATCATGAAGTCCACTTAACTTACTTGGGATATTTTCTTTTGAAACCCAGCCAGCAAGATGTGGAGAATCCCCAGCAGCCCTCAGAAACCCCACTAGGGAGTCAGGCATCACATGCCAGTCAAGCAGAGTCCTCCTGCAGGATCTCAATAGAGCCATCAGCTAATGCTGCATACAGACAACACATCCTTTCCTCTTACTGAAGGTTTGGGAACAAAACAGATGTTTTTGGTTGTCTAAATCTGCTGTTTGGAGGTAATTGGTAATACAAAAGTAGAGAAAAGATTTTGGTCTCCTGTACAACAGTGTTTCTCAATGGAAAATGATTTTGCTTCACAGAGGCATTTGGCATTGGTTTAACTGTCATAACTAGGGTACGATGTTACTGGCGTCTGGGAAGTTGACGTCACATATGCTGTTACACATTCTACTATACAAAGGACAGTCCTCTACAATAAATGTCAACTGTTTCAAAGCATACTGATTGTTTTCTCTGAAATAAAAAAAAAAAAGAAAAGAAAAGACCGTTACCATAGGCTTCAATTCCAGCCAAAGACAAAGATAGATCATTGTGGCATCCCAAATATTTAATCCTCCAAATGAACTGCTTTTCATAAAAGAGAATCTCTAATGCTTATCCAATGGAAGATTGTCATAGATAACAACACGTAAGGAAAAACCAACCAACCGCTGACACAAAAGTTCAGGGAATGGGAATTCATTGTATCTGGAATGTCAGACTAAGAAATTGGCTCTCCTGGAGCTTAAGTTAGCTCTGAGGGGAAGAATGGGAATTCTTCCAGGGTGCAATTATGCTGCAGGACAGTGTGAAGCAGAACCGATCTTTTTGTTTTTCATATTGAGCTTTGTTTTGTCTGGCCTGAATATTGTTCTACCAAATAGCAGCCAGTTCCTCTGCAGAAGGTCAAATAGCAACCTCCGAAGTTTGTAACCAGCCAGAACTTCAGAATGTGACCTTATCTGGAAATAGCCTTCTCAGATATACTTAGTTATGGTGAGGTCGTTCAGATGTGCGTGGGCCTTAAGGCCAATGACTCGTGTGTTTACAGAGGAAAAAGATTTGACCATAAGCATATACAAAGAGAAGACGACCACATGGTGAGGAAAGCCAGAGAATGGGATCGGGATCCCCAGCCGATAGCCATAACCAGGAAGCCGAAGGGACAACTTCTTCCTGGAGTCTTCAGAGAAAGCGCGGTCCTTTTACCACTTTGTACTGTCAGTTGGTTTACAGAACTGAGAAAATACATCTCTGTTGTTTTAAGCTACCCGATTTATAGTCATCTATTCTGGCAATCTTAGTATAAACGAACTCAATCCATTCTGTATTATTTGAGTTTTGGGTATATATTTAATCATTTAGTGAGTTATTAGGCCCTGGAGAGATTACTCATTGTGTAAAACTGCTTGCCACCAAACCCGATGACCTGAGTTTAACCTCTGAGAACGGATTCCTGGAAATTGTCCTTTGACCTCACAAGCACACAGTGGCACACACCCCCACAACACATACACACCCAAAAAACCCACAAAGCTCACACATACTATAAAAACAATGTTTTTGCTTTATCTTGGTTAGTTGTTTGCTGTTTTTGGTTTTTTGAGATAGTGTTTCTCTGTATAGCTGGGCCTGTCCTGCAACTCAGTCTGTGGACCAGACTGATCTTGAACTCTGAGCTCCATATGTCTCGGCCTCCCAAGTGCTAGGATTAAAGGTGTGTGACAGCAAATAGAAAAGAATGAGTTCCACATGAATCAAATGAATGTGCATCACCTAGACAGCTTGCATTGAGAGCTGGATGCAGGAGTTTTATTTGATCGTAAGGTGGAGACATTTTGTAAAAGTAGACTAGAGACATTTTGGGAATGTATGCATGGATTCATCAAGTGCATGGTGCATCAAGCAAAGGGTACACCCGTGTAGATGAGTGAATAGACAAAACGGGTGCTTGTCATTGTCTTCTGTCTCAGCGGTCCCCACTACCCACTGCCATCTCCCTGGAGAGTACAGCAGGTACTAAAGGAATCCGATCTTTGTACTCTAACCCATTCGTCACCAACTCTTGCTCTCACAAACAACTGTGACCCTCATTTTTATGGCAATGGCAAACATGCATTTTTCTTTAGCGTTTCACGGCTCAAATGTGTATTCTCACACAATATAACCAACTTAGCATAGTCCATCACAAATCAGTACAATGCTGTCCTAAATGCTTTTTAATCTGGAGGTTCTCCCATCTTTTTTTTTCCTTTGTAATTTTTTTTCATTGAAACACTGGATTATCAGATCAAGGTTTTACTGGTTGGACATTTGCTACTCAGGACAATATTATCTTGGACCCAAGTTATTTACTACCAAATGGAAGCTGTAAAGGAAGACTAGATCAGATCTGGGTGTTATCCTGGTAGCCCTTAGGGGGTGTTTCACACATAACTGTCAGTGATGATATACGTTACTAGCTGCATGTTATGAGATAATGATATTCTGCCCCTTCAGTATTAGTTCAGATACTTCAGACCACTTTTAATATTTAGTTTTGTAAAGAGACTGGATAAATCTTGAATTTCTTATCTTTACCTGATTATTGGGTTCAGTAGCATTCTCTTAAGTTGGTTCATCTAGGTTTTATATAAATATAAATATATATATATATATATATACACACACATACATATATATATATATATGTGTATATATATGTGTATGTGTACATATGAATAATATTATTAATTTCTATATATTATGGACTCATGGGTTAAAAATATTGGATGAACTTCAATCCACTATAATTAATATCATTATTAAAGGTCAAATTGAACCCTTTTGGCCTGTGAAAATTGCTTTCAACTGGCTTCTGACTTTGTTTTTAGTGTATTTATGTTCTATATGTATGAATGTATGTTTGCATTTTCAGACCTGCTCAGACCTGGAACTCTGTAAGCCTTTGTGGTAACTCCCAGCTTCTTAGCTGAGGGCTATGATCTGAACTCTGGCTCTTAGAGTTCTTGAACGATCAGATCATTCTTCACTGCTGAGCCATCTACTGCTGCCTTCTTTTGGAATGACCCAAGATCTTCACAGATCTCCCTTCTCTGGAAAGTCCTCAGCTTACCCTGTTTTTTGTTTGGTTGGTTTTTTTTCTGCATGGATCAATCATTTTCCCAAGAAGCTCCAGGTTTAATTTACTGAAACATTTTATTTCAAATTAATAATTGGCATATTAGGGATATTTATTACTAGTTGGTTATTTTCTGTAAGCCTTTGTGGCAACACATCTAGTAAATTCAGGTAAGTTAGATAGTTGAATAACGGTCAAATGCTAAACTATTTTAGCTTTAGGACATTGATTTACTTTTTCATTTTAAATCCATACATTGATAGAATCTCATTTCTAAAGTTACAGTAAATAAGAAAAAAAATTAGACTCTCCCATATTTACTTGTTTTATGTTGCACATATAAAAACAGACTGATGCTAATACTATCAACAAAACAAATACTAGGTACTCTGTTATGCTGTATTCTGTAGGTTCAATTCCATATGTTGTATTCCCACTTGCTGTATAGACCACCCATATTGTCAGGTCATAAGCTGTTAGTGTTCTCTTTGCTTCTTGTCAGTTGGTCTTGCAAATGGGACTTCTTTATGCTTTTTTTTCTTTATGTAAACATCTCCCCAACAACTTGGTTGTTTGAAGCACATTCTGTACAGATTTCCCAGGAAAGCTTGTAAATTTTTTTCAAGTTCTTGGATAATAGTAAAAGTTTTCTTTGTTTCTTTCTTCCTTGCCCCTGGTGTGTGTGTGTGTGTGTGTGTGTGTGTGTGTGTGTGTGTGTGTGTGTGTGTGTGTAGAGTTGATCTCCTTTTGGATTTACATGGGTTCTTGGGATTGAACTCAGGTCACTAGGCTTATGTGGCATGCACCTCTACAGCTGAGGCGCCAGCCAGGTCTAGCTCCTTTATGCTAGGAAGTCATAGCCATGCTAAGCCAAGATCTTGCTTGAATTATCTTTGTATTTTCTTCTGCTCTTGAGGGTTGTTGCAGAATAGAGTGGGCATAGTTTCCATTTGCCTATAAACCAAATTCTTTTTCAAACTGTCCAGATACTCAAAGGATTTATTTTCACCACTGTTCAAAGATGCATCTCCATTGGTTGTACCTTTGTGCTGGTTTTTCTGAGTTGATATTTTCAGTTATTTATTGTATTAGTCCAACATCTAGCTTCAAATAACATTATTATTAATTTTATTATTATTATTATTGTTATTATTTATTCAGTCAAGTTTTCTTGATTTACAGTTTGGAGCATTTGTTCTTTAGGTTTGCTTTTCCTCTCCTGGGATTCTGATTGTTACCAACACCCTTCAGCTTGTCTCTTTTCAGTATCTCTTACTTTCTCTAGAAAACTCTAGCCTTTTAACAATTTATTTTTATATACATATATATATATTTTTTGCCTGGGCTTGGTGCCACAGGTCTATAACTCAGCTTCTTGGGAGGCAGAAGCAAGAGAATAACAAACTTGAAGATTTTCTCTGTAGGCCACCCTGAGCAAGATCCTGTCTCACAATAATAGAAAAAGAGCTGAGACCTGGCTCAGTGTACAGTGCTGGCCTCGTATTTGAATGTTCTGTGTTCCGGTGACTCTCCACAGTTCTTAGACATATGCTTTTTTTAATTCTTGTAATCTTTTCACATTATCCCTCACTTACATAGCACCATTTATCTTCAATTCTTTCCTGAGTCATATCACTCAGGTTTTATCATCATAAGTCATATATATCAAGCTTTTAATTTCTTAGATCTTATTTACAATAACAGGTCACTGGCTGGGAAAGTGGCTCAGCAGGAAACGAAACCTACTGCCAAGCCTCCTGGCCTGAGCTCAGTCCCAGGCACATAGGAGACTGACATCAATAAGTCATCTTCCGACTCCACATTTATTCATCAGTATCCATCCAATCACCACAAGCTAAATATGCAAGTAAATGTGAAAACTCTTTTAAATTAAAACAACAGCTCACACTGCCTTGCTCTGTTTCATGGACACAATTTTTTGATTTTCCCTCATTATTTTAGGAATATTTTCCTGATCTCCTTCTTCTCCTCTTCTTCTTCCTCCTCCTCTTCCTCTTCCGATAAATTTGTACGGTTTCTGCCTCCAGAATTTACTGCCACTCATTTTCATGAATTACTCATTTTGTGTTTGCAATCAGGCAAGGTTTAGATCTTTTTCAACTTCATAGAACCTAGTTTTGGTTTTTATGAAGCCTTGAGAAACTGAGCTGGGTTTGGGGCATTTCCCCTCTTAGCTGAGCACTTGCAGCATGGTTAGTGTTACCAAGAGGGTAAAATATAAATTTATTAATGCTCTTTAAATATTTTAATTAAAATTTAAATAGCCACATGCAGTTAGCAGCTACCAAAGTGGACAATGTTTTCTTCATTTGTCACTTCTCTGGTGCTCATCATTGACCTCTCCGTAATTAGTTTCTTATTATGGATTTTTATTCAAAAAAATAAACAAACAAACAAAAGGAGTCCTGGGTGCCAACCATCTGTTCTGAGACAGTGTAAAGGCTAGATGCCTTCAACCTCCCAAACTTTCAGCTGCCTTGAAAACAAACAGACAAACAAACAAACTGGCCTGAACTTCTTCATAGTAATTAACTAGAGAACATTCCGGTTAGCCGTCACCAGCACTGTTCCATCATTTCCCCCCTTCCCTACAGCAGAAATGCTCATAGAGGCTTTGTGCCTCTTGGTACTTTGGCCTCATCTCTGGAGTTTTGTTGTTTATGAAGTAATTTCTTACCTGCTTTTACTATCGATTGCCCTGGACTTTTGCCAGCTAGTTGATCTGTTTTTACACTAGGTTTGTTAAAGTATGTTTTCAAATAGATTAAGACTTCCCTTGCTACTGGCTTGTTTTACTCAAATGCTTCAGATCATATATTATTAAGACAAGGGTTTTACATTAAGGAGTATATCATGAACATCACGGAATATGTTTTTAAAAGAAAGAAGAATCACCTTAGAGTCCCCAGCCAAAGGCAAATCACTGCTGACACTTCCCAGTACTTTCTCGTGACCCTTCTCTGTGCATGGTATGTTTTTCTTCATGATCATGACAATATTGGATGCACAACGCCATGTTCTCTTTTTTCCTATGACGTAACTGTTGCAAAAATTGCTGAGTATCATTGTTTTGCAGCTGTGCTAAATCTAGATGTGGCTCTTCTATTCCTCACTAGTCAAGTGCCAGTGTTTGGGAAGTTTAAAAAGCATTCTACATGATGCATACACTGGCGCCTGTTTTCTATTGATGAACGCCTCCTATAGGACAGTCTGTAATGTTATCCAGGCTTCTAATGAGCCATACCAGGCTCCCATAAGCATTCTTGCGACAAGTGTTAAGAAATGATTATCTTCTCTGAGGAGGCTTACAGAGTCCACAGTGACAATTAAAGACAAAGATGTAGTCATATTCACCTTGAAATCTCACCTCATCTAATACAGAAAACTTTCCAATAATAACTTTTTATATTTATGATGTGTTTGACACATATTTTTATTATATATATACATGAATGGAGTAGTTGTGCACAGCTGTTGGATCCAAACTCAGGTCCTCTGAAAACAGCAAGTGCTCTGAATCACTGTTCTGTCTCTCCGGCCCCATACATATGTGCACGTGGGCCTGTGTACATATCTTCTGTATCTTCAGCCCCAGACCTTCCCGTTGGTTACTAGATCCAGAGTCTATTTGCCTTGCAAATTCATTACATATAAAACTAAGCTCATTGCCTATCTCTAGCTCACTGCCTTGTCCTCTTCCATTTTGTACAGAAGGAAAGTGTAAGGTCTATACAGCTGCAATACAGCACAGTCCTAAGATGTGAGGAGTCCTACAGATTCTAACAGGTTTCTTTGCCTCCTCAGTCCAACATTGCTTCCTCTTTAACATCACTGGCAGGTCCTTCTAACTCTCCAGCCCCATCACTGCCTCATTTGGCTTTCAACCTAATTCATGTAGATTGGGCTCAGATGACTTGTTCAATCTCCCCTTCCACTGGTTTGCCTTCGGAGATGTTTGGAAGTTTCTCAATCCTCACTTTCTGAGAGATCTGTCCTATCACTCACTCTGGGCTTCAGTTTGTGTGTCCTGGGTAGGCCTCTGCACTGGCATCAGCCCAAGTAGATTGGATCAGAGGTCCGAACTCCCCCAAGTTGGGACAACAAGAATCTTTCTATTGCCTGATTTGTTAGCCCATTTCTGGGTCTTTTGTTTGAACAGAGAAGATCCCAACGTGAGAGCTGAGAGTGCCTTCTGAGATGTCAGGATGTGAAGACAGCTGTAGGAGGAAAAGCTCCAGGGCTGGTGTAGGGAAGGCAGTGAGACGAGAGTCTGTGTGTCCCCAGAGAGGATCAGGGCTTTGGATTTCTGGGGTCATGTAGTGCCTGCATCTACTCCTAGATACATTTTACCTGTTGAATTTTGCAAGACACTGTCTCCTGATCGTATATTGCCATCTTGTTATTAACTTATCAAACTAGCTGACCTGGGTTTCTGTTACTTGCAGTCAAAAGGGTTTAATCACGATACCAGCTTCAGCTAGACAAAAGCCCAGCACGGGAAGGTGGTAGGTGGGTACACATCCCACCTAGCTGAGGAGCTATTGGCATTTGATAGCTTCTGGGAAAGGAAAATTCAATTGCCTTTAAGGACGTGATCCCTGGTAGGTCTACCACCGCCAGAGCTCTACTCCCGAGACTAGCTGGAAAACACAAATCTGACTCTAAGGAGAGGGTTGGAGATGATGGCAATGGGAGGGGTTGGGGAAGGGAGCATGGATATTTGAATATTTTCAAAAACATTATACAAAAGTTTTGAAGAATTAATAAAAATATTGTTAAACAACACTTATTAATCTTCAGCCAAGGAATATTCTTCTGAGAAGTTTTGGGAAACCAGTCCCTCCCCTGACCTTGCTTGCATTCTATCTATAGAACATCATTGCTCCTACAAGTCTACCTCTCTGTCTATAAACAGCATCTATACACAACTTAAGAACAAATGAAACTCCCTAGGCCTGTCTACATTGCTCAGTGTCCATGACAGCACAGAGGTCCAGGAATGATACAATCACTTCTCTCATCAGAGATTGGAATTAGATAACCCACTGCCTAACTTTAAGTGCAAAAAATGACATATTATCATTGTAATACATATTGGTCTACATGGACTTTTTAGTGTGTGTGCACGTGTGTGTGTGTGCACATGTGTGTGTGTGCACATGTGTGTGTGTATGTGCGCACGTGTGTGTGTGTGTGTGTGTGTGTGTGTGTGTGTGTGTGTGTGTGTAAAATCTAGTATAATTTGCTTATTTTTCTAAGGATAAAGACATTCACAACAGAACACTGAAGTCTCTATTTGATGTATTTCTCCTCTGTCAGAGAAGGTTATGTGTTTGGCTGATTTTTTGTGAGTTTTGGGATGCAGCCAAGTCAAACATTAACCACAGAGCTTCAGTAGGCACAAAGGAAGCTCCAATTCTTGAGCAGTATGTGCCCCAGAATTCACCAACCATGCACTCCCTAAAAGTGATCAATGGCTTCTGCTAAGTGCACCTCACACCTGATCCTTCTTCTCTCTCATTTCACACTGTGGCCAACCCTCCCTGAAGTTCCTTTCTTCGCTACATGGCTTTGCTTCCTTCACCCTGATCTTCTCTCCTCCTTTGACTAGCTTTTTCACCTCCCTTCTGTGATGGTCCTGTTCAGCCTGGCTTATTGGTTATCATCTAGATCTTCTAGTTTACATCCTCCAAGCTGTTCTTGTTCCCACCCATGGCTTTTGATTAATCCAGGTGGGAAGCTAACTTCCCCAAGTCACCATTCCAACATAGGCCTAATCTCTAAATGTGTTTCAACATCCCAGTTTCAAACCCAATATATTCAAAACCATACCTTTTACCTGTCCATCTCTGCAGTGACAAATGCACAGCTATTTTAAAACCCTGTCCTGTCCCTTGATTCCTTTCTCCCCTACATCTTCTTGAGATGACCATGGTAGAAATGCCTGCATCTGTCAAGTCAACTACCATCTACTCTACTCAGTCATCAAGCCATGCCAGTTCTAGCTCCTGACACCTCTGCTGTTTAACACTTCATGACTTGATAAGAGACTTCACTCCAGTTCTCCTAACGTTGACCTACCCCGTTTTATTTTCTATAAATAATCTACAAACGTTTGTCAATAATCTATAATTGGCAAGATGGAATCTCCAGTTAGAAACCGTTGAATTTCAATGTCTGTCCTTGCTAATGCTACCCATACAAAGTGATATTGGGAAAGCTTACAAGGAAGAAAAAGAGGAAGACAAAATCTGATGGAAAAAAGTAACAACAAAAAAAGCAAAAGAGCAAACACTAACACTTCCATACCTTGTGTGTGTGTGTGTGTGTGTGTGTGTGTGTGTGTGTGTGTGTGTGTGTGTGATCTCTGTTATTTCACAAAAAAGGGGCCCTAGATTTATGTCACAACATTTGCTTAATGGCTATTTTAAACTGATTCCCTGGACATCTTCTATCTGTTAAGCTTTCTGGAAAAGCAGAAATGTTACCAGACCTCATCAGAGTGCATACACTGGGCAGACTTTGTAGGCCCAAGTCTGTTGGATTGTTTGAGAAAATGCCTTAGAATACTTTATTTCAATTGAATGCAAAGTAAAAATTATAACAAGCTATTTTGATCATTCCATTAACTGGATACTGAAAACATACATATGTTAAACCAATGCTCTGTTAAGCATTACTAACAAATTATCAAGTAAAATGAAGTATAGAAAGTGTTGGCTAAAGTGAACTTTGAAGTGTTTTTACCAAATTTCCAGGCATAAAATGAAATGACATCTGGACCCGAGTATCTGCATTATATAGAGATTTTATTTTTAATATCACATGCATATATAGAAAGACATACATACATATGCATATGTAGATGCTGGACCAGGAGGCCACCTGATACCTAGCCATGAACATTTTCTATGTAGTAGGAACTGAGGAAAATTATTTGGGGCTGGAGAGCCGGCTCTGTTGTTCTCCTGCTGCTCTTGCAGAGGACCTGATTTCAGTTCTCAACCCCAAGTCAGGAGGCTCACAGCTGCCTGGATCTCCTACCTATTCTGGGCTCTAAGTGAACCTGTTCTCACAAGTACACATGCTCACAGAAAGACACATAATCAGCTTTTTTTTCCCCTCCAAAACCACACATATTTGCCTGAATCAAAATGCTTCTTTTCCTTAGTTCCACATCCTAGAAAACTTACTGAGACTCAAGCACTAGCTCTGTTCCCAACATGCTAAGGTATTTGAGAGGTACCTGTACTTCGGGGCCTACAGATCCCTGCAAGATGTGTTAAGTAAATTAATCCCTAGGGTCCCCCTAGTCCCCGACAATCCAAGGTGAGGTTCTTCATTGCAATAGCTTTTGAAAGAAAGGATAGATTAGGTTCTTGATGGTCCAGGCTTTGGTAAAACTGGAGTTTGAAACTAGACTTCACGAGAAGCAAGAGCAACTTATTTCACTTAGTAGGTCCAAAAGGCAACCCTGTTTTCTCAAAGACATAACTTACTTCTGCAGCAGTTCCTGTAAACCTCACATTTTAGTGTTGAGTGCTCACAAAACAATGTAGTAGTAGCCTTCGTTGGCATTAAGGATGTGAGAGAAGATTCCTTGGCAGTGTTCGAGACTCAGGAGAAAAGTATCTGAGAAATGGACATCTTCACCATTCAATAGTGAAACCAGACTCATCCCTAGGAGCCTAAGGAGCTCCATGGCTTCTCTTTACCTCCAAAATCAGCCAAGAAGTTGGTATTTGGATCACTCCTCTTGGCCTGCAGGAAAAGTCCTCGGACACACAAGTACAACCACTGACATGTAAAGGTCTGAGCCTACTCTTCAGCTGGAGGAAAGGCTGCCCCACACAAGTCCGCGGCTAGGCTTTGAAGAAACTAAGTCCCTGCGCACTGAGAACTCCGCAGAGCCCCGCCCCCTCGCGGCCCCGCCCCTCACCTTGCTAGCGGCACGCTCAGGCCTCGAAGGTGCGTGCGGCGCGCGCTGATTGGCCGCTACCCGGCGCTGCCCCGCTGCCATTGGCTGCCAGGGCCTCTTTGTTCCAGGTCCCAGCGGCTGTGGAACCAGGCTGCGGAAGTTCGAGGGCGCAGGGTAAGTAGCTGCGGGCAGCGGCCCTGGAGTTCCCGCCTCGGAGATCGCGGACACCGGACCGAGCCCCTCCGACGCCCAGCATGGACCTAGAAACCAAAATGAAGAAGGTGAGTGGAGCGGACGGCAGGCGTGGTCGCCTCACCTGAGCGTGAGAGCTGGCCCGGGTTACGGAACCAGACCGGGTGGGTGCGGCTGGAGGATGACTCCGCGGACCCGATCCCTTGGGTGACTGTCCCTCCGGAGCGGGACCCTGCGACGCGCGGTCGCTGCTCCTGAAACTTTTCGGAAAACCTTTCGGCCACGCCTTCCCTAAAACCCTGGGTGAAGTCTAGGCGAGATGGTGGCTGACACCGCTTCCTGCCTGGGGAAGCTGCGCTCTGGGGAGCTTGTGTGATTCGGTGATGTGACTTTGGCATCCTCCTCCCCCGCAGCCTGGCTGCCTGGGGCTCTCTAAAGTGACTGTTGACTGGTGACACTTCCTTCACACCTGCGCCTGCTGATAACTTCTGAAGTGATGACTTTTGGGGGAGTGTGTGTGTGTGTTTCACTTATGGGTTGAGTGCCAAAACACTGTCTCCTTTCGGAGTTAGTTCTCAAAGAAAATACTGTTTGGCAGCCAACGGCAAACAGTGGTCATTGCAGATGCTCAGCGGCCCCGCCTGTGGAACACCCTCATGACTGTTCCTGGTGTCCAGGCTAAAGGCCCTACCTGGAGCTCCGAGATTAGGTCTCTCGGGTCGCCTGGGAGAAAGGGGTGGGGACCAGACTATGACTCAAAAGAACGCTGACGTCATATTCTATGGTAACATTCGACCTTAAAGGTCTTGTTCTCGGGAATTGCACCTGTTTACTTTCAAGTAAATTTATGATAGTGGTCATTTATCAAATAAGGAAGAAAGTTGTGCAGAATAAGAAAGACAAGTTGAGAAAACTTTCTTCTGCTGCTTTGCAGTTGCAGGTTCATCTTTCTAAAAGGGAATTTCTATTTTGTGCCAGAATTGAAATTTTCAAATCGTATATGCAAATGTAAGGTATTAGGTTAGGAAGCTGTTGATCAATAAAAAATTGAACCTAGGAAACAGTTCCTTGGTCCCTTCTGATTAAAATCAACACTCAGAAGGGAGGGGAAGAACAGGAAATATAAGATGCGTTCTAGTCTCTTCCTGTTTGATATTTATTCTTTTAACGTTTTTTGGTTACTTGTGCTTGCCACTTAGAAAACATCTGATATGCTGTGGAATCATCTGTTAATGAGCACACTCTGAACTTACTGAGTTTTTATATAAGAACTAATTTAGGCATTTGTCCCCAATGGAAGGATGTCTTTGCTTAGGAATGCTGTTTTGAAAACTACTTTATAAAAGTGGGAATTCCTTAAAGAGAGGGAGGGATAAATAAGCAAGTCCGAGGATTATTAAGCTGATGACACTGTTCTGTGAGATGTGGTCTTGGTGGGTATCTCTCACTCATGTGTTTCTCAAAGGCCACAGGATGTAGGATAACAAAAGTGGACAGGAATGTGGAATCTGAACTTGGGAACTAGTGATGTGCTAGTGTGTCTCAGAAATGGCTGCCTCTGAAACAAAGTGCTGATAGGGAGGGGGAGGCTGGACTTGTGAAGACAAAAACCATTGGGGAGCTTCATACCTCTGCTGGGTTTTGTTGTAAAACTAAAATATATATATATATATATATTTAAAAGTACTCTAAACAAAACAAAGTCTTTGAGACAATAATTCTTAGAGAGAAGTCCAAAGTTAAGAATTAAATGGTTTACAAGGGTTAAAAACCATGCAGATATTTATGAGCAGTTTTCTGAAGTTTTGTTTATAAGAAATAAATCTTTTCAAATGTGGCAGAGCTATCCTCCTCCATCACGCCTTTACTTTAAAAGGATATCTTTTCAACCAAGTGCTGTTACCATGTCTGTAAGCTTACAGCTTTCCATCATCTCAAGAAAAAAAGATTTCAGAAATTTAAAGAATACGTGACACTGTTAATAAATCCTTATTTTATGACACTGCCATTTCTGGTGATTCTCAGAAGCGTCCTCTATTAGTAAATGACAAAGAAACCCAAACAGTGATCCATTTCACTACCAGCCATGTTCTTGATTTACCTTCCTAAGCTATTTTTTTAGTGGATTGGATAAAAGGTTCCCTAGTACAAAACAGTTTGAAGGTTCTGGGAGTACATTAAACCATAATCTCAAAAGAAATATGTACTTAGGAATTGTTTCACTTATAAGTTGCTTTCTAACACACTTAAAGAAATATTCCAAGACTTTCTGACTTACATCCAAGGCTTTTCCCCTGGTTTTCAAATCTTAATAGTTGTCAGATCTTACACAAGAAAAGCCATGATTTGAATGTACAGTGGAAAAGCAAGACAGTGTGGTAAAGGAAATAGAGATGCATTTAAATCAAAATCAGTTTAACCTGTAGCTTGAGATCTGTGGTATCCAAAGCCCTTATATTTTATTGTTGATTTCAGAAGGAATTTTCCCCAGGCAGATGGAAAATGTTATTTATTTTCCATTCACATGTTTGTAAAAAGAATTAAAGAGGGCAGTCTTTACCTTTCAGTGACCTAGGTGGGTTTTACTATTGTAAGAGTTTGGGTTGATAAAAGGAGAGATTTCTCCATGAACCTGCCTTTGGGTTGATTAGCAGTTACGCACCATTATCACAGGCACACTGGGTTTCATAATTGCTGTTTTTCTGAATTTTGTTTTGTTTGAAGTGAGTGAGCTGTTGCTAGGATGTGGAGGCTAGTTTGTCTACACAGAGTTCTGTTTCAACAATATTTTAGGGAAGAATTTGACTTTTATGTTCATACCGTATCCTTTGAAGCACTCAGCTGGATCCTGTCCCGTATCGTGCACCCCTCTTACTTTGTACAAGTAAAAATCTGCATCTGATTGCAGAAATAAACAATGGCTGAGAGGTAGAAATGGCCTCATTTTTGTGGTGAATGGAAAAGCATGGCCCATCAACAGCTGCTTTCCCTCAGAGCTACACTCTCTGAGAAAATCAAATTTAATTCTTCAAAATATACCCAAGAGAAAGACTCCAGTGATTTCCGTTATACTGCCTAGAACCGCTGCAGGGCTTTCATACTTTTCTTGAACTTCTTTGTTTCTTTACCTTAGGAAGAATGAGATGCATCTTAAATATGGAAGGCCACTAACAACAACAAAAAGTCCCTCTCGGTCATTCAGATTTGTTTAAAAACCTTTAATTATTACTCAAAAATCGATAGGAAGTCCAAGTGAGTGGACCTGGAAAAGCTTCAGAACCACAGAGATTATTGCACTGGTTAGAGACTGAGCCTTTTCCTATAGGTAGTCCCTTAATTAAGTGAAAAAAGAAAAAAGCAAGTAGGTGGAAATCCGAGTATCTCAGCAAGAATCCTTTCTTGATATAGGAAACTGTTGATGCAAAACTACAACTCTCATCTTAAAAGGAAGGAAGGAAGGAAGGAAGGAAGGAAGGAAGGAAGGAAGGAAGGAAGGAAGGAAAGAAGGAAGGAAGGAAGGGTGGGTGGGTTTATTCTGGAGCCAATTTGAGTGACCGTGGCCATGGCTGAGAAACACGGATTTAAATTACCCTGCATTCCATGTTCTAACATGGAAGCAATTTCATGACATAGTATAGAACAAACAAAGCCATAACTCAAGGCAAATTTAAAATATGTCAGAGATGCAGTCACATCAAGATGGGGAGAGGGATTTTCTGTAGGCCAAGATGGACTATGCTATCTGATGACATTCTTTGCTTTTGAGTTGATTCGAGATAATGGTTTGCTTAGTTAATAGATTTCCGAATAGTTTCAGTGTATTAGGTGTTAGATCAGACTCAGATGTGCTGAGAATGGCTGTCCCAGAGGGCTAGAACTAGCCCAAGATACGGTAATTAGCTTCTGGGCCTTCATTCTGCCCCTCCCAATCTCTCCATAGTACTAAAATTCTAATCAGTCAGTCACTCTGCAAACCCAGCTTGTTTCCAGGAGTTTTTGTTCACAACACACTGGAAACACATTTTCTTCAAGAGTCATTGACACAAATTGGAGGAAGGGGGGAGTAGCTTTAGAGGTAGGTGCTTTGGCTTAGAAACTACAGGAGAAAGGAAAGTGGCTCTTAGCCAAGCCCCTGCTTCTTTTCCTGTTGCTGTGGTAAACTACCCTGACAGAAATAACTTAAGGAGAAAGCTTAATAGTTTAAAATTGCAGTGCATCATGGTGAGGAAGCCAAGGTGTTTGGAGCTTGGTGGAACTGGTCATAGCAAACCCCATGATGATAAAACAGACAGCCATGAGCATCCACTACTCTTCAGCTCCTCTTTTCTATTTCTACAGTCTAGGATGCAAGCATAGGGCGATGGTCCTACCTTCCCATCTTAATTAGCCAAATAAAGATGATCACCCACTGGTGTGCTCAGAGGCCCATCTCTCAGGTGATGTTAGATCTGGTCAAGCTGACAGTGACTGATAGTCACAACTATGTACTCCTTCCTAAATAATGTCGAGTAGTGTTCGTATTTCAAGTTCAGTACTAAATCTTATACATTCTTCAAGGTCTGTCGTGTTGTAACTAATGCACCCTCTTCTAGGAAATCTCCCATGTTCCTACCTACAAGAAAAACAACTGATTCTAATTCCCAAAGCACATTGCTTTAACTCTTAAGATAGTCAATTTGTAGATGACAGATAAATTTATAGCTTCATCTTTTTACCCAGATATTAAACTTGAGAGATAAATTCATATTTTGCAATACTTGATAATTTCGGTTCTTGTTCAGAACTGTCTTCTGAGGGCCATAGTGTCATTTTTGACGAGGAAGAAACCCCAGTTCAGATTACTTAGTCTGAAATCGAAGAGCCTAGGAACTTGAATGATAATCCTTAGAATTTATCTTCCTTTTATCATGCAATCTACCTTTGGAGCCTTTTATCACTCAGCTTATTCACTATGCTGGAGTAACTGTGTTATACAAATAAAGTATGGTGCATTTGTACATTTGTACTTGATTTTTAAAGAAATTATGCTTGAAGAAGTAGTTTCTCTACCAGTAAATTTTCCATCTTATCCTGATGGGTTTTGTATTCCTAGTCCACATTTGATATATGCCTAGTGTGAGTTGCTAGATAAAAGTCTACAAAAGTAAAAACCTCATGCAAAGAAATTCCTGGGAGACTGTGACAGGCAAAGGAACTCCAGTAGCATCCCTCACCATGTCTTCTAGGATTCTTCCAACTTCTCAGTTTGTGTTGGAAGCAGAAGAGTAATTCTCTCTCGTCTGTATTCAATGTGGTCCTGAGCAGTAGTGAGCCTGTGTTGGGCTCTCTGCTTTAGGATGTGAGTCCTAGCATCTGCAGTGGTCCTGGTGAGCTCTGGAAGTTCTCTGCCTTCTTTCTCAACTTCATATTTGGTAGAAGTCTCCACACTTTGTGGGTAGGAAATGCATAATGGCAGATGCTCCAAGTTTCACTGGCATAGTAGACAGGACAGCTGACAACAGAGAAGAAAACAAAACAGGAAAATACAAGACACCCTTATGCTGAGGAAGCCATTACAGTTCATTTCCCTCCTGCTTACAAACACTTTGGTTAAGAAGCAGTGAGAAACACTGAAATGATGAGCTGTCTCTTGAATTTGTTATGGAAATACTCAGAGTAGATTTAATATTAGGGGCCGTCACTGTGGAAAAGGATTAATTAGTAGGGGTTTCTTGGGGTTACTCTGCAATTCTTTCTCTGAGAATTAGAGTAGTGCTTGACTCTGTGATAAAATTTGAATACAAGTTCTTTGTACAAACCAAAATACACACTGTGCTTAGAAATTAGGAAAAGGCAATAAGCATGCAGGACATGTCTCTGTCTGGAAAGATTAACTGTGTATCAGACTTTGATTTTTATTTTTGTCAGTATATCTTTCACATCATACTAGGCTATAGTAGATCTGAATCAATCTACTACTTTTTAAAGTTATGTTGGCCACCGTGGATCTCAATTTTTATGTTCAGAAAAACTCAGTAGGTGAAAGAGATTAATTCTAAGACTCAAAAGACCGTGTTGGAAGAGTCATTGCCAACAGTCTAAG
Source organism: Uromys caudimaculatus (assembly GCA_028551405.1). NCBI lineage: Eukaryota > Metazoa > Chordata > Mammalia > Rodentia > Muridae > Uromys > Uromys caudimaculatus. Next base: position 116,167,163 of record CM052700.1, on the reverse strand, counting down.
TAGAGTACTCCATGACAGTTACAAGTCACGCAGACCACAAGTGTGTGCATGAGGACATATGCACGTGTACACAGGAAGCGGTATAGTGTGTAACTTTTATGTATCAGTGAATTCCACAAGAAAACTAGTGACTTGGGACACATGAGCTTACATGGGAAGCATTACGTTCCTTGGTATGTGGAGAAATGAGAAACAAAAGGCCACTCACTCTTTAAGCATCATGTCTCAAATAAGATTCGTCTCTTTAAAAATGCTTTTAAAAAATATATCTAGCGCTGGTGAAGACTGTGGTACAAAAAAGACATGGATTTTACACTCATGAAAGAGCAATAGTGCAAAAATCAATAAAACAAAATGACAGATGACAATCAGCAGAGCTAGGGTTGCAGCCTCCTGTGCAGCCTTTAAAAGTCAGCAGTGTCCTGGAAGCCTAAGACAGGGGGAAGTGTGGGTGGTGAATCTTGGGCACCATTACTAACCTTGCGAACTTTGGAATTCTTGTTTTCTTTATCTTAAAGATTGGCCACTGGGGGAGAACTTGGTAAAGCAGTTTTCCATATTGGAATGTGGAAAAACCCATAGTGCAATGAAGCAATAGTCATTATATCCTTGCACTTCTGAAGTGGCCACATTCAGTCTTCTTGATGACAAATGCCCTGCGAGGAGAGTCAGTCTTGGATTCTTGTTTGCTGTGCTCAGAAGGTTTTGTTTGGCAACTACTGCCATGGTAACTAATATGATTTTTAAAAGCCTATTAGATCATTAATATTCCAGGCATATAGGAAACTATTTCTTTTTTATAAGACGGGAAACATTCAGAGAAGTTATATGAATTGTGATTAAGGAAACCTCAAAAAAAAAAAAAAGAAAAAAAGAAAAAACCCCACAGAAATACAGAAACAAGACTAATCAAATGAAAAACAGGTTGCAAAACAGCTTTTCCAAGGTTTTAAAGAAAAACAGTGTCACTGTTCTTGGAGTAAATGAGCTGTCAAGCCCTGAGCTTGAGCTCAGCCCTGAGACTGGAAGGTAAAGATTAAGTGTTTTCAGCAACCCAGGTATAGCCTTTGGCATCTCCTATAAACCAGCCACCTCTAAGTTTTATTTTCTGAGTGTCCCATCTACTTAACTTCCTGTTCAAATAATTGCCTAGAGCAATAAAGGGTACGTGAAATCATAATGCTTACTGCTTTTTTTCGGCCCCCAAAGTAAAAGGGATACTTTACCATCCTCAGTTTCTCTGATCCTACCCCAGTCTGAGGTTTGACTGGGTTTGGGCAAGGCTTCAGGGTGGGCAGTGTTTGGTGTTTGGTGTGAAGCTGGCCCGTGGGGGACTGCAGAGGTCATGACTGCTCAGTGGAAAGGCTGGATGAAGCACTTGACTCATCCTCAAACCAGGAGTGATTCAGCTTGTGTTTATCTTTACAAACTATAAAAAGGAGTTTCCAGGAGTTTATTGCGTAGCTTCTTATCTGAACAGTGGCGAGCTGAGCACAGAAAACTGGGCTGGAAGCCTTGAATGCTTTGGTGGAGAGTCAGTAATAAGTCAAAGCCACAGGAACTTTTCTTGCTTTGTCTGATGATAAAGTGATAATGTGTTTTCCTGCAAATAAAGCGACATTGTGTTTCACAGCAGAGTGGTCAGGCAGATGTTAAGGTAGACTTTTGGTTTTATATGGACACATCATCATGATAGCTTGATAGAATGAGTCACTGTGGTGGAGGGTGGTGTATTTTTCTCTTATGAGATTCTGGCCTCTAGTAAAAGTAACTGGGACTCCTCAAAAAGCTGTGCTTTGTTTTACATAGAGGATATTTAAGGTGGTTTACATTTAAGATGACAGACTCTAAACTGAGTTTTCATCCACATCACTTGTTGAGTTTATGTAGTCTGGAATACTAGAGTGTAAGCCTTGAGAAGGAAAAAAAGAGTCCAGAATGAGGGGGAAGCAAAACAAAGATGTAAATTTACCACATCTCTGACTAGGCTGGAGTGAATGTAATAATATTATTTCTTTGATCTGGTAAGGAACAACATTTTAAGAAAAATCCATCATAGGCTGACTTTCTAAAAACAACAAAACTGAGTTACTAAAATAAAAACACACAAAGCTGTTTTTAAAAACATTGTTAAAGGCTATCTAACCTCATAGGAGAAGATCGGCCTAGTCCTACCGCAACTGGATAGGCCAAGGTGCATTAATCCTTGGGAGGCCTCCCCTGCTCTGAAGAAGAAGAGAGGAGGGGATGGGGGAGGAGGGGAGGTGGCAGGGAGAGGAGGGAGGGCAGCTGCAGTTGGGATGTAAAGTAAATAAATAATTAATGGGAAAAAGTTGTTAAAGGCAAAGCTATGAGATTGTTTAGGTGCTTAATGGCTCCTGTAGTACCTGTCAGAATGGGCTGGTGAATCATGGTGACAACTGCCACACTTTGAAGAGCCCTGCAATAATGGGAATGCAAAGAACCTTAACTGAATCCCTGGACAAGTAATTAGCTTCCACTGGGTAGACTGGGAGGGTCTACCGAGGAAACAAGTCCTATACAACAAACAGAATTTCATTAGGCAAAGAAGGCACTTCACAGGAGGACTAAGTAGCATGAAGCCAGGGGGCTGGGTGGGAAGAGTCAGTAAGTGTGCCCTTGCTCAGAGTTCACACTGTTTAACAGCTTCTACTTGATCCTTCAAGAATCACGTCGACCAGCACTCGGGAGGCAGAGACAGGCGGATTTCTGAGTTCGAGGTCAGCCTGGTCTACAGAGTGAGTTCCAGGACAACCAGGGCTACACAGAGAAACCCTGTCTCGAAAAACCAAAAAAAAAAAAAAAAAAGAAAGAAAATCAGGTCGAGAGCATGGAAGCAGCAGCAATTTGTAATTTTCCCAGGGTCAGGTTTTATTTGAGGCTATATGAGGCTGAACTGCAGCTTCTTTGCCCACAGCTGTGGGTGTCTGTCTCTTTGTTCTAACATTGATTCATATTTGATAAGTTGTTTCCATCTGCTGGTTAAAAAGAGGGCATTCCACATAGGTCTTGGCTAGACTTGGCTTACAGCTGTGGCTTGGCATCACCCTGCCACTAAGCTTTTGTCTTTTTTATATCTCCAACCAACTAAGGGTTTGTTTGCTCTTCAAAGACCAATAGGCAAAGTAAGGCTTAGATTTCAGCAGCTCTGAGCTGGGGTGGTCTGCCAGGGGTCAAGCAATACCAGAGACCAAACAGCTAGTAAGCCAGTAAGGAGCATACCAGCTCCTCAGCAGCCAATGTAGTAACTTTCAGTGGCTTTCTAGAACTTTCCCAGTGGCTAAGACCTGCGGCCCTTCTATAGTTTGGCTCTTCACAACCCTTCATCTTTGCCGCCCAAGCTCTCTGCAGCACAGCTCTTCTTATGCTAAGTTCTTCCCAGTCTTTGCCCCCTGCTTGTTAACTCTTGAAGCCGATCTCTAATTCTTGGATATGCCTGGGGCCAAAAGCTTGTCTAGTTATCAATGTAGTGCATTCTGCCTGTAGTAAAGACCATAACTGGACTACCAAACACTCTTAATGAGGTTTTATCGAGGTCTGGGTTGCAGCATCAGTGGGTAACTTCAAGGGTTCTCCTGGATCGTTCATGGACCACTGCAAGGAAAGGAGGGGCGAGCACATCCTGCACACACACTGTCGTGGGTGGGCTAGTTGCTTCTCCCAGTAGAACGGAGGACTGATGGAAGATGCCCCAGTGTTCTGGGCAGGGTCATCTGAAGCTTTTACAATGGAATCAAAGACTCCTGAAGCAAAGGTGCAATTGGAAAAGCAGGCATGACAGTTGCAGTACTCTGTGTAATTGGAACAACATGCATCTTTGCCTTGATGGGTTTCATTTCTCTGGGCCATCAGATCAGTCTTAAGAAGAAGTCATGAGGGTGTGTGTTCGTATATGTGTCTAGGTTTGTTTGGTTGGTTTGGTTTGCTTTGCTTTTTTGTGGCAGGGTCTCATTCTACTAGGCTAAAACTCACTTACTACAGTCTTGAATTCAGGGCAGTCCACCTTTAGCCTTCTAAGTTCTAGGATTTCACATATGATCCACTTTGCTTAATATTTTTAAGATAGGATCTTATGTAGCCCATGCTGGCCTTCAATTTTCTATGTAACCAATGACGACCCTGAACACCTATGATTCTCTTGCCTCTTCTTTCCATATATCAGAATCACAGATGTCCCCCACCATGCCATGTCTAGCTTTTAAAATAGCTACACTTGTTATGACAGTAGTTCGGGGAACATCCATGGGTCTGAATGTTAAGTAGCTAGCTATGGTGTTGTCTGAACATGGTGGGGCTACCATTGTGGTTGCCCTCCATAGCCCTGTAGGCCTCCTGGAGCATGAGTAAGCTCATCCACAGTACAGGCAGGCTCTGGAACGATGGAAAGCACAGAGCTACCTCCCTAGGTGGTCTTTACTTCTGTCCCACCTGGGTTACTTACTTGTTTCTGTACCCAGCATCACTGAGACCAGAGGTATGAAAATAGTCTGACAACTGTCAGTCAAGTACTCATTAAGCAACTGAACTGCCTTCCTCACAATGAGGAAGAACATTAGGGCATACTTAACAGAGATCTTACACAAAATTAAATCTTCTTTTTCTGTGAACTTATCTAACAATCTCTAACTTCTGGCTAAATCTCCTTCAAGAGGGTTGACACCTTCTGCTCTGCCTCCCTTGGATCAGCCAGTACTTGTAGCAAAGGGTTGGAACAATAAAGGGCAAGCAAGAACACCTTAAGCCTTCCTTAGGTGAAGGCAGCTGCATATCCAAGCCCCAAATGAAGGGAGAAAGAAGTCCAGGCAAGCAATGGTAGGTGATGGCAGTGATGGATCTTTAATTCAACATTAGAATTCCATTCTAATGGGTACAGTAGTGGGACTGACTGGTGAACATGGACTTGAGAGTTCATTTCTGAAAAGGTTTCCTGTGTTGAGAATCTGCAATAGTATCCCAGGCAAGTACTGACCACTGCTCTTTCAAATCAGATAGTCTTTGGGCCTTCTAGAAGTCTGTGAATTTTACAGTGCAAAATTGATTTTCCAAGGTCCTGTTTTTAATCCAGCCACTGTTCTTCTAGCTTTGAGACATAGATCTTTCCAAATTCCTATCAGCCAGGCCATGTTCCTTCCACGTTGTACGAAGACATGTAGAACTTATTTCTGTGGAAAATGCCAAAGTGCATGAGATTTTTTTGAAGGTAGGCTACAAAGTGTGACTGTTTAAATATTACAACAAATTCAAAGTTTGTTACAGAAGTGTTCAGGCCATGGTGCGAGTGTTAAAATGTCAGTGCTAACAGGATGCAAATGTCCAAAGAGAAATAGGCCCAGTGTAAGGGAAGGGATGACAAGACATATTCACTCCAACTCCGAATTCTTAAGGTGTCATACACAAGGCAGTAGAACTGTTATTTCATGTGACTTCTGAGAACCAGATGAATTCAGTCAGAGGACATTGACCACTGCCATACTCTTCTGCAACACAGAGGTTTAAAGGAAGCAATGCAGAGCTTGGTGTTTCCATACGCACACTTAAATTCCAGCCTTGATACTTGCTTGTTAATTTGGACAGGCCCCCCACCCCCACTTCTTCGGTTTTGATAAACTAATCTGTGAGATGCTGATTGCACTCTGTAATGGTTAACGTTTTTTATTCTCTGTTAAGGATGCTTAGGTGTCTCTTAGCACTACTAAGTAAATGTCCAGAGACCCAGAATTGTATCAGGGTTTTTAATGTATCCTGGAGTTTGTGCTTGGTGCTTGCTCCCTCTAGGTGTATACAACTGATAAAGTTACTGAACCCTCTAAAGTCTGAACGTTACTGTATCCTCATCTTCAACTGCTTAGGTTACTGAGAGTGCCAGTAGACTGAGGGTAACAGTATAATGGAAGTGAACCTTTCACGGAACTATGCCTGGAGCCTACGTATAAAAAACAATCGACTATCATCATCACCACCATCAAAAATCATCTTACGGGGAAGAAAACCATGCAGAGCTTACCACACCATTTACTAAGCACCTGACAGGATCATCAAGAACTGTGTAATAATGATATGCTTCAGCAAATTATGCCTAGCTGGCACTTTGCTGAACACAAAGAAATACTTCTTTATACCTCAGTAACCTGGGATATTTTACATTACTGGATTTAATTATTTTCCTTTTCAAAGGTGTGTTACGTTCTCAGAATGAACTACTGATTAGACAGTGTCAAAGATCAGGGTGGGGGATTCGTATGTCTCTTTACTGGTTACTTCCCAGAATTCCATAGCTCTTTGCAGTCCTTCCATTACCAATGCAATCTGTCTTCCTCCCCTTTGTCTGCACTGCTGTTCCTTCCTTGGCCCTATATGAGGTATTGAATGGGCTGGTGTCAGCTCTCAGGCTTGGGCTTCAACAGACCTGGCTTGTCTCCCTGCTTCCTTGGAGGCCTGATCCTATTTTGGGCAGTAGCCAGGCCAGCCTGGAGGGAAAGAAAGGCCACAGATACAGATGAGAGATCTCAGCAGGAGCTCCCCTGAACCATTCACCCTGAAGCGAACAGAAGCATGGCTGGCTGCTGGCCCAGCGAGCTGACCCCAGCTCACACCATTGTTGAAGCATGAATAGAACAAACAGAAAGCACAGAATAAACAACTTGTCTTTACTGGTGAACTTGTAGGTTTTAAAGCAACAAATCATGGCTGGGATGGAGTCTTACCTCCCTCCTGTGGTGAGAGGTATGGAAGGAGTCATGGTGGTGACTTTCTTCAACTCTGAATTACTTATACAGTCTAATATTCTGTGAACTGGGAAGAGTCAAAGCGAGTGGACCTTAGCTTCTGTGACACCTTTCAGGACTTCAGAACGGCCCCTCTAATTGTTTACCTTTAGTTTCTTTGCTTGTTCCGCCAAGGTAAAGGGAGATTGAATTAGCATGCCACTGGACTTTGATAGTAGCTATAAGTAAGAGAGTATAGGCATGCTTGGAAAGTGACCTAATGTTCCTGAACCATTAAGCAAATGTAAATGCTGGCCCTGTGTCTTCTTTAATGGGGAACTTCTCCTGCAGTAAGAAGTCTGTAAATGAAGAACACAGTGAACTAAACCCTCCTCTCATTCTTTTTCCTCTTAAGCTCGGCTCCCTCACCACCACTGAGCCTGCCTCTAGGACTTCTCTAACCCAGCAAGTTAGAAAGTTAGATAGCCCTAAATCAGTCAGGGCACATCATATAAATGTATTTGGTTTTGACTTGTTTTGTTGTCCAGAGCGCGGGATGATGGGGAAAGTCTGGGTAAATTAGCAAAAACAGGGAGCCAGCTGGCAGTACACTGTACTCCTGGTGTCTGAATTCTCTGACTGTTTTATTCTACATGCTCCCCTCCAACACCTGCCTTGCCTTGCCCTTCCCTGTGCCTTCTCCCGGGGGCCTTACTCCCAGATTATCTCAGATTTCCCTGCTTCCTTCACAGCTTCCTCTCCAGCTATGTCAGCCATTACTGCAAGCCTTTCGTTTTCTGTTTGGTGAAAACTTGCCGGTACTTTCCTGGTTCCCACATACACTCCAATTAGACAGGTGAGGAACAAGGGTCAGTCAATCCCTGTGCTTCAGTCACCTTCCTCTGCTCTCACTTGCGCAATATAACGGGGCACTCCTGAAGAAATTAAGCTCCAGGCCTCACAGATGTCAAGAACAATGGCACTATTCAAATCCTGGGGTACAGCATCTTCATAAAGCTTCTCAGTGTACTTCTGTCTGCGTGGTCTCATTTGTAGCCAGCCGCGAAGGAAGTGACAGACAATCAGGAGTGTTCACTGCAGTCCACATTCTTTCCAGGCACTCCCACAGATACCTTTTCGACTCAGGTTCTGAAAAGCCCTTTTATAGCTAATAAAGAGGGTTTTTCAGGGCTTGTTGCCTAAGTGCATATCATTCCAGAGTCCTTCCGTGGAACCTGTCTTAACTAAGAAGTGATTTCAGTGACAATCATATCCCTGATACCATCTGTGACTAACTTGGCTTTTGTGCGGTTTTTTTGTTGTTGTTTTGTTTTTGTTTTTGTTTTTTTGTTTTTCAAGACAGGGTTTCTCTGTGTAGCCCTGACTGTCCTGGAACTCACTCTGTAGACCAGGCTGGCCTCGAACTCAGAAATCCACCTGCCTCTGCCTCCCAAGTGCTGGGATTAAAGGCGTGAGCCACCACTGCCCAGCTACTAAATTGACTTTTGAATGCTGGATTAACACTACATATAATATATATGTGTGTGTGTGTGTGTGTGTGTGTGTGTGTGTGTGTGTGTGTGTGTGTGTGTTAATTATATAAAGAATGATTGGCCACAAGTACTCCCCAATTTTAGTCCTCATCGGATTGAGGTCCTGTGCATATTTCTTCATTCTTGAGCATAGTTCCCTGTAGATCTCTGTAAGCAAGCTTGTATGGACTCTTATACAAAACCGTTCTTACTTTGTGTGTGTGTGTTCCTAAATAAAACCTTGGTGTGTTATAGACTTGTAGAGATACTTTGATAAATATATCTGGAAATTTTCTACCAGTCAATCCTGGCATTGTATATAGTATTTTATAAGCTGGTTTAAAACTGTGTATGTACATGTATATATAATTGGGTATGCTCGTATATTTTTTTGAGAAAGAGAATGGGGCTCTGAGAGTTCAGGAAGACTTTCCTGGTCTTGAGAGAGTGAACAACCAAAATATGGAGAAGAAAATTACTTACAGGGAAGGAGCAAAGTTCTGTCTTAGTGTGGCGTTTGAGTAAAGAGATTTGATAGAAAACAAAAACATAAAAAAATGAAAGCAAGGTGGCAGTAATCCCTGCTTGTACCCATATTTATGGCACACCTCCTGCATCACAAATCATTTTGTCATTTTGATGGAATTATGGACACCAAACAAGTTGATTCATGGGAAACGCTTAGAAGCATGCCTGGCAGTATGAATGCTTGCTGCTGTTCCCACTACAATCCCTTGCAGACCCATTCCTGTGAAAATAGTGGAAGTTTTGGGGGGAAGGATACTGTGTTAAATATCATTTGATTAAATAAGTAAATCTGTCTAGCAGTGCTAGAATTTCAGGCGCATGGCCAGCAGCTCACAGTCACTGTCACAGTGTAGTTAAACACTAAATAATATTTCTACCAAGACCTGTGGGAATCGGGGAAAATCAGGCAATCAAGAGAGCTTATCAGAGTATTAGACATTAAGATTGGGTCTGTAGTCCGGGCAGTGGTGGCGCACGCCTTTAATCCCAGCACTCGGGAGGCAGAGGCAGGCGGATTTCTGAGTTTGAGGCCAGCCTGGTCTACAGAGTGAGTTCCAGGACAGCCAGGGCTACACAGAGAAACCCTGTCTCAAAAAAAACAAAAAAACAAAACAAAACAAAAAGATTGGATCTGTAGACTGGGTAGAGAGAGATGGGGAAAACGAATGAAGACCCAAGTAAGGGCAGAGCTCTTGTGGAACACGGTTGCCGGAGAAGGAAGGGGAGAAATGAGGCAGTGGCAGGTTTTAAAGTAGCTTCTCTGACATCGGAGAAGAGAGGACTTCGTTATCTCACGAAAAGCATCTGATGGGAGGAGCGTTGCAACTGCTGTAGGGTGAACTAATTTTTGAAAACAGTAAGGTGACATACAGAGGAGCGGTCAGTTAGAATGTGATACTACATTATCATGAGGAGAGATGGAGCAAAGACACTGGATGCCGATGAGCGAGCAACCTGGAGTGTTTAGAACTTGGCACACAATGAGCATGCTACCACACAAATCAAGACTTCCGGCCCTCAGTGAGGTGACTAGGCAAATAGGCACAGCCATCTTGTTAGTCTTTCATGTATTTTGATGAATGAGAAAGGAAAATTTGATATTCTGAAAAAGACAAACCTAGAGGTTTTATTAGTGGTAATTAATCACAAGTCCTAATAACAAATTAGTTTTTTGTTTCCTCAACTGAGAAAGTTGGCAAGGTATATAAAAGGTGAAGGGTGTTTCTCTCTTCCTGTTTTAGGTCAGTATTTGACTTAACTTACCCCTCTCCCTGTTTGGGGGAAGCATATGTATCTTGATAGAGATCAGAAAATAGGCAGTGATCTGAACAATTGCAACACTTTAAGACCTTGTTTGTGTCCAAGATGGGTCAAGATCTATTGACTGGGCGGGGCTTCACAGAAACTCCTCAGTTTCTACAAGATCCAATTACTGAGAAGCACTGTTTAGAAATGTTACTCATTTGTCCATGACTACAATATAAATATATATACATATACATTTTATTTATCTATACACTGCATATACACTTGCATGTATATGTACCTATGTATCCAATATGTGTGTAAATATATGCACATACAGGAGAGAATATAGCATATTCCATCTCTCTTATCCCTGGAAGCTTCATTCCGTGATTAACAGTCTGAGTAACACTTGCTTATTTAGTAACCGCATACAAGTCTTGCTCCACAGGGAAATTTGGTTATAAGGCAGCACGACTCACATGATCTCACCCTGAACACTGTCTAATATCTTCCAGATCCGAATTGTCTCCATATCAACCCAGACCATGTTTGAAATACCAGATGTTTCATACCCCTTCCTCTTCCCCCCTTTTCTCTTTCAAGTATATAATATGCAATCTCTCTGCTCTGGATCCAGAGGGTCACCTGAAATGTTGCCAACATATCTGGTTTCTTGACATGATTATGGAGGAATTGATGCCATGTCCATTTCTAACTCTAAACTAAACAGAGAGAAGCAGGGGATTGGAGACTTGGGTCGTGGAAATGTAAGCTAAGTTTCTGGAGCCTATCGTTATGGTTATTTAATACATCTTGTTTGTGACTACTATTTCAAGATAATATTGTAGAGAGACTTTTATTCTTTCAGAGAATCTTGATAGGTATTCTCAAAGCCCAGCTATGATCTCTCCGAATATAGTCAATCCAGGGGACTTGTTGTTTTCTTGAACAATAAAGGAGAAAAGAAATTAATCTGTCATACCCTTCTATTGACACTGGCCAGAATGTGTTGCTAAAATTATATAAAGTAGACAGCTTCAGAACTTGTGTGCTTATGAAAACCATGTGTTTTTAAGGCACCAATGTTGAATCTGCAGGGAATGTGACACACAGTGCTGGTGAGATAAAGACACACAACAGAACTGAGGTGTGTCTCTCACAGCTGGACCCGCTTGTGTCCTATACACACTTTACAGACTGAGGTGATGGTGGTTTGCATGAGCTGATCATACACTGCCTTTCTCAAATGATCATTTCATGCTTACCAATTTAGCTTGGACAGATTGCTAAGTGGCTAACTGAAGATAAAGTTACCCAACATATGATTTGCAATCTAATTTTAAAATTTCAAAAACGTTGGAGTCAATCCGATTCAGTTCGTTCCTTATCTAGACAAAACTCAGAGGAGAAAAATGACTTCAAAAATCATTGCCTGTACCTGGTGACACTGTGGGACCAGATCACAGTTTTCTTGACTCTTCTTCGATGGTCTTTCTTCATTTTCACAGTTCTCTGTTTTGTTAGTTCTCTAATATTTATAACTATACAATTCTCATCATTTTCTTACATTACTATTACACATAAGCACACAAATCATAGTGTTGATGAATCCAAGGATCTGGATTTTATTGACTAAAGAGCCAGTGGCCTTAGCTGGCGAGGACCTAACATCTAGCAGTCACTCTTTACTCTTCCACCCCATCCTACATAGCCCCGAAGGCATCCTGAGGCTTACTGTCTAACACCGTTCCTAGTAGTCCTCACCAAAAGTCCTCCAGCACAGGGAGCTGGGCAGAAACTAGCCTGTAAGACCTGGGCGTCCAAACATCAGAATCATCACTTTTGTTAAAAAGAGGACCCTGCTCAATTGGGGGTATCTGTGCTGAGGGCAAAGAAAGGGAAGAGAACATGGGGTAAACTGGAGAGAGAAATTGCTGGGAACTATTAGAACAAATAGGACTCATGAACTGAAATTCAAAAGAGTCGAGAGAGCCCAGATCCTCTGGCTCTGTGCCTTAAAAGCTATGGAATGGACCTTAAACAGCTCAGGGGTGGAGGGTTCTGGCTTTACAAAGTAAAATCGGTATATTTTCCTTCATCTGACTTCTGAGAGGGAGACTGACACTCCCAGAAGCCCCAGGGAGGAACAGGCGAGAAGAAAGTTGACTTACACTTGTAGAGCTGTGTCCTCTCTAGACAAGGTTATTGTATCAAGGTTTAGAACTGCATTCCAGATGATAACTCAGTCTGGAACGGGGTGCGTCTACTGAACAAGGAACGAGAGTGTGGATCACAAATCTCTTTTCTTAGAGATTTGTGTGTGTCTGTCATAATTGAGGTTGAAGATCCTTCCCCAGTCATGGAGCACAAGATGTGAGATCTTTACTTGGGTGTCAGCGAGGCTTAAGTTTTGTAGACCAACACGTGGATATGTAAAATCATTTCTGTCATAGGCAAATTAGTTCATTGCCAGCCTGGAATTATGTCTGATGGCTTTAGTTGCTAGCAATGATTCTGAAAACTAGGTGTTATTTTTTGTGTTTTTTTTTTTTTTTGTTTTTGTTTTTTTTTGTTTTTTTCGAGACAGGGTTTCTCTGTGTAGCTCTGGCTGTCCTGGAACTCACTCTGTAGACCAGGCTGGCCTCGAACTCAGAAATGCACCTGCCTCTGCCTCCCAAGTGCTGGGATTAAAGGCGTGCGCCACCACCGCCCGGCTTTGTGTTTTGTTTTTAATTAGGACTTTTTTTTTAGGGGGGGGGTCACAGAACATAGTGTATACTGACTGGTGTGACCTATTTCTCCTCCAATTCACTTAACTCCTCTGTCAGGGACATTGTTGCTGCCTTCACTAAGTCTGAGCACTCAGAAAATATGAAAGTATGTGTGTTTTGGAAAAAAAAAGTTAGTGTTAATCTAATTCAATTCAGAGAAGCCCAGATAAGTGAGCACATGTATCTTAGTGTTCACATGAGTCCAAAGATCTCTTGTTCAGCCTGTCTTGTGTCGGTGACCTTATTGTTAAGAGTTCATGAGTACAGCTTCCCTGTCACATCTAGAAGTACTATCTAGCAGCATGCATCTGCTCCTCTGGCTTTTACAATTCCACTCCAGCAGTGTTCCCTGGGCCTACTGACGGTGTATCATTGGGTTGGGGTATGCCATAGCCAGCTGTTCTCTGCATGTTGTCCAGTTGTGGATTCTGATAATAGTTTCCATCTACTGCAAAGATGAGGCGTGAGAGATACTCTTCTCTATAGGTATAAGAACATGCATTTAGACTCCAGTCTATGGGTTTAGCAACGTGGCAGTAGTAGGTTCTCCTTTAGTGTCCATGACCTCTTAGCTGTAGATAGTTGTTTGGTTTTCAGTACCAGGCTTAACTCTCTATTCACGGGGTGGGTCTTAAGTCCAAGTAGACAGCTGTTGGTTACCCCTCAAGTAAAAGTACCACTACTGCACCATTGGGGATATCTTGCCGGGTAGTGAAAAATCTAGATTCCCAGCTGGATAAGCCTGCCGATTGCTTTTCTCCCTTGTCAGCCCTCAGAACACCTTAGGGTGCCATGAGAGCTAGTCCTCAGGGTGGATGCCTCCAGGTGAGTTCCAGAATACACTGACATTTCATCACTGAGCAAATTCTGAAAACTTTCTGGGTTTCAAGTCAATCATCTGTAAAGAACAGAGGGAAATAGTGCCTGCTTCCTAAATGTTCTGTGAGGTTTTGGAAGGTTTAAATGGTAAGCAGAATAGAATACTTTTTCTGCTATTCAACAAGTATCTGGAGTTGCTGTGATTGTACTTTCATAATATAAAGTAACCCCAGTCTCTGCCCTCTGTATCCACCCTGAACTTGTATTCAGGGCACAAAAGAGACAAAGCCGTGAATCCATGAGTTTTGTGACTTGCAGTATTTGTAGTCTTCTATAAAGTTGTCTTTTGCTTCTCTTCCTTTCATGATAAAGGCAACAAGAATATAAAGAATGCTATATATGTTCTTGCAGCTTCTATTTACATAGCTGGTGTCAGCTGGCTAAACAATCTGAAGCTCATAAAAGATTTGTTTGAGAGTTACATCAACAAGACCGTTAAGTGGAATTTAAAGTGTGATTTATGGAATTTTTAAAAATTTTAAAAATTTATAATAGATTCCCTTTTGTTTCTCTCTTAACAGATGGGCTTAGGTCACGAGCAAGGATTTGGAGCCCCCTGTCTAAAATGCAAAGAGAACTGTGAAGGATTTGAACTACACTTCTGGAGGTGAGCTATTGAACCCATGTATCCTTAGTCTTTCCCCCCTCGGGCAGGGCCCTTGGGCAGTGTTCTCCTGCTCTCTGACAAGTTCTTGGGCACAGCTCCTTAGCTGCTGGGCTTCTCTTTTCAAAGAAGTTAATGAAAAGTGATCTGTTCTGTGTTCACATCATGAAATGGGTTTGCTGATAACAGTATGCAGAGTTGGTTGGCTTCTTTGCTGTCTTTCAGATTTCCTGTGATGCCCCAAATACAGAATATGCCTTTCCGAGTGGCAGAGGAGTGTGTAGTAACCCTTCCGGACAGTTAATTAACCTGTTATCGACAATGAGCTCCTTGTGGCTCACGCTTCCCATTGCAGTGCAGTCAGTGTGCGTGTTCCCTTGAGCATCCGTATCCCAGGTGCCAAGAAATGACACTGCTTAATTCTTGAAAATGTTCTCAGAAGTAGTGTTATTACTGAGAAACTTTAAGGAACTTGAAACTTTTAAAAATTGTTGCTAATTTTTGGATGAAGTGCATGTATCTGAAAGACAGAAGATAATGGATCCTAAAACTCTTAAAATGGAGGCCAGATCTTTCAAAGAACATAAAAGTTCTTCCACATGCCTGGTGGAAGTTATAGTCAGCATAGTATTGTCAGAAAATAAAAAAAAATAAACATCAATTATACAGAGGATAATGGTTCCCCTGTGGCAATAAACTTTCTTCTTTTTCAACCCTGAGCATTGGGCCCACAGTCCCATGTATGCAAAGCAAGCATTTCTCCACTGAGCTGTAGCTCTAGTCCGCACTGACCTCCCCAACTCCTGCCTCCATGTTTCAGATTACCATAGAAGACTAAAATACAGCAGTTTCCACAGCCAGTATGTCTGCATATGGTGTAAGCTAAAGGGAGATAGAATAAAATCCAACATATTAGTCTCCTTTAAAAGCTCGCATGTTTAATAAGCTCCAGGTAAGAGACATAAATGCCTTAAAGAGCAATGGCAAGAGAAAATCCGTTTCCACAAGTCATGGATCAGTTCCTTGTTTTTGTTTATTTCAAAGCACTTAGAATTTTCCATGGGGTGGTAAATTCCAGACTTAAGTAGCTTCCTTGCCCCCAGGGTCATAAAAAAGGTACTATCATTGAACACAAAACGATTTCTCAGGATTAGAATGAGGTCATCTGCAGATACTACTGAAGGGCCAGGGTCACAGACGCTCAAACCTCACCATAAAACTTGTGTCTGCTTGCTTTCTATCCATTTCTTCTTCTTCAGGCTTTTTATAGTGTCTAATACATGGTAAATGCTGTGCCTAGTTGGTATGTTGGGGAAGAAGGACAGATGTTTGCTTGTTTTACGTTCTCTGTTTATTGAATCTGGACGAGGAAGATACGAGGGTGACCATCTCACCTCTTCACCACCTTTCCTTTGTGTCTACCAGATGACTTTAGAGGGACACATCGCCCCCTGCTGGGCATTGTGTTTTCAAGCTTAAAATAATCCTTTCTGCCTATGTAATTTCCCAAACTGCTCATGAGATTTGAAAAGCTCATTCCTAAGGGAGATTGCTTTTTCTGTACACCAGGTTAATTTAGAGTGACTTGTTGGTCTGCAGATGGTTCTGCTGTAATCTAATATTTTCAAATTGTTGAAAGGTTGGCCAGGCAACCTCCATGGCACGAAAACCCTTTCTTAGTTTTAGCAAACAGGCTGCTTTGATAAACTGGCCATGGCCTTAGGGTCCAAGAGTCATAAATACTAGAGGTTGGCCTCCACCCTAGCTGGAGTTTGTATGGTCCCTCCATAAATTTCTTAGAAATCTTGTAATCCTCCTGGCAGAGGTCCAAACACATTTCTCCAGTACAATTTCTTGTCATTCTCCCACTTCTATAACTGGAAGACCAGAGGCAGATGCCTTTGACCTCTAGGTACAGGTAGTTTTCAGTATTTTTAAAAATACATTTAAAAGTGTTTATTCATTTTTATTTTATGTGTGTGTGTATTTTACCTGCATGTATGCCTGTACACCACATGTGTCACTAGTGCCCTCAGAAGTAAGAAGAGGGTGTAGGGTCCTGTGGAACTGAGGTTACAGACAATTGCTAGCATCCATGTGGATGCCAGGAGCTGAACCTTCATCCTTTTTAAGAGCAGCAGCTGGGTTTAACCACTGAACCATCTCCCTCATGCCCATTTGGAAAAGTTATAGAAACATATTCTAGATTAGTGGTCCCGAGTGCAAACAGATGTCATCTGCAAACCAGAGCCATGGGGTCCCCAGCCACTTAATCGCCTCCATCTTCATGGTGAACCTGGACATTTAGGACTCAGTCTATACCATCCCTGTAGTCACAGAATGGTGTTCTGGAGCAGTTTGATAGGTGCTGTTGTGTACTTCTCAATTGCCTAAGAACCCTCGGTGCACACATGACATTCTTTGGCCTTTGTTGGCAGACCTCACTATCTGGCCTCTGCCTGTTTATCCAGCCTTTCTCACTCTCCTTCTGAGCATTGTTTACTCCCAACTACGAGTTCCATGTTAGTTCTCCCAAATGCTCTGAATTTCCTACCACATATGTGCATGCTTGGACAGATACCACCTCCCAGCGCTAGAGACAGAAATCCCTAGATCACGCACTACTGTTACCCACTGTATTAGTCAGCTCTGGCTGCTATAACAAAACACACAGGTTTAGTGCATTAAACACAAATGTATTTCCCCAACCTCCAGGAAAACTATAAAGTTCCGAGTTGTAGGCAGTCACTCTGTCAGCATACACTCTCATGGCCAGTGTATGTGTGCCTGGGGGAGGGGGTCTTCCATGTATTATATATGGCCTCCAGTCCTATCAGTGTATGTGTGCCTGGGGGAGGGGGTCTTCCATGTATTATATATGGCCTCCAGTCCTATCAGATTAGGACCCTTTCCGTATCACCTCCTTGAACCGTAGATACTTCCTGGAAGCTTTAACTTGAATGATACTTAGGTTAGGCTGTAGGAATTCAGCGTGTGAATTGGGGGGATGCAGTGTGATCTGTGGCCCCTCCTTCCTGTGCTTCCACATTATCCCAAGTTAGAGTTTATTTCTCCCGAATACTCCCGAGTATTCTGGTTCCATTCCGCTTTACCTTTAAGCCTCTGGGTAGTGCCGCCCACTGCCTTATTGCTGAGGACAAGGGAGTCCACTTGACATAGTCAGCCGGAGTGCTGTGGGTGGAGGAACATGGATCCAGAGAGGTGAATGGAAGTTCAGAACTTGTCACCAAAGTTCTGGGAAGCTAAAAATAAATCTTTGTACTTAAAGAAGTTTAGAGAGAAACTTCAGCCCCGCTCAGCAAACCTCATTCAAATAGCAAAACTTGAAAAATGTTGTAATGATTTGTTTGTGCCAGTGGGTTTCTATTAAGTGAAATTTATGAACTACTTTCATAGGCTACACATGTGGAGGGTTTCTGTTTCTGGGTAATCACTTACAACAAACTCAGTGGGTAAAGAGACCCCCTGTTAATTACCTGAGCCTCCATTCTTACACATTACACGCTGGGGAGGGAGGGTTATGTTCTTGGCATCTCAAAAGGCCGCTATCAACGTGGTGATCTGTGTTTTATCTAGTTGCTCCTTCCTGCTGTTTGTATAATCTGATTTTTGTTGTTGGGCAACTGAGGCCCCTGGGTCCTAGCTGCTGTTCACATGAAATTGCTGGCACCTTTGGAAGGCACATACATACCTTGACACACGAACACTTCCATCTTTAAGTCAGCAGTAGTTAGAACCCTTTCTATGTCTTCAATCTCTCTGACTTCTGTTTCTATTCCTTTTTTAAGGGCTCCAGTGATTAGAGTAGGTCTACCTGGACACCCCTCCCCCCAATTATCAAACAAAAACCATATTTGTGGGAATAACATCAGAGATGAAAGCCTTAGGGTGGGCCTCCGATTCTGCTTATCACAGCACTCTGTTCCTGACTCTTCCTAACTTTCCTCACACCCATTGTTTTATGTGAGGAAGCAAGCTGAGGAAGGTAAATCCCATATGGGTACTGAGCGGGGCATGAACCCAAAGCTTGGCAGAGTCTTCCTGAGCACCCTTCCTTGTGCCACCTTCGAAAGTGGAACACATTTCACTCTTACAACCAGGGAGCTTTGAGCGCCACCAGCCGTCTGCTCTGGAGTGTGATTTTGGTGGCATAGACATCCTTGTGATCAGTGGTATTCTTGATCTGTGAGAGCTTCTGTTCAGTGTGATAGAAATGCCAAGACTAGAGGAAAACTAGAGACTAAGAACATTGCCATCTACCCACCAAGAACTACCTATGGGACACACTTCCAGCAACATGCAGATATAAGTACTTATGAAATGTCTGTCTGGCAGTCTCAAGATTTTAAGGCATGCATAGCCAACTTCTTTTATACTGAATATGTAGTGAGATCAATACAATCATAGGTCATTCATCATATAAGTGACAGAATTATAGTTTTGTCTTATCTGTTAGTTAAACAATTACATTTTACAAAAGACAAAATTACTTCAATTGCAGTGTACCTACTTTAAGCCTGGCAGAAAACTGAAGACTCCTGACCATACATGGAGCAACCTTTGTGTTGAATTCTGTACCAGAGGCCTACGTTCCTGCCCATATATGTATGTCCCTGTTACAAAAGGGCAGCTTCCAGCCTTTTAAGTTATGGCTTGTAGCAGTGCCACAGCCTTGTTCTTGGATCACCAGGACAGCTGACTGTGTCGGGGCTCTCCAGGTCCTGCTACTTGCAATGGAAAAATAATAATCTTTATGTATCTTTGCTACAACAATCATTTTTCTCTCAGGTGAATTGGAGTTTCTTGACTGCGTTCAGCTTGAAACTGTAAATTTCAGTGGTTTTCTGTTAAAGACTTTAGAAATTCCATTCTCTTCCTTGGATTTAACTCAAGAACACTTAAGTTGTCACAGTGTAGAGCTAGAGCCTGGATTTCTCTCTCTCTCTCTCTCTCCCTCCCTCCCTCCCTCCCTCTCTCTCTCTCTCTCTCTCTCTCTCTCTCTCTCTCTGTGTGTGTGCTAATTTTTTAAAATAACCCTTTATTTCCAACAATAGCCCCTCTTCCCCCCCCACATACTTAGACCTTCAAAGTCCACTTCCTTCCCTTTTAAAGTAAAATAGGATGATTTTAACCTAGCTTAATTCTGAATCCAGTTAGCTATTTCCCCCATGTACCTGACGGCATCGGCTAAAACTGTGGGAGTTGTTATGAAATGATTTAAGAGCAACTTCCAACTCATATCACTCAATCCCACATCAAAGTAAATAAAAAGATGGATGGATGGATGGGTGGGTGGGTGGATGGGTGGGTGGGTGGATGGATGGATAGATAGATAGATAGATAGATAGATAGATAGATAGATAGATAGATGCCACCTAAAGGATCCCAGCGAGAAATTTCATGTTTCTTTCATTACCTGTTATTACTATTTCTTTGCCCTTCCCCAGTGATTCTTTTAAGTGAGTGGGACACTCATAGACTTCCCCCATAACACATCACAACCCTACATTTCGCCCTACAGCCTGGTTCAATTTCCTTTCCTTTCCCATTTTCACATTTCCTTTCTTGGTTCCTCCCCTTTTCCCTTTCCCTTATTTTATCAAACTCTTATCCACCAACTATCATGTCTTCCATTATGCATCAAAGAAAAATGGGCTGGTAT
>CM052700.1:116100460-116146693 GCA_028551405.1 Uromys caudimaculatus | reverse complement strand
AGCAGAGGACCATTGATTCATTTATTTTATTTTGGAGTCAGGATGTCAGGATGTAGCCCTGGCTGGCCTGAAACTAATACCAGCCCATTTTTCTTTGATGCATAATGGAAGACATGATAGTTGGTGGATAAGAGTTTGATAAAATAAGGGAAAGGGAAAAGGGGAGGAACCAAGAAAGGAAATGTGAAAATGGGAAAGGGAAGGAAATTGAACCAGGCTGTAGGGCGAAATGTAGGGTTGTGATGTGTTATGGGGGAAGTCTATGAGTGTCCCACTCACTTAAAAGAATCACTGGGGAAGGGCAAAGAAATAGTAATAACAGGTAATGAAAGAAACATGAAATTTCATGCTGGGATCCTTTAGGTGGCATGTATGTATGTATGTATGTATATATGTATGTATGTATATATGTATGTATGTATATATGTATGTATGTATATATGTATGTATGTATGTATGTATGTATATATGTATGTATGTATTTAGGTGGAGGAATGAGGAGTCAGGGACAAAGACCACATGGGTTATCGTCACACTGGGCCTTCTTAGCTATAACCTATTTTTTCAAAGTCATATAACTGTGTTCTCCTGTGTCTCTCTTGCTTAAGTTTATAAATTCTCATCCCTCCCCTATGAAAGAAACAACTTGCTTTCTTATGTTCTATGTAATACATTTTTAAAGTGTTTTAGGAACCACGAAGGACTGCACATGTATCACTGGTTAGGTGTACTTGGTCATTTTCTGCCCCCCCCCCCCCCCCAATTATAGGAAAATATGTCGTAACTGCAAGTGTGGTCAAGAAGAACATGACATCCTCCTGAGCAATGAGGAGGACCGGAAGGTGGGAAGGCTCTTTGAAGACACCAAGTACACCACCCTGATCGCCAAGCTGAAGTCAGATGGAATCCCCATGTACAAACGCAATGTTATGATCTTGACCAATCCAGTGGCTGCCAAGAAGAACGTCTCCATCAACACTGTTACCTATGAGTGGGCTCCCCCGGTTCAGAACCAGGCACTGGTAAGTACTGGGAGGGATGAGAAAGGAGGCTCTTTTTTTTTTCTAATATATATCTATAATGTTACTAGATTGCTTATTTAGGGCAGCTGCCACACATCTGTTGTTTTGCTTGAGTTCCCATTATTTTGACTCTGGGTACCTATTACTTTTTAAACCATGAGTCTACTACATTGCCCCACAGACTTTTTCTATCTAATTTACCTTATTTTTATAGAGAATATTCTAAAAATGTTAGTAATTACCTGAAAATCAGAAAGAAAAAACAATCAGATGTTTTATATCCATCTAGCTGGTTTTCTGGTAGGCTCTTAATATTTTTCTTAGGATGAGAAAGGATAAATAATGGATTTCTTGCCTGTATTTAGAACTGAACAAAAAAAGTTCCAGCATTATATTTCTTTTACTATAAAAGGCAAAAAGTGTGATTTGCATCAAGCTCTTTCCATTATTATGATTAGCTAAGGTATTGGAATTTCAGTTTAGGGCACTTCAGTAAATCCTGCAAATGATGCTCACCTCTGATGAGCAAGCCACTGATCCACACTACCCTCATAATGATGACCCAAACTGTTTCATTCGGCCACTGTCTTAGTCAGGGATTCTATTCCTGCACAAACATCATGACCAGGATGCAAGCTGGGGAGGAAAGGGTTTATTGAGCTTACGCTTCCAATTGCTAGTCATCACCAAAGGAAGTCAGGACTGGAACTCAAGCAGGCCAGGAAGCAGGAGCTGATGCAGAGGCCATGGAGGGATGTAACTTACTGGCTTGCTTGCTTCTCCTGGCTTGCTCAGCTGGCTTTCTTATAGAGCCCAAGACCACCAGCCCACAGATGGTACCACTCCCAAGGGGCCCTCCCCCCTTGATCACTAATTGAGAAAATGCCTTACCGCTGGATCTCATGGAGGCATTTTCTCAACTCAAACTCCTTTCTCTGTGATAACTTCAGCTTGTGTCAGGTTGACACACAAAACTAGCCAGTACAGCCACATATCTGCTGATTTAGCACACATAAACAGTAGTAATCCAAATGTTCTTTAAAACTGGACGGAGGGAGTTAATTTCTTGGAGAAAAAGATGTGTACATTATACTCATTAAAACCTGTTTTGTTTTGTGTTAATATCTTTAGATGTTTATAGCAAAAGGATGAAACTCCCCTCTTCTTAGGTAAACTTGTTTCTTGTGTGGGTTATAAAAGATGGCATAATCCCATTCAACACTGGTCTTCCTGTACTCCAGGCCAGGCAGTACATGCAGATGCTACCTAAGGAGAAGCAGCCGGTGGCAGGTTCAGAGGGGGCTCAGTACCGGAAGAAGCAGCTGGCGAAGCAGCTCCCTGCTCATGACCAGGACCCTTCTAAGTGCCATGAGTTGTCTTCCAAAGAGGTGAAGGAGATGGAGCAGTTTGTGAAGAAATACAAGAGTGAGGCTCTGGGAGTGGGTGACGTGAAGTTTCCCTCTGAGATGAATGCTCAAGGTGACAAGGTGCACAACCTTGCCAGAGACAGAAACACCCCAGCACCATTGGTTTCCAAGGACAAGTCTGCAGAATCCAAGAAGACCCAATATGTGAGTAGTCACCGTGTTGATTTGCTTTGTGTTTTGTGGATCTTTTCCTTTCTTAGAACTTCTTTTGTGTGTGTATTGGGGGAGTGGGTGTCTGTGTGTCATTCCTCTGTTTCTAAAAGGATTAGATAAGGAGAATAAAATTAATGAGAATTTAGTTTGACTAACCTTAGAGACTTACTGTGTTTGAACGTTTGGGGCATCTATCTGAAGCCAAACTTTCTGATTATTTCAAAAAGTAATTTTGAATTTTATGTGTTCACAATAGTCAGCATTAGCTTTTTAGCTTCTTACTTGACTATAACATACCAGTCTGGCATCTGTTTCTTTAAAAAAATTTTTGAACATTTTATTTGTTATTTTTATGTGTATGGATTTTTATTTTTGCTTGCATATATGTCTGTGTACCATATATATGGAGTGCCCATGGAGGCCAGGAAAGGGCACCGGATTCCCTAGGACTGGAGATCCACATAGTTGTGAGCTATCATAGGGGTGCTGGGAATCAATCACAGGTCCTCTGGAAAAGCTGCCAGGCCCTCTTAACTGCCGAGCCACTTCTCTGGCCCCAGCATCTGTTTCTAAACATAATCCTTGTGTTAATTCGTTATTTTTTTTTATTCATCTAATACCTCTTTAGTTTAATTACATTGACTAACATTGGCTAATATCACAATGCAGCACTGACTGGTGATGACATCACTAAACATCTTTCACTCACTTTAGCAAAGACTACATCGAGTCTTTGTACCTTATTGTGATAGCTGTCCTCATAGTAAGGAAGCATCCGTCAATTTCTGTTGAATGTTTTATTAACCCCTACATTAACGAAGCTGATTTACTTTTTTCAGGTTTGATTCAATATGTGCTCTGACAGTTTCATACATGTTTACAATACGTTCGGATTACTCCATCACTCTCTTATCTCCTCATTCCCGTTAAGTTGCCCCCCCCATGTCCCTTTCTCTGGTTCGTGTAGTTTTGTACTGAGTTGAATAAAGACTGTGCGGCCAAGAGATTGGAACTCAGCATTGGAGTTTAATAGGCTCACGAATGAGTACACAGATGAAGGCAGTGTCTGCCCCTCCCCCAGAATCTGTCAGTAACCAATAGTTAAGCAAGGAGGGACATGGCCCTGTGAGGCCCTCCCCAATGCATGATGGATGCACTGTTGACTGGCCCAATCTTGTGCAGGCCCAGAGCAGACAGCCTTTGGTGCTGTGGAATCCTGATTCCAATGGTGGAGTCATGCCCAGAAGACCACATCTCACAGTCCTTCCCTCCCTCTGCCAGTTCTTACAGTCTTTCTACCCTCTCTTCCATGATATCCCCTGAGTGGTACACATGCCCTCTTTAGAGCTGACCAGTCACCCATCACTTATCCTCAGCACTCTCTGAGCAGCCTGAGTCTCTGCATTCATCATGGTTAAGGCTGAAGGTAGCCTTGGTTTATGGACACAAACAGGAACAGTTAGAAGGCAGTTTGTTGCTCTACCATACAGAACAACAGTAGTAAGGTCCCCCTAGGGCCCGAGACCTCCTCAGCCATGGGTTTTGACTGGGTTTATAGTAGCAAGCATGAGTTCCCTCTTATGAAGCAGGCCTCAAATCCAGTCAGAAAGCTTATCTCTCCACATATATAGGAATGATATATGCTTAGGGTAATCTAGTTTTGCTTGCAAGATCATGACTATGATTCAGACTTCAGTCTGGGTAGCTGTATTGGCAAGAGTATTTAAAAGTCTCTTTCAGAGTTTTCTGGTAATGATTTGAAGGTGAAGGAAAATCATGATGTAGATAAAGCATCAGGCCTAGCTGGTTGTAATGTGTTTCTCATAGGCGCAATTAGCACATCAGCTAATAAGGTGTGATTCTCCAGACGTTCACTCACAGCTCTTCGGTAATCATTTTTGAGAGAACTGACCTAAAAAGTGAGGTGACAACATCTGTGAACCTTTTCCTAATGAGCGCCTTCCATTTGGGGAACAGTGCTGTGTTGAACACAGCAGGGAAGAAGACGGGATAGAGGGAAGCTGAGTGATTCCTTCTCATAGAAATGTCACGTCTGTAGAAATGGTTACTTGCTGTACCCCAATTCGGGGACTGAGGACGCCAGTGCCCTGACAACTGTTGTCTGGTTTCTTTCCCCTAGTCCTGTTACTGCTGCAAACAGACCATGAAGGAAGGAGACCCAGCCATCTATGCTGAAAGGGCTGGCTACGATAAGCTCTGGCATCCAGTGTGTTTTATCTGCAGCACCTGTGGTGAGCT
Source organism: Uromys caudimaculatus (assembly GCA_028551405.1). Taxonomy (NCBI): domain Eukaryota; kingdom Metazoa; phylum Chordata; class Mammalia; order Rodentia; family Muridae; genus Uromys; species Uromys caudimaculatus. The sequence goes on along the minus strand of CM052700.1, from coordinate 116,141,832 downwards.
CCTGGTCGACATGATTTACTTCTGGAAGAATGGGAGGCTGTACTGCGGCAGACATTACTGCGACAGCGAGAAGCCCCGCTGTACTGGCTGTGACGAGGTCTGTTCTCCAGGGGCACCCCACTTCCAGCCTCTCCCTTGGGCCCCACAGGTCTCCACCATCTAGGAGACAACAGACATTGCCACAAGTACTGATCGTACAAGCAACTTGATTATTTTTCATTCTGGGTGCCCTGATTAAACAAATGAAAAATGATCAGAAGCAAAGATTGATTTTGATAACAAATCCAAGCCTGATGTTACCATTTTCAAATGTTATGCCCCCAAGAAGGCACCTGCCCTTATAGGTTTAAATACGCATCTAAAGAACGTGGCTTTGTTACTGTGAAGTAAAGAAAACACGAATGTCTGATGGGTCTTGTTTTTCTCCTCTTGCCAGCTGATATTCAGCAATGAATATACCCAAGCAGAAAACCAGAATTGGCATCTGAAGCACTTCTGCTGCTTTGACTGCGACAACATCCTAGCAGGAAAGATATACGTGATGGTCAGTGAAAAGCCTGTGTGCAAGCCCTGCTACGTGAAGAACCATGCTGTGGTAAGGAGACAGGGCCACGCTCACCTCAGCCTGCACACTGACTTCCGGTTCTGCCTCTCCTTACATCACCTAAAAGTGGGAAGCCAGGAACCAACCTGTACAAAGAAAGCATGTGCTTCCTTCCTAGGCTGTTTAAATCTAGGCAGTTCAAAAGCCATAAATGCACTGACTACCTTAACATGGCTCACTCTGCCTGTGCATTTGCCATATAGTTTATTATATAGGATGCTTGGTAATAATTTCCTAACTTAAAGAGATTCCTTAATTAGGAATTATTCTTAATTATCCATTTGAAATGGTTTCAGGGGACCTTACAGTTGGCTCAGCCATTAAGAGAGCTTGCTGCACTTCCAGAGGACCTGGGTTCTATTCTAAGCACCCACATAGCAGCTCACAATCATCCGTACCCCCAGTCCTATGGGATCTTTTGACCTCTTTAGGCACCAGGTACACACATGTTTTATGGACATGTATATAGGCAAAGCACCTTATACACATAAATACTAAAATACATAAACCTAAAAAAAATGGTTTCAGTACATGTTACTAATCTACCTACTAGGACCTTGACTGGCTACCTAGAGCTTATTCAGCAACTGTTTCCTAAATGTTTGTGCAGCTGATCTAGTACAGCAAAAATTGTCCTGGATATTTAGATTATTGTGTGGGACATTCAGGTGCTTAATGTGAAAGCGTATTTTTATGGCATCCATTGTGTTACACAGAGCTGCTGCTGCTGCATGCTGGCCAAGAGATGGTAATGTAGATACCCGGTGAAAAGATGACCATATATAGTCGGCTTAAAAGCCAGGAACAGCAGTAGAATAGGCTCCTACTCTTTCTTAGTTTAAAGTCCCCCTAAGTTCACCTCAGATCCTGACAACTGCTCCACTTCAGACTTTCTTGTCTGTGACTTTTGTTCCTGTCCACACAAGCCTGCACCTGCTTCAGTAGTCATCTTGCTTTTAAAAGCCACCTTGCATGACCATGGCAGATGGTCCTCCCAAAATGCAGTCATGATCCTAAGCCTTTGTTGGTGAGCCTGTCACTTGCTGCAGCTATCTAACTCAGATGACACATTACTGAGGCACGTTACCTCCCGGGTTTAGTTCTTACCTTGTTTGTCTTTTGCTTGCCTTCGCCTAGGCCTTGTTTTCTATAAATACCCGTGTGGTGTTTCTCCTTGGCTGACTCCCAGCTCCATCCCTTTCTCTCTGGCTAGCCTCTCCTTGTTTTGTGTGCTTGTGAGCGTGCGTGGGTGCGTGCGTGCGTGAAGCAGCTGCCTTTTCCTCTCTCTTCAGGATAGAGGATTGGGAAATGCTTGAACAACTGACTTGTTTTTCTCTTATTTTTCATTTGTTTGGGGCTCACTTTAGACCTCCCTCCTCTCTGTAACATGATGGTAAATAGTTATTATGTAGTAATATATAACCCCAAATGTTGGTAACTTTCTCTACAGAAGAAAGCTATCTTAGTGCTCAGTTTTTGTAGCATATATGATCTTATTTTTAAGAACTCAATATAAATCCATGAAGACCGGGCTATTTTTTCTCTCCTCCCGACATAGAACAGCATCCCAGGTACCCATAAATATTACCTTAGTCAAGGTAAACAAAGGAAACTGCTTTATTCAGTGTTTGTAACCTCCTCTCCAGATTGTGGTGTCTAATCAGTGGTCAGAAGTAAATCTATTTTTAAAAGAAACAATTTTGAAAAAGAATATTTAATCATTTAAGTTATTTAATCAGTAAAGTAAACCATAGGCTTTGCCTAATATTAAAATGAGCTGTCTTTATCTCACCTGAGCAGGAGCAGTGGGCTGGGCGTCCTTGGAGATTATTTAACTTACTGTGATAATCTGTGCAGAGACTTTAATATTTAAAAAGAAGTGGAAGAGAAAACATTTTTAGACCTGAAGAAATGTCCTCAGCCTAAACAGGGCATTTTCGAGATAAAAGTTACTCAGAAGGAGGAGTGAGATTGGAAAATACCTGGTTTATCCCCATGTGCTCACCAGACTCCCATTGGCCACTCTGGGTTCACATCTGCAAAGCTCACAGGGTTCTCCAGCCAGAGTGCCCGTGACTACACACCATTAGCTACGTCACATCTTGTGTTCAAATAAAAGAAAGCAGGAGGGATGGAAGGACATCACTTTGAGCTATGTGAGAATTACATCACAGGAAATACACTGCCAGGCACACTGAGGTGAAAGGCATAGTCCCCATATAGGCCCTCCGTGCACATGTAGCTTTGAGCTCTTTGGATAAGCAAGGATCTGCTGGTATTACCTGCAGTCATATATAAGATTCTAAGGTGAATGGAGATCAACTGCATTTGTGAAGCTAAGCTGTATGGAACCATAAGCCCTAAATTCAACATGCTATTTGTATATCCATGTGATGCTCTTGGACCTAAAGAATCCCCTTAATTCCACATGTAATTGAATAGTTGTTTTGCCTTTTTTTGTTTACTAAAAATGAAAAGGCTATATTCTATCTAATAATGAAATGATCCACAAATAATGTTACAAAACAGAAAGTAAAAGAGAAAGCAAATGATAAGGAAATGAAACATTCCATGTGAAATGGCTTCTCTATCACACACTTTTAAAGTGTTAAAAGACTAATAGGAAGCACAAAAAGCCAGAACATTCTACATGAGCTATTACACTACAGAAATTCCATGCAAAAGCAACTGTTTGCATGGTGCAGCTATAGATTCAGAGGGAACTTAGAGCTTTACCATTAGATATCATGCATTCAGGACTCCTGTCTGCATTATGCAAAGGAAGTATGTCTGTTTCCCAGCCAAGAGGTAGTCGTCTGACCTGTAGATAGAGTCTCTTTAATAGGAAGCTATGTAGATGTAAAGTATACAGAAAGTATATTTCAGGTCTGGAGGGGCTGTGAAATATGGATCACCTCATTGCGACAATGGCCGCCCTCATTGCTGTAGCTCCCAACCAAGAGACCAGTGGTGCTTACAGCTGGTCAGTGCCACATGGTATGCCCTCATTTCTTGTAAAACAAAGATTTTAGGTGTTTCACACTTTCATTCAGATCATATATAAACAATGCAAATGACTCTAGTGCTTTGGAGCTTTCCATGAGGTAGTTTTCTGCTCTAACATATACGATTGTATCTTGTTCTCTTCATGTGTATGTTGAATTAAGAAGAATATTTTGCTGCATGTGTATGTGTGCATATGTTTACCTCATTTGCATATTGATTATAACATGTACAGGATACTGAATGGTGAGCTAGGAATATACCTCCGTTAGTACAGTGCCTGCATAGTATGTGATGCCCTGGCTTTGGTCCCAGCACTACGTAAATCACCCAGGATCGCAGCACTTGGGAGGTGCAGGGAGAAGTCTGAGGAATTCAGGTCCAGCCTAAGACCTTTTTCAAGACAAAACAAAACAAAGAGTGCTGCTGGGAAGGAAAGTATGAAAGTTCATGGCATAGATCATAGATAAACAATGACTACACTTACGACAGAACAGAAGCTGACTCGCTACAAGGGAATGAACTCGTCATTCTTTCTCAAATACTGTCTGTATTTTTAATCGAATCCTTAGTTACTTTGAGCATGATTTTAGTTTGTAGGTGTTAATAATCACATGTGTCAGTGTCATAGGCATGACGCGTCCATGTTGTAGATAGGGTGTTACCACTTCAGAGCATTAATGAGTGAGGGAAAATAATCTTACAGACTTCCTTCTAATTGTTTTGGTGAAATCTACTAAAACTTGGCCGAAAACCAATGCAGTGCTTTGGGGATTTGCCATCAGAACTTCCTATTTACAACACCTCAGGGCCAGCTACGAGGACCTCCACCCATTCAGCTACCTGCTGTTTCTCACCACACTCAGTATATAGGTCCCTGCTGGCTAAAATGTTTCACAAAGATGTCACTGTCACTTGTATGTCTTCTATAGCCTCTTAAAACTTACCACCTACAGCTTCAGATTCAGTTTGCCCTCAGGTGCAGGTGTGGCTGGTACGGTGGGTCTCTAACCTTGTTCTCACTTGATTCCTGAGCAGGTGTGTCAAGGATGCCACAATGCCATCGACCCAGAAGTGCAGCGAGTGACATACAATAACTTCAGCTGGCATGCCTCCACAGAGTGCTTCCTGTGCTCCTGCTGCAGCAAGTGTCTTATCGGGCAGAAGTTCATGCCTGTTGAAGGGATGGTTTTCTGTTCCGTGGAGTGTAAGAAGTTGATGTCTTAGGAGGAGAACCACAAGCAGTATTAAGCCATAGCTGTCTACAGTGGCCTGCGTTTCATGATAAACTGCAGTTTGAAAAAAATAAAAGGAAAAAAAAAAAACTACATAACAAACCCGAAGATTTTGTCCAATATTTTTCTCTTTTTTAACCTTATGAATTTTGTCTGTCTTAACTTTAAATGACTGCTTTAAGCACATGATTTTAAAAAAAAAAAAAAAAAAAAAAGTAAAGAATTATAGCTTTTATTTCTGCACATTAAATCTTTGAGTTGGAAGCTTGAATTTAATCAATCCTAATAACTGCATACCCCTAGTGCCAATATATATATATATATATATAAAATCACTTAAATTTAGTGTCCTGAGAGAGATGACCATTTTAACTTCTATGCTTATTTCACATGGGTCATGTAAGGGAAATTACATGTTGCCTGACGTGAGGCTGTGCACTCAGCCTGCCTCGTTGATCGGATTGATGGTGTGACGGCCTCAGCTCTGTGCATTCCTTCTGGCAGACAGCATGGGCCATGGATGAGTGTCCCAGGGCCTGCGCCTCTGTGTCCCCTGTGGAGGCAGAGGGCCGTTCTCTTACTGCATCTCTCTCTATTTCCTCTGTCTCCTCGTGTTCTCCTTTCCATCTACTGACCCCCATCTGTGGCCTTGAATATTTTATATGTATGTGGTTGGAACAATATGTGCACTTTGCTCTTAGAGATTATTGTTATTATTGTCCAGATCATAAAAGTAGGCCATTCATTTAGGTTTTTTTGAAACCCAAAGAATATGCATAAGTTTCATACCCAGGGAATTATAACTTGTGCTACTATCACCTTTTTGCCTGCCTTGACTCAGTTTTGCATGATTTGCGGTGTTACCAGACGGACACTCTCTTGTGCTACCTCCGAGCTTGCTGTAGACACAAAGGCTGTTTCCTTTGCCTGTGCACCCCCATCCTTGGAGAAAACACCCCTTAATGTTTTCCTTTGTATGCTTTCATGCGTAACTATGCACTATAGATATTAAATGCAATGACTTATATGTTATTGAAAATAAAGTCTCTTTCACTTTAACAATTGTCTTTCTAAGTCCTTTTTGTGAGTGGAAAAATCCTTCTGCCGTTAAGTGTCTCGGACAGCAGGAGGCGCTATCTCCAAGAGTAAAACTAAACCCGACAAAAGTAAAAAGGCAGCCGCTGATAGGGCAGACAGATTGGATTTCTCATTGCAGACAAAGAGTGGGTTTCATAAAGATTTAAACCAGGACTTTTTAGTAATGTTTAGGTTATGCAGGAGCCTGTCATTCTTTTAGTTAAACTTTAAAAGGAGAGTCAAGTGTTGCATTTTTAGTTGTTTTGGGAGGAAATTTTCTTTTCTTTCTTTTTTCTTTTTTTTTTTTTTCTTTTTCTTTTGAGATGGTGTCTCACTAGGTAGCCCAGACTAGCCTACCTCAAACTCTCAGTTCTGCATCAGCCTCCCAGGTGTTAAAATTTCAAGTGTTCCCCATTATGCCTAGCGATAAATAGGATTTTATAAAATTTCCTAGGTTTTTTTTTTGGGGGGGGGGTCTGAATTCTACATTATTAGCAGACTTTGTATGTGGTTTTTTTCTTTTTTCCTTTCTTCAATCTGAAACTGAGTTGGTTGTTTTGTTTTGAGATAGGGTCCCATGTATCTTAGGAAGGCCTCAAAATTACTACCTAAACAAAGATGACCTTGAACTTCTGATAATCTTTGTCTCTTTCTCCAGGTGCTGGGATGACACCAGTGTACCCTAGACCTGTTTTATGCTGTTTCCTGGTCAAACTCAGAGTTTTGTGCATGCTGGGCACACATCCTGCACACTACCCCACCCCCAGACTCAATTTTTTGTGTCTTAGTAATTTTAGTTTTTCTGACACATACTCAGGACATTTGGTTGTTTTGCTTGTTTGATTTTTTTTTTTTTTTTTGCTTTGTTTTGTTTTCAGTTACTATTGAGTACTGCTGCTCTATGTGTAACAAGCACACACACACGCGCACACAGACAGACACACAGCTCACGGAAGTAGGTACATAAGTACTTAACAAGTACACCGCATCCCCTCTGCAGTCTGGCTTCTTCGATGGTGAAGAGTGCCTTGGGAGTTTGAACACACAGAACAATGTTGAAAGTTGTCATCCAATTCAGTGTACAATATCCTGGTAAAATACACACCACTTTACTCTTATCTTTGCCTTGGTTTGCCTTAAATAGTAGCAGATATTTTCCAGTCCATTTTGACTCTAAAGTTTAGTATTTTTTCCCCAGACATCAGCAAAGTGAGACTAAAGCAGAATGGACTCTTAACAGTACCACAGCCAACTCTTCCCAAGTCCACCTGGCTGTCCCTATGCATCTGGCTAAGACAGAGTAAGGCTGGCACTAAGTGCCATTCATTAAGAGAATAATTACATGTATCTGTTTGGAACAAATGAAGTATGGGTGTGGTTTTGATCCACCAGGCCTGGCTCTCCCCTCATGGCCTCCTTGGCTAAGAGGTGCTCAAGATACCTGGACATGTTTGTTGTTAGTTGATGTCCTTGTTTCCCTCTGTTGCTATGGTAAACACCATCACCATAAACAGTTTCCGGGAAGGAGACATTTGGCTTATAAATTAGAATCCCTTATTGAGGGAAACTTAAGCAGGAACCTAGAGTCAGAAACTGAAACAGACTTTGGAAGAATGTTTCTACCAGCTTGTTCCTGTTGGCTTGTTCAGTTAGCTTTCTTACACAGCTCAGGCACTTGCCTAAGAATGACACTGCCCACAGTGGGCTGCGCCCCCCCCCCCCCATCAGATAGCAATTAAGAAAATGCCTCACACACAAACCAGAAAAATAGTAATGATAAAATGCCTCAGAAATGTCCACAGGTCAATTCGATAGAAGTAATCCTTCAGTTGAGGTTCTTTCTTCCTAAGTGAGTATAAGAAATAGGTTTTTAAATTACTTTTTCCTATAAAAGAGTATGATGCTGTTTTTATGTGATTAATTTTTTTTTTCCTCTAACACTCAGGATATAATTTGCTTCCTGTTGCATAGCAATTTCCTCTCAATAGAAGCATTCCCTTAAGGAAGGAGAGAAAGACCCTTATGAGATGAAAGAAGTTTAACAAATTTCACAAGTCTGAGGAATCTGAAATAAGATTTACCAGGACCTCTGTTCTAGAGTCTAGAACACTAGTTTGAGACCCTTTCACTGGGGTCTCCTAAGACTATCTGAAAACAGATATTTACATTACGATTTATAGCAGTAACAAAATTATAGTTATGAAGTAGCTATGAAAATAATTTTATGGTTGGAACTCACCACAGCATGAGGAACTGTGCTAAAGGGTCACAGCATTCGGAAGGTTGAGCACCACTACTCTAGAAGCAGTAAGCAAAGGTTAGAGGAGGCAACTGGCCAGTGAAGCAGCAAAGAGATTTTTCCCTGACTGTGGGCAATAGAACCATGACTAAGAGTTCTCTCACTACAAAATCCAACAATAAGCCCTTCCCTGGAAGTTGAGAAAACAAACAAACAAACAAACAAAAAAAACCAACAACAACAAAAAAAACACAAAAAAACAAAAAAACGGAAGTTTTAAATCCGGATTTGTGTGTTTCTTTTTCCAAATGTGAACAATGTAGAACACTTTTTAAAATTCTAATTTCCTGGTATTGATAGATTCATAATATTCTTTTTCTCATTAGACCCTCATTCTAGTTCATTTCTCAGAAGCAGAACTTAAGAGTTTTTTTATGTCTGGTACGGCATGAATTTGACAGCCACATCATTGCAGTTAACAGCAAAATGCTCACTAGGAGACAGCATAGAGCATGGAACCATTGCTTGTACTTAGGGCAAGACCAGAGATGTCTCCTTTCTGCACAAAAGCCACCATCTTGGTTATTAAAAGACATGACAGTGACCTCTGCTTTTCCTGTCCCCCGATCAGCAGAAGGAACTTAAGAGCAGAGGTTCAGTGAGGAAAGAGAAAGGGGAAACTTCTTGGGGTCCAGGAAACTCAAAGGAAGATGCAGACTCAGCATCAGCTTCTGTATACTATTCATGAGAGATGCTTAATACCCTCTCTGGACACTCATTGATCATGAACTCCTTCATGGAGACTGCACGTACACTGTTCATCTCTAAATAGAACAATCTTATAACCTTGGATACAAATACGATTTTAAGAAGTTGATGTTTTGCTTTTTTAAAAAATTCAGTTCCACTTATGGAATCCCAGTTGCTCAGGTGGCTTGTTGGCCTTCCCATTTGAGGCATATTTTTATCATTTGTTTGTTTGTTTGTCACCTTTTACTTTTGGTGAACTTCATAATCTACACCCGAATCTCACTCATCTCCTCATCCCTTCATATCATCTGTCCTGTTGGGTCTTCTCCATCCTTGCAACCCCCCCAAAAGAAAACAAAAAAAAATAATTAAAGAATTTAAAACCCCCAAAATAAAACCAAAACAAACAAATAAATAAAAAACAAAACATCTCACAGTGGAAGCTGTAGTGTGTCACACTGTGTCCCACAGATTCCCTTTTGGACATCTTTACTTCCAAATGTTCATTGCAATGAGTCTGGTTCGAGGCCTTTGGCTTCTGCTACACTATCAACACTGGATCCTCACCGGGACTCCTCTCAGATATCCAGTTGTTGGCCTGTGTCATGGAAACTCCGCAGCTTTGGATCTGCAGGACTGGCCCCTTCACGTACTCCAGCATTTCATAGATGGGTAGATGTTGGGGTGGGTCTACTCAAAGCCCTGGATCTGGGCCTGGGCTGTAGTTGTTGAGCCATCAGCTTTTCCTGTACCGGAGACACCAGGCTAGGTCTACTGTGCTGCCCAGGTGAGGGGCAGGGCTTTCTGTTATTTTTAAATATGGTATTACAGATAGTCTCTTTTTAATAAGCCCTGGCTGTACCACAGTAACTGGTCTTTAAGCACAGATTTCCAAATCGACTCAAGTGTTTCGGATGAATTTCACCAAAGGCAAGAGATTCAAGGTTGAGTCATCCTTAAGCAATTTGTAACACGTAGTGTTTAAGCTCTTCCAACTTCACCATGGTAACCAAAGAGACACCACCACCCAAGAAAGGGTTTAAGTCCTTGTTTCAAAATGAGCTGGCATATCTGAACTTGTCTTCTGAGTTTGTTTGTAACTCCTTAGAAAACTTAAGACTGTCCCTGGATGCATAAAAAATAATCACTTGGTAGACATTTCTTACCTGCTGCTCTCTGCCTGACCCTTGACAACTGTTCAGTGTTAACTCTTGACTTTACTGAGCACTTACATGTATGAAAAGGCCCACTTCCTTGTGTTATGTAGACAGAGGTTTTAGCACACAACCTGACAGGCATTGTGGTTTGATTAATAGGATGTTTTGATTTTCATATATTTACCCATGCTTAAATAACTGTGGCTAATTATTCTGTCCTTTCATGGGAAGCATGTCATCGTAGCTTCTATTTAATCTGATAATATATTTTGAAACAATCAAAACAAAATGCCATTAACCTTTATGGTTGTTTTGAATGGCATTTTAAATGACATTTATAAAGGCTGCTATTGATCTTTCTTCAATGCTACATTTCCCCAGGATATGCCCTGCACCCAATAACAAAAGCACCTTCTACCCAGTTACCATTGCTAGCCAACCACTATTGCATGTAGACATGTTGGAGTCAATTCTCCATAAATAACATCTGACTGGGGATGGGGATACCAATGGTAGAGTTCAAAAGAAATCTGGATTTAGGAGTCAAAACAGACACCCGGGAAAATCCCATGGAATCTCCTCTCCAGTTCCAGCTGCACAGGAAGGAGGGCAGGGGTACTGGATTTTAGGAAGACAGAAAAATCGGCACAAGTGTTGTATGAAAATCCATGTGTTTCTTGAGGTCATCACACAATGACAACAACAACAACAACAAGGGAAGACAGCATGAGTCAGGGACTGACATTACCAAAAAATGTGGATACATTTTCTGAAGTTTAACAGAAAATAGAAACTCACATGTACCTAAAGAACCCACATCCCTGCATTAGGTGGGAGGTTTAATCACACAATCCACAAGACATTCTAGCTTGAAGTGTCTTTCTTTTCCTCTTTCATGCACTTATCAAATGCCTAAGTAGCTTTGTCTAATTAGTTTGCCCTTTCACTGGGAGCATGCTGTTGGAGCTGCCATTTAACGCAATAATTAATTTTTAAACGTTAAAAACAAAATGGAATCGATGATTGGAAAAGAAATAGGGGGTAAAGTCTGAGGCGCTGTATCATGCTTTAAAAACTGTGACTCCCAAAAATCAAAAGGGATTAGTACAAATAAGAGAGACTGCATGAGGAAGACACCTACCTACCGCTCAGGCACTGCAACCAACCTGCCTACTGGGGGGGTGGGGGGGGTTGGAGAGGGTGGGGTAAACAGAATGAAATGAAGAAACGTTGGTTATAAGGGAGTCACAGCAGCTAGATTTCAGAATACAAAGAGGCAGGGGTTCAGGAAGACAGAAGGTCAGATGAGGAAACTAAGGAAGCCGAATGGGTGTCTGGTTTCCAAATGAACCTGAAAATCTGGATGCCTGGGATAAAAGGAGCTGTGAGGTATGCTGAAGGTATGCCCCAGTGGTATCCTAGAAAAAGTTGAGCAATCTGGAATGCCTGAGCAATAACTGAAAACAACTAAGTCTCTGTAGATGTAGACGGGACTGCCAGCCAACCAGAGTTGTCGTCTTATATGAGTTTGCATTATTTTGTCCACTCTGCTGTCTTCCACTCATCCTATGATTTGTCACCTTTTTGGCACCTCTCTCTAACAGACACCAGCATGCGTGATAATGGAGAAAGGAGAAAACTGGATGTCTTAAACACTCTAGACAGGAGGATAAATTGTTTTCAGAATTCCCCAGCAGACTTACCTACCCTTCTATTTCACTGGCTACAAATAAGTCATATGTTTATCCCATCAAAGGTAAAAATAAATAGAGGGCCTATGACTAACTCGGCCTCTCATAATTTGTACCCTGAGGGCTAGGTCTGTCGTCAACCAACACAGAAGTAGTTTTCTGAACCAGGGAGAGGTGAAAAGGCTGTTGCATTTACAGTCCACTCGCATGACTACAGTAGTTGTTTGCATTGATTCGCCATCCAGAAGATGTGATCTCATGCATGTTTCTGAAGTTTGGAGATCATGTTAGCTTGTGAGATGACACAACATCATTTGTGAACCCAACTCTTAGGCAGGAATTCACTTAAATGGACAGCAGATATATGACTTCAGAATAAGGGACAATGGGACATCTTCAAGGTGGCTGGTTACTGGGCTTGGCTTGCTCTTCCCTCCTCCTCCTCCTCCTCCTCCTCCTCCTCCTCCTCCTCCTCCTCCTCCTCCTCCTCCTTCCTTCTTCTTTTGTTCTCCCTTTCCCTCTCCCTCTCCCCCTCCCCCTCCCCCTCCCCCTCCCTCTTCTTCTTCTTTTCTTCATCATCCATTTCTAAGCCCCAGCTTCTAAGCCACAGGCCTTTGTTATTTTGCCATAGCACACCACCCGTAGAACAACACAAGCGAATCGCACACATTCTTACCCTGCAGACTATCTTGCTATCTGAAACACAGATTTGCATAGTCTGTGCCTACTGTCTCTAACACCATACCCAGCACTTCATTTCGGAACTAGCAGCCATCTAGAGGCTGACTAAAATTTGTCTCTGGGCTTCCTGTCTACGCTCTAAGTCAATGGTTCTATAATTGGAATATGCCTCAGAGTCACCCGGGGGGACTTCTGAAATAACTGGAACCCATTTCTCACACTCTCTGATTAAAGAAATCTTGGGTATGGCCCAAGGATTTACATTCTCACAAGTTTCTGGGAGAAGCTGGGGCCGATGATCTGAACTCAGAGTTTAGGAGCTCTTGTTCTGATCTACTCTTTACTCTTTTGCCAATGTACGGGATGGAAATAGCACTTCCAGGCCTCCACTTGGAGCACCGACCACTAATCCAGGCTCTTCCCACCCTTCCATTGCATGCGTATTGTCATCTACATTTCGAAACGCTGGCATCCTTACATTCCCATGACTTTTTTTTAACTTGCCACCTTTGGAAAGCTCCTCCACGACACTGCTTCATCCACCTAGTTTGAGACTTCTCTTATGTGCTCACAAAGATCTTGATCTACACCAGGAGTTGGTTTTTGTTTTGCTTTATTTTGTTTTGGTTTGATTTTTGTTTCAATATCACAGGCCTGCTTGAGCAAAGAGACGTAAATCAGGTATTCAAACAAACTAGCGATCAATTCCAGTCCTCAACAGAGATAAAGACATAATGATTGGCATTGAGGTTTGTCAATACTTAGCATGTGAGGGCATTCATAATCAGCAATTTACACCATGTCTTACACTTCTAAGTCAAATTTTAAACATGAACAACTTCCGTTTAATTGCAAGGGATAAGGGTGAGACTTTCGAAGTCTTCATTCTAAGAAAGTCAGTGAGTTCTGCCAGCTCTGTCTGGCAAATATATAGAGCATGGTTTTCCATATGCACACCTCTCTTTCAGAACTACTTTCTACTACTAAGTTTGAAGTGGGGACAGAGAAGAGGGAAGTTGGCAGAGAGTGCAGCACTGCTGCAGAATCTGGGACATCATTCTGAACACAGCTTCCATGCTGGGTTCTACGTTCACCAATGGGCCCTGTGCCCAGCAGTTGCCGTCATCACAAAATACTTTTTCCAATTTGGGGTGATATCGTCATTTCTTGTTATTATGATATTTCCATATGCATACGTTATTTGGACTTTGCTCATTTTCGCCCCGTTCCACCGTCTCTCTTCTGTCTTCTCTTTTCTCACTGGTGCTCTCCCTCTCCCTTCTGCCTCCCCATCTTATATACATTTATCTACATGTATATGTTACTAAAGGTAGATTCCCCATATGCTGGAAATCATGGGCTATCTTGTCACTCTTTCTCCCATTATCCTCTTTTGCTCTCTTCTTCCTCTCTGTAGGTCTTTCCTTCTCTGTCTCACCTTCTTTCTCTTCTTCCACATCTTCCCCCCCATCACTTGTGCATGCGCGTGCGCACACACACACACACACACACACACACACGTGTGTGTGTTTTGAATATAAGACCAGTGGCATTTATCTTTCTGTGTCCATATTTACCTAACACGATCATCTCCACCCCCATCTATTTTTCCACAAATGACATAACTTCATTCCTAAGGTAGCTATAGGGCACTAGTATGAAATTATCATCAACACTCAAAATAAATTGAGCTGTTCTCTATCCCTCTGAATGAAAGCACAAAGCAGCAGCTATGCTGTCAGGGAAGCTGTGACTTTGCAGTATGTGCATCACTGGAGGATAAAGATTTAGTATTTACATGGAAGACTAAGATGACTCTTGTTTTTTATGAAATGAAACTATCACTTGCCTATTACCACGAGTCTTCTGGACAGCTCTACAAGCCTTGTTAGAAGATGTCTAGAGTTTGATGAAGGATGAGTTAGTAGTATTAGAACGACCTATGGGTGTGCATGTGTGTATGTTTGCTCATGTGTGTGTTTTGCGTGAGCATAGGTAGATGCACACGACTGTACTTGTTTGTGTGTGTCTGCATGTATGTGTATGCTCATGCACATGTGTCTGTATTATACATACACATACATATATGTGCCTGTGTGTGTATATTTGTATATATGCTTGTGTCAATGCGTGTGCAAGTGTGTGCATGTTTACATTGGCACAGGTGTATATGTATGTATATTTATGAGAGAGAGAGAGACAGAGACAGAGATTGAGATTTGGAGCATGTTTTATTTATTTCCAGTGAAAGCAAATTAAACTGACACTTTTCCTAAACTGAATTAACTTTAAGTCTTTCTTTGCCTTATAAAACTCCCTTAATGATCTTTTGAGCAGAATCTTTAGGGAAGTGGTTCTAAGCCTTCCTAACGCTGTGAGACTTTAATATAGCTCTTCATGTTGTGGTGACCCTCCAACCATAAAATTATTTCATTGCTACTTCATAACTGTAATTTCTCTACTGTTATGAATTGTAATGTAAATATATGATATGCAGGATATCTGATATGTGAGCTCTGTGACAGTGTCCTGTGAACCCCCTCAAGTGGTTGCAACCCACAGGTTGAGAACAACTGCTCTGGACTCCTTCAGCTGATCACTTAATCCTCACAGCAAAGCCTTGAGGTAAGTGGTTTTGTCATACAAAAAGTAACTGAGGAGAAAGGCCATTTGGACATCATTTGGCCACAGTCATGCCTGCAGACAAAAGGGCTAGAACTGGGACTGTGGCAACCCGGCCCCTGAGTCTGAATCCTGTTCACAAGGCCACACTGGCTTGCTGAGCAGCCATGGCTTCCTTCCTCCCTTTCATGGCCACCATGCCAGATCACCATGTCTGCACCACGTAAAAGGAGTGGGCTTTGCTTATTTGCCCTCTTAATGATTTCATCTTACAAGAACCCCATCCTTCACAGGGAGGTCACCCCTTAAGGAATTGCTCCATGTGGATTCATACCTGACAGGGGAGGCTGGCAGCAACACCAGCATCACTTGATGCAGACAGAACTCTTTTTGTTCCTAACAAAACTCCTCCAATTATGAGCTGAAAGAAAGATCCTCTTGGCCGAGGTGCCAAGGGAAACAAACTCACATTATGAAGTGTTTCTAACAAATGTTTTAGAGATTGGAAGGAGCAGTTTTCTAAATATGCAAAGAATCTGCAAGCAGCCGGTCCAGACAACAAGCTAGCCCTGCAGCCACAAGCACTACTTCTGGGCTTTCAGTTTTCTTCTGAAAGTCAGCAATGCCCATTTATCAGTTGCGTAATGATACTAACATTTTTTTCCCCTGGGACTGAATAATCCAAATGGTTTTATAGGTCTTTGATTTTGAAATATATGCAATTTTATTGTAATTTTGGCATGCTGTAGCAGAATTTCAAAGTGGAACCAAAGGTTTATCTTTATAAAGTTTATAATCATTCCACAAAGCTCAAGATGTTTGGCAGTGCTTGGAGACTTAAAAACAGTAATAAAAGGCTACCATGAGGAATTCAAACCTGCCTTGTATGGTAATGCAAACTCAAGCCGTCACATCCTGGAGCGTCCCAAATCCAACTGTGATTGGGGGGTTGGGTCTGTACTGTGGGTCTGCTGTGAATTTAACTGGCTTGACACTTAACAATGGTTCAGAATCGTAACAATGCCTCAAATTTTACAGAAAGACAAAGGGAGAAGATGAAAGAAGGGAAATAGGCAAGAAAGAGTCAAAGAAGTAGACACACACACACACACACACACACACAAAATGCTGTACCTTGTCTTGCAACTGTAGACTGAGCTTCTCCCCCCCCCCCCCAACCTGGAATGAACAGTGTGTTTCTGCCAGGTCCAAACACACTCAAAATCTGCGATCTTTCAGACCTTGGTCTCTCAAGCTCTTGAGTTGTTGGCAGTCAGTAAAAGGGGTTTCCTTACGAATCACAGTTGGCGAGGAGATTGAGTGATATACCCTAGTTCTATGCCATAATCTATATGGAATACATTTAAATAGAAGACAAATCTAAAGTTTAGCTCAACTGTTGTTTTCAAAGAATAGAGGGCAATATTTTAAAAAAAGTCTATGCTGTGGAAAAGTTTACTCCTCAAATACTATCTGGAGACAGGGACAGGAACTGAGCTGCAGGTGTTAAAGCCCCGAGGCTTCTGATTAGGAAATAGTCCAGTTTTGACCTCTTTAGCTGATCTAGCTTTCCAACAGAGGTAATAGAAACAGTTCAGCAGCAAGTTGAAGGGGAAAGACACGCCGTGAGAACACATAGGTACTGTAGACAACGCTTTTGGCCCATTCTCTTGAACAAATATAAAGGTCAAAAGAAACACAGCTTTAACTGTAAGAAAGCAAAGACTCTTCCATGATAAGGGCTGTTTATCAAAGTCATAGACAGATGTGAGAATGTCGATCACTACTACGTTCTTTACAGGTTTACACTAAGCTGAAAAAATGGTTTTGCTTATCAGCAGCACGCTCGTACAGAGCAAAGTGAATTAGAACTAGCTGTCAGGCTTGATGCTTTATTTCAGAGAAAATAGATAGTTTGTGCCTCTCAGATGTTGTTATCTTCCTTTCTGAATTTCATGAAAGACTAATATATCTGAAAATGTAAAAAGAAAAAACAATGAGGTCATTTTGAACGAACAAGAAAACAGAAAATTTGTGGCTAAAATTTAAATTTTCTCTAAAATTTTAAAGTTGAAAATTTCTCTAAAAGGTAAGTGCAACAAAGTCATATTTTTCCAAATTATAGAGGATTACTAATGTTTCAAAAGTGTAGAATATACATAGGCCAGAATTTTTCTCTGGTTGCTAAGCAATGCTATGAACATGCACTTTGAATTTGTCAATCTTAAGTTTTTGAGTTGGAAATATGCATGATGCCTACTGGTTTGGGTTATCACTCAAAGGCAAAAAGCCAAGTCCTTTTCCTCTCCTCACTTGTACCAAATATTTTAAAAGGTACCCAAGTGGTGTGGGGGAAGAGACATATAAAGCAATCTGCTTTCAAGTAATTATAATGTTAGTTCTATTACAAAGTTTCTTTAAGTCAATAATGTGACCTCATTACCAGGTATAACTGGTGTAAAGGACCAATCAGACAGCCCTCTAATGGCAGGTAGCAAACATCAAGTCTGGGCTTGTTCATTTCCTCAGCTGCCAGTGTTCATTGATTTCCAAGGACAACGATACAATTTATAAGATGTACACTGAGCACATAAGCCTATGACCCTTAGTATGTGGAGAAGGAAGCAGGCACACAAACAATTAACCATCATGGAGTATCATCTGACTGCTTATATTCTCCCCAAGTCTTATGCTGAAATTTCCTCCCCTAGTGGAATAAGAGGTGGAATTTGGGACATAAGTATGTTATGAGAATGAAGCCTTCATCATTCTTATAAAAGAGACCAAAGAGGTCATCTGTCTCTGAGAAGAGAATTTGGTTATTTATGAAGAAGCAAGCCCCATCAGACCCACAGTCTTCTGGCATCTTGATTTTGGGTTCTCAATTTCGGAACCGTGAGAACTAAATTTTCATGTTTTATAAGCCCATCAGTTTGTGACATTTTGTTATAGTCGTCCCGAGAGATTAAGATAACACATGAATCCTCAGAAGGAAGAAAAGAGAGGAAAGAAGAGAAAAAGACAATGGGAGGAAAAGGCCATTGGAACTTGACTCCTAAACAGGCATCTGAGTGGCCAGAAGGAAGGAGGCAGCACAGTGGACATGCCTGCATCACAGTCATACAAACAGAGCCATGTGTGTTCAGTAAGAAAACCTGAACGTGCATGTGACCAGGGGGCATTAATGTGACTGATGGAGGATAAGGAACAATTTAGGCAGAGAACCAATCTCTGAGCTAGTGAAACAGAGAAGGCACAAGCATCTCTGGAAGACAACTTCAGCCAGAAGCTGCAAGGTTGTATTTTCCAAAGGGTACTTTACAGAATAGTGGTTTCCTTGATCACTTATCTCTTATGTTACTTTCAATGAACTGGCAAGTGAAAAGAAAAGGCACATCAACACACTCTGAATTTATCATCCATATAATTTCTGTGTCTAATTTGATAATAAAGAGTATACAAGATATAGTGATAATGATAGATCTCTACGTGTATTTGACCAAAGAAAATCTTCCTACACAGGTTATCATAAGCCAGTTGTCTTAGTCAGGGTTTCTATTCCTGCACAAACATCATGACCAAGATGCAAGTTGGGGAGGAAAGGGTTTATTGAGCTTACACTTCCATGCTGCTGTTCATCACCAAAGGAAATTAGGACTGGGACTCAAGCAGGTCAAGGAGCAGGAGTTGATGCAGAGGCCATGGATGTGACTTACTGGCTTGCTTCTCCTGGCTCGCTCAGCTGACTTCCTTATAGAACCCAAGACTACCAGCCCACAAATGGCACCACCCACAAGGGGCCCTCCCCCCTTGATCACTAACTGAGAAAATGCCTTACCACTGGATCTCATGAAGGCATTTTCTCACCTGAAACTCCTCTCTCTGTGATAACCCCAGCTTGTGTCAAGTTGACACAAACCAGCCAGTATACCAGTGTTTCTCAGCCTTCCTGATGCTGGGTCCCTTTAATACAGTTCCTCATACTGTGGGGACCCAGAACCATAAAACTATTTGTTGCTACTTCATAACTGTAATTTTGCCATTGTTATGAACTACAATGTGAATATCTTTGTTTTCTGGGGTCTCTGGTGATTCCTGTGTAAGGATCATTTGACCCTAAAGGGGTCGTGACCCACAGGTTGAGTTGTCATGAGGATTAATGTTGCCTGTGTGGTAGTATAAACTGCTGAGTGGAACTGAAGGTCATAGTCATTAAAGGTTGAGGAGAGTCTTAGGAAAGCTTGGATTTCAGAAATTCAGGTTTGGCAAGGCTGAAAGGAGAGTTGGAAGACTAGGTTGGGATGTGCAAGTCTCAGAAAACCAGTATGAATGGCCCAGAAAGTCTGAATTTGATACAATTTCTGAATTCACAGCACTAAAGGGTTAATTAACAGAGAGTGAAGAGTTGAATAGTGTATAAATAATGAGGTAGCAAAGTCATCAAAATAACACCATTGGTACAGAGACAAACTGTTCCCGATATGGTGCACTGACAAGTCCATAACACTACTATACACTATAAGGAATGGTGTGTAAGGCTAACACTCACCTGGAAACAGTCTGAAAAGAATTCAATGGGTTATGATCTTAAAAAAAATCAATGTCATGGAGGCCAAGGAAAGTCCAAGAAGTAGGGAAACAAAATAGGAAAATGTAGTGATTCTTCATGGCATCCTACACCTGCATTCCACATCTGCATCCTAAACCAGCATCCTATACCTGCATTCTACACCTGCATCCTACACCTGCATCCTACACCTGCATCCCACATCTGCATCCCACACCTGCATCCTACACCTGCATCCTACACCTGTATCCTACACCTGCATCCTACACCTGTATCCTACATCTGCATCCTACACCTGCATCCTACACCTGCATCCCACAACTGCATCCCACATCTGCATCCTACACCTGCATCCTACACCTGCATCCTACACCTGTATCCTACACCTGCATCCCACAACTGCATCCCACATCTGCATCCTACACCTGCATCCTACACCTGCATCCTACACCTGTATCCTACACCTGCATCCCACATCTGCATCCTACACCTGCATCCTACACCTGCATCCTACACCTGTATCCTACACCTGCATCCCACATCTGCACCCTAAACCAGCATCCTATACCTGCATCCTACACCTTCATCCCACACCTGCATCCCACATCTGCATCCTACACCTGCATCCCACATCTGCATCCTAAACCAGCATCCTATACCTGCATTCTACACCTGCATCCTACATCTGAGTCTTGAACCTGCATCCTACACCTGCATCCCACATCTGCATCCTAAACCAGCATCCTATACTTGCATTCTACACCTGCATCCTACATCTGAGTCTTGAACCTGCATCCTACACCTGCATCCCATACCTGCATCCCACATCTGCATCCTACACCTGCATCCTACTCCTGCATCCCACATTGGCATCCTACACCTGCATCCTACTCCTGCATCCCACATTGGCATCCTACACCTGCATCCTACATCTGTAGATATTGAAGATGATTGGAGATATTTTGAACAGGTCCCATGAGTTTCATTGTTCTATATCAGTATTGACTTTTATATTATGATCATTCTACTGTACTGATTTTAGAGGACGTTTTTATCCTTGGAAAGTAGCAACAAAATAGTTAACCAATGAATGAAGCACAAAGCCTGAAAATTCTCTCAAGCAGAATAGAAATATGTACTATATATACATATTAAATATATACTACATATTTCATATGAAAAACTTCAGAAAGAGAAAAACAATGATAAGGCAAACATGGTATGTTAAGATTTACTTAGTACTAGACTTTGTGGCTAGGCCTTTGGTACCAGCACTGGGGAGGCCAAAGTGCATGGATTAAACACATTGTTGATTTACTCCAAGTCAACAGTTGGAGTTAATCACTGTACTGGCTGGTTTTGTGTCAACTTGACACAAGTTGGAGTTATCACAGAGAAAGGAGCTTCAGTTGAGAAAATGCCTCCATGAGATCCAGCGGTAAGGCATTTTCTCAATTAGTGATCAAGGGGGGAGGGCCCCTTGTGGGTGGTACCATCTGTGAGCTGGTCATCCTGAGTTCTATAAGAGAGCAAGCTGAGCAAGTCAGGGGAAGCAAGTCAGTAATTAACATCCCTCCATGGCCTCTGCATCAGCTCCTGCTTCCTGACCTGCTTGTGTTCCAATTCTGACTTCCTTTAGTGATGAACAGCAATGTGGAAATGTAAGCTGAATAAACCCTTTCCTCCCCAACTTGCTTCTTGGTCATGATGTTTGTGCAGGAATAGAAACTAAGACAATCACATTAAGGAAATCAATCAAAAATCAATGAAAATCACATTGAGGAAAGAAATAAAAGAACTTTCTCTTCGAATCACCTAACCAAGGGAAAGTCTAGATTTGAATTCTCTACTTTGTGTTACCTGAGTCTTATGTTTTCTTTTTGTCTGCTATGAGTCTGAATCTGTGCCTGCCTGAAGAAGGCTCTCTTGTAAATCTTTCTATCCTGTCTATGTGTCTGTCTCTGTGACTGTCTCTATATGTCTATGTGTGTCTGTCTATCAATGGTTCTCCACTGACCAATATAAAAGCATCACACAGTAAAGGAATGGTACCCTTTCAGAAATGTTTAACAGAGTTTTACTCTAGGTTAAGTCACTGGTTTCAATTGACCTAGAAAACAAGCAGCATTACAAACATCATTATTCATCAACTAGTATCTACATGTTGTATTCAACATTTAGAGTAGATATTCATTTTAGAAGATTGCTTTCAACCTCTATATTTGCTGCATTTGCAAATGATACACATGTACTTGTCTGGGTCAGGGGCATGGAAGACCATGTAATTTAGGATTACATCTATATATTAGTTTAGGTTTTCAAAGTTGATTATGTGGGAAATCCAAGGCAAATGAGGTTGGTTGCTACATTGTTCTCTTAAAGTCAGGTTAAACAAGCAAGCTGAGTGCACAGAAGGATATAAGTCTTAAGTCACCTCAAGGGGTATTATTAACTCTGGCTATGAGATCTATCAAAGGTTCTAGTCTCTCAGAATGTGAACTATTTTCATGATATTGGATCACCATGCAGTGGTACTCAGATCTACACATGAAGGCTACACTCAGGGCTACACATCAGACTCTGGCTCAAAATTAAACTGACAATTTTTGATGGAAGTTGTACAGAAATTTTAATTGTCTAATTGTCTCATATTTTGCAATTTTTCTATATATTTGAAATTTCCTTTTAAATGAATCTTAAAAATACCTGAACAACCCACTGTCACATTGTAGGTACTTGTCTTTTTAAAGACATTCATTCATTTATTTATTTATTTATTTATTTATTTATTTATTTATTTATGTGTGTATGTATTTGTGCCTATATAAGATGTGTATTATATGCATATAAGTGTCTTTGGAAGGCAGAAGGCATCAGATCTCCTAGACTTAGAGTTACCCATGATTGTGAGTCACCTGATATGGGTTCTGGGAACCTGTCCTTCACAAGACAGTAAGTGCTCTGAACCGGGGTGCCATCTCTTCAGCTCTAAGATTTATCTTAAAAATCAAAGTCAACAAATACAAAATGTGATGATTCTGCCACTTCTTGATGCTGTGCTCATTCCGAATCAAAATGCACAGACCTGGAGGCACAAATATGAGGGAGGAAATTTAGTTATGTCTGGGATGTGTTTCTTCAGCATGCCATGTCGTACCGAGATGGGGCATGCTGGGAAACTGTGTGAAGAAGGGCATTGGAGTCTGAATTTTTTTTCAGACATCTTTCCATTGATAATCTCTACTTGCTAATGATTTTAATTAGCTGTCATCTCTTCATTCAAACTGCTTTCTACAGCAAAGTTCCAGTCTTCAGTGAGGCTGCATGGGATATAAGGTTTTACTATAGCTTTTTAAAATGAGCGAGCCTCTCCTAAAAAGGAACCTGACACAATGACACATATTTGTTTATATAAAAATATTCAGATATGTTAAGCAACTTGTCCTCAATGCAGTGGTTAGTAGGTTTCAGCCTGCCATTTTAGACATGAATGGGAAGGAAGGGGAGATGGTCTATGGCCTCAAACACCAATTGAAAATGATAACATATTAGGTTAGGATTTAAAATTGCTTGAGAAAATCAGCCTTGTCTTTTCAACTTTCCTAAACTTCATGATCGACACAAATTTATATTCCAGGAGCCAGTTTGGATACAAGTTTGATTAAGATAAACAACACTACAGTGAAAACACTTGATTTACTACAGGCTGCCCTTTTGCCTAAAACTAATTTCATTAGAAAAAGGGAGAACACTAATACCAAAATAGATTAAACTAGCTAGGCTAAGCAAATGCCAGGGTTTCCAAACCTCTGGGTATAAAAATGAACAGCCTCAAAGTGTTTTGTTGAAATAAATATTATTTCAATCTTGTGTACATAGGCAATTTCTCTTTTTTTCCCAAGGCCAAATGATGGATATTTTTGCATGACTCATTTGTTGCAAAATGCCAGCGATACCTGACCACCAGTTAGTGACTCACGCTAACATGTCAACATCTCACGCACAATTTATCTCCACTTCTTGGGGCAATTATTGGAATTAAGCAGAGCAATTCTGCTGTCTTTACTGAATTTAGATGCTGATAAAATTATATCAAGATGAGCATCTGGCCGTGCCGGTTGGATTTGATTACAACTGTTTCTTTGGAAACGCTCTTGAATGAGGTCCTATTCCTTTTCCTGTCTTGCTTGTCCATTTTTAAATGAAGCAATGAAAGCATGTTGAGATTGGTCACATGTTGGGCCTTGTGCATTATGAAGAGGAAAAGGAACCCCATCTACCCAGGTAAACAGTACCATCTTCTACCCAGGGTCTGGAGACTAATCAGATGCCACTTATATCTGAAGGGTCAAGCTTGGAACTTCTCAACCACAGCCTTGACAGTGTTTCTTGGAGGGGATCACTCTACAAGCACTGTTCACAAATAGAAGTTCTGGAACAGAAACCTTCTGGGCTCCTGCTGGGACCACTGTCGGTTTTGCTGTCCAGCTACAGCGTCTGGAAGTGAGTGTGGAACACTGCTTGTATTCCACTTAAACATTACTATGGTCTGGCCCAGGAAAAAGAAATCTTCTTTTCTCATCTCCTGATCTGTTTCAAGACAATTGAAGTCTGCATGCCAGCCATCACTGTAGCCCAATATTTTCTTTGTAAAAACTTTCAATAACATGGCCGCAGGTCTTCCTCTGAAAAGTCCTCACCCTAGTTCCTTCAAAGTGTAATCTGAAGTCAAGAATTTCCATGTTATCTATGAATATGGCAGTCCATGCAGACTCAGGAACATCACCACCAAGCCCAAATTCAACCTGTACAGCAGAAGGTATGCGTCTACAGAACATGTTTAAAATGTTCAGTACGTATGTGCTTTGCTAAAAGCTTTGAGGAAGTGTCATTTCCCATCACAGCCTCATCTGAACAGCTTTTAACAGAACAGAGTTTACCCAAGAAGCAGCTGATATCAGAATATAAGATAATTTAAGTCCATCCCAGCATGCTCTTGGAAGAGCACCCTCTTAGATGGCCGATGTGATCTCTCTGCACCAAACAAAATATGTATAAGTAGCTTTTATGTCCAGTTATAGTTTTACATATGACAATAGGAGATAAAGGCTCCAAGGGCATGCTCAGAAAGCTTAGATTACAGAGACAAAGAGCCAGCAATGGAGAGGTGGCTCAGAGGACTTGGTGGGAGGAGCTAAGGGAGCCAACAGTCACTTCAGTGGACTGCAGGAAATTTCTCAAAACACTGGTTGCTCCTTCAAAAGAACTATGTCAGACTTCTCAGACACTCAATAAAATTGAAGCCCAGGGCTAAGGATGTAGCTCAGTGGTAGAGAAAGGAGAGACAGGGTGCAGGGAGAGAGATAACATATGTCTGTGTACCCTCCATACCTACCATCCCTGCTCTGGTTGTTTTAAACTTAAGTATTCTGATTATCCAGAACTGCTCCAGTGTATTAGAACTATGTTATTGCTTTTCATATGTATTTTTTTTCTTGGACTTGCATTTCTTTAATATTTTTATACAATACTGTTCTGCTTAAAACTTTGCTTCCTTGGCTTCCTCATGCCATTCTATTGTTGTATGCCATAGTATTTTAAAATTGTATTTTACAAATAATAACATCTAAAACATTATCATGAAATTATCTCCTTCTAGACTGAGGTCTTCATTTCATGTTTTGTTTGCCACGGTCCTAACTACATAGAGCTCTTTTGGAGTGATGAGTCTGTCGCACATTCAACTCTTGCAGGCTTCTTTGGGTCTGCAGATGTTGGCACGAAGCCTTAGCAAAGCCTTCCAAGAGCACCTTATCAGTCCACATCTCTCCCTGGGAAATGTTGGTGAATGTTGTCATTTGTGGAACTGCTACGTTGACTAAGCACGGTGTCTGAAGGGTGAGGTTAGGGCTATAACTCTATGCCCAACAGAATCATTTCACTCATTCAGTGCATATTTTAGAGATCCGTGTATGCCAGACTGAAAATGGAACCCATGTATATCAGCTCCTGGTGAGACAAGACTGCAAGGAATTAAGAGTGGAATATACATAGGACCCATGATGTGAGAGCCCAGGCAGGCATTTTTAAGGCCTTGCTTGCACTATTTGGAGGACCATGAGAAACCCTCTATGGCTGTGTTGCAGATAGAGGACTGATGTGTGGTTTTTAAGAGGATAATTCTATATTTATTCTCTCTTTCATTATCACTTTTCAACTTGATGGACAGAGGTTGTTTTCTCCCCTTGTTCTGTTACTGCCAGTGAGCTTCTTCTTCCTCTTTTATTTTAATGGGTATTGAGAGAAATTAAAGCTATTTACACAAGTTACTTTCTTTTTCTTTTTCCCTTTCCCTTTCTTGTTCTGCCATACAGTGGACAGTGATATTTATTTACACTGTGCTCCCATTTTGGTGGTTTTCCACAAGGGCCTCACTCACATTCATCTTCCTTTCTTTGTCTCAACAATCCGTGTCCTGTGGCTTTACACCACTGCTTAGTGACACCATAGCCCAGCTCCAGTTCATAAGAGCCTTGGCTTCCAACATCCTGGCAGTGTGAACCTGGCCTGTAGTGCCTCACAACTTTCTTTATCTGAGAAGATGATTCACAGCTCTGTTGCTCTTTGTTTAGCTCTAATCTTTCACAGGCTTTGAAGTATATGTAAGAAATAGTTGTAAGATTTGTTTTAAAGATTTACAATAAGGAGATCAGGACAGTGAGGTCACGCAGCAGGCAAAGATGCTTGCTACCAATTCAGATACCTTGAGTTCGACAGTGTTGTTTCCTGTTCTACAAGACCCATGTGATGCAAGGAAAGCACCAAGTCTGGCCATTTGTCTTCTCACCTCCACATATGCACACACATGCACCCATGTGCATAAATAAATAAATATATATATATATATATATATATATATAAGTCATAATGAAATCATTATATATCATATCCTCATTTTACTTCATGAAAAAAATGTTACTAAATTTGCAAACCAATGTTTCCCGACACCCAGAAAAAGAGCTCAAGCCTTTAAAACAATCGGTGAGTTAATTATCTTAGCTACTGAGCACGGACACAAAGTTTCTTGAATTCCTGAAGAATAAAAAGATAATTCTATATAAAAAAAAGTTCACTAGAAAACTTCAAATGTATTTGTTTCTGTGAAAGAATGGAAGAAATTCTGAAAGCTAGCCCAGTAGTAAAAGCTTGTAAGCAGAGTGTGTGTGGGAGTAGGCAGGGGACACTTGGAGATCACTAGTCAGCTCAGCGAATGGACAACCAGTGGAACCCGGGAGACCCTGCCTAGAATAGTAAAGTGTAGAGTGACAGGATGGTGCATCAATCTCTGCCCTCTACACGCATAGACATCTGCGTAGGCATGCACACACATACACACCCTCTCTCTCGCACACACAACATATATACACACTGTCTTAGTCAGGGTTTCTATTTCTGCACAAACATCATGACCAAGAAGCAAGTTGGGGAGGAAAGGGTTTATTGAGCTTAGTCTTCCACATTGCCGTTCATCACTAAAGGAAGTCAGGACTGGAACTCAAGCAGGTCAAGAAGCAGGAGCTGATGCAGAGGCCATGGAGGGATGTTCCTTACTGGCTTGCTTCTCCTGGCTTGCTTAGCCTGCTTTTTTATAGAACCCAACACTACCAGCCCAGGGATGGTGCCACCCACAAGGGGCCCTCCCCCCTTGATCACTAATTGAGAAAATGCCTTACACCTGGATCTCATGGAAGCATTTTCTCAACTGGAGCTCCTTTCTCTGTGATAATCCCAGCTTGTGTCAAGTTGACACAAAACCAGCCAGTACCCATACACTCTCTCTTACACACACACACACACACACACACACACACACACACACACACACACACACACATTTCTAAATTCTAGTCATGAAAATGTCCAAGAATTTGGAGTCAGAAATTAGAAATAATTGAACTTAGCAGGAACTGTATCTGACTCACTTAAATGGTTCAGTGCTGTTCAATATGCCAGCTGTAAAGAGCATGTGGTGCTATGAATTATCTATAAAGGAGTAAAAAATGGATAAGATATTAAATGGCTAAAATATAACCAGTGAATTTATACTTACTTGTAATAAAACTCTTGGCTGTGGCAAATACAGCATGAGTTTTGGAAGGATAAACAGGAGACAAAACTCCAATCTATTTAATTTATACATAAAATATATTAAAACCTTCTTGTATACACCCTGTACATACCTGTTGTTGGTGTGATTTTTTTCATCTAAATATGTTCAGAGGTGTTCTCTAGTTTGATGGAGAATTCTGGGAACCTGCTCAGGTGTTCTCTGCTTTGATGGAGAACTCTTGATAACTGCTTAAAGGCTGTTCCACGGT
Organism: Uromys caudimaculatus; assembly: GCA_028551405.1. Taxonomy (NCBI): domain Eukaryota; kingdom Metazoa; phylum Chordata; class Mammalia; order Rodentia; family Muridae; genus Uromys; species Uromys caudimaculatus. The sequence goes on along the minus strand of CM052700.1, from coordinate 116,113,828 downwards.
TCTAACAACCGCGTATGGGAAGTTTCCCAACCCAGACTCACCGTTCCCTGGTTTGGCTAAAGAGACAGGAGACCTGGAAGGCAATTTATGCTTCCCTAGCTTCTTTTCTGAACACGTTTGTGTTTGCAGGGTCCGTTTTTATGATGAAAGGATGAAGTCTCCCAGAGTGGAAGATCTGCACTTGACTTACTTGAAAGACCTCTGTGCAAGACTAGGAAAGAAAAAGAGAACATCTCCCAAAGTACTATGCAAATCAAAAATGAAGAAGAAAACAATAGCCAGCATTCCTTGGCCTCTCTTTGTCTATCTGAAGTAAAAAAAAATTAAAGAAGGTATCAGATACAGAAGAAATCAATCATTAGCTTTTTTAGAATAGTAAAATTTATTATTATTATTATTTAATCTTTTGTCACAGTTCAGTTGCCATCCCCCTCCATGTCAGTCCTCTGACTGCTTCTTATCCCACTCTCTGTCCACCATCTCTAAGAAGACGTCCCCATGCCCTACCCCCACCCCAACTGACCTCCCCACTCCCTGAGGCCTCAAGTCTCTCGAGGGTTAGGTGCCTCTTCTCTTACTGAGGCCAGACCAGACAGTCCTCTTCTGTACAGCTTTTAAATTTGATGTTATTTAGAGTTTCTCTTGAGAAGTATTGCAAATATGTCCACAAGAAGTTTCATGTTTTTTCTAAGGCCACATTTGCCAATTAAATTTGAGTTAAACATAGTCACTTAGCTACCTGGAACATCTTACTATGGCATGCATATGGAAGAATTGCAATAGTGATTTCCCAATATTTCCCAATAATTTCAAAGGTTTACACAGTAGTCCCAAATGAGAGACTGAAAGAAAAGAAGAATTTCCAAAGTAATGATAATTTCACTCACCACATTGGAGCAAGATTGAAATTTCTTCTTTATGTATTTATTACAGTTGCCATTTCTAAATTTCTAAGTCACTAGTATATGAAGAGGTCAAAAGATGGACAAACATCATGAAAAAAAGTAGGAGTGCCAGAAAATAAAAGTATTGTTTTTGTACTTTTCCAAAGTTTATAATGTTTTTAAACTCTTAAAGTTTGTGGCTAGTCCTTATTTCCTTTTATTTTTTATTCTATATCGATGTTTATTCCTAATTTTGTATTTATTACTTTGGATTCCTAACAGGACTACCAGCATCTACCATCAGCCTCAAGTATTCCAAAAGGTAAGTATTTCCCTGTTGGTCACATACCTTCAGTGATGAAAGGAAGCATGTAGGAATATTTTAAAGGAAAGTGGACTTTTCCTCACCACAGCATTAATGGCCAGGAGTCTGATGAGTAAAGAGGCTAGAAAGCATGAGAAATAGACCAACTGGCACAAAGACTTGAAACTTTTCATTCTGCTACAAGAAATGGTCAGAGAAGGGCCGGGGGGGGGGGGCAAAAACAAACCCCTGTGTCTTAGGGTTTCATTCCTATGAAGAGACACTGTGACCAAGGCAACTCTTATAAAGGCAAACATTTAACTGGGGCTGGCTTACAGTTGAGAAGGTTCAGTCCACTACCATCATAGTGGCAAGCATGGCAGCATGTAGGCAGACATAGTACTGGAGGAGCCAAGAGTTCTACATCTTGACCAGCAGGCAGTAGAGGGGAGTGTGATTGCACACTGGGCAGAGCTTGAACATAGGAGCCCTTAAAGCCCACATACTCAGTAACACACTTCCTCCAAGGCCACACCTCCTCCAATAAGACCACACCTCGTAATAGTGCCATTCCCTTTGGACTCAGCATTCAAACACACGAATCTGAATCTATGGAGGCCAAACCTATTCAACCCCCCACACCCTGTGACATGCAAATGTGAAAGAAGGAGGTCTATGTAATTGACCCATAAAAGCTTATCACTCTGTGACTAAGGATCATTAGAGCATCTAAGCTTCCCCAATTCTGTGGCCTGCTTCTACACTAAAGTGTTCCTTTTTGTAGTAAAGGTATCTATTTCTACCACTATTCATATGACCCTGATCCAATTCTCTGTTCCTGGCTACAAGAACCTGGAAACCTCAGTGTTTGCACTCCAGACTCTGACCTATGTCCTATAGCCTTTCGCTTACATCCTTCAACTCTGAGGACAAGTTTCTACATCACAGTAGTTGGGCAAGAAAACCTTTCAGAGTATCAGAGAAGGACCTTGCAATATTCTCTGGAGTCAGAGTGCCTGACATCCCCTGGAGATGTCCAGTCTCCTCTCTCTCTCTCTCTCTCTCTCTCTCTCTCTCTCTCTCTCTCTCTCTCTCTCTCTCCCTCTCTCGCACACACACACACAAACACACACACACAAACACACACACACAAACACACACACACACAAACACACATACACACAAACAAGAAAGCACCCAAACTCCATGTTATTTTGTAAGTTTAAGAACTGAAAGAGATCAGGAAGTGTTGAGTCCCCTCATTTAGATAGAAAAACATTGACATGCTAGGAAGTCATCCTGTCTAAGCACTTCAACTTATTTGAAAAAAAAAGAGAGAGAGAGAGAGATAATCTGATTCAGTATTTTCTGGTCTGTTTTGTTTCTTGATAGCCTCCTAGAAACAGTTATTCTTTCTTCATGCTTTATGATTTTTCCCAGTTAGAGAGGTATACTTAACACTTATTCTTTGAAAGAGACTAATATTGCCAGACACTTCAAACTTTAACATGAATGAGATTCATCGGATTGCTTCTATCTCACACTCCAACTAAGAACTCAGGAAAGGGAACTGCAAATGGGGTATAGCGTTAATAGGTGGGAGATGAAGGGGGAGTAAAATGACAATGGCAGAGGTTAGTTTAGCACTTGGACGCTGTACAGGAGAGCTGTGCAGATGTCCTTGCTTAGCTGTAGGAGGCTTAGAGACAGGAAAATGTGAAGACATATCCGTGGAAGACAGCTCCAACGCCAAAGGATATCGACAAGACTACTACCACTAAGGATTGATTGCATGTAATGTGTGCTCAAAACTAAATGCAAAGCACTCATAAGAATCAAGTTATATATGTAATCGCATAAAATCCACCCACAGACACTAACCATACAAGCATGCTTTTTCCCCATACGAGTAAATGAAGAAGAGGTGTTGACTATCTCCCTGGTTTCTACTTCACTAAACAGCCATCTGGAATAAGCTTAGCATTTCTAGGATCATCCCTGTATTTATTTTCCCATTTAATTTCATGAAATGTGAACATATTTTAGCACTTAGAAGTATAAATAGACATCTACAGTTATATTTGCATGTATTACATTTTATTTCCTTCTAACCCCTGGAAAAGGCTCGGAGGATAAAGGAAATGAACCTGTAGCCAGGGAAAAGCTGACAGTTGAAACAATGTGATTTCTAGTCCAGCTCTTCACCAGTGCTTAGTAATTCATAAGAAAATCTATCTCCTTTTAATTTCTCATTTCCTGTTTTGATTATTTTAAGACTCAAAAATCTCCATCATAACTTTTACTTAGTTTCCTCCAAGTGACAATCCCTCACTCTTCAGTTATCTAATGGGTCAGTCTTGCTTGTTCTGCAGGACAATTTTGATGTGATATATGATTCCCAGGGTGGAGACACTGCCAAGTAATGGGGGACATTTAAAAGGTGGAGCCTAGGAGCTGGGCAGATAGCTCAGTGAAAGGAGAATCAGAGATTGAGGCCCGGAACCCATGTGAGAAGCTGAGAGCAGTTGATGTACTCATAATCCCAGTGGCCAGAGGCTGAGACAGGAAGATTCCTGGAGCTTTCTGGCCAGCCACCCTAGCCTACAGGTCTCAGGGAAAGACCCGGTCCAAAAAAAAAGAAAAGGAGTGAGATGGATGTCTCCTGAGGAACGACACCTAAAGTTGACCTCTAGCCTCCAGATGTACACACAAACTTCTACATATATAACTGTATATACGTATATAAACAGCTACCACTAATAAATTCAATAGGGCCTTGTGGGAAATCCTTAGGTCATTAGGGCCATGGAACATGGAACTCAGCTGATGCCTTGAGTTCTGATGAGGCAATTGTGAGCAACGAACAAAGCTTGACATTTCCTGGCCCATCTGCTCCTAGTTCAAAACAGAAATACTTGTTTGTTCTACAACCTTTTTCCACCATTGCTATTCAAGCAGTGAGGTGATTCAGGAAAGGCTTAGCCTTGCTGTGGAGCCTTCTCTATGCCCTTTAGACTTTGAACCTCCAAATTATAAGCTAAGTAATACTCTTGAGCACCTTGTGCCAGGTATTTACTTGTAGTTATGTTAACCTGATGGTTTTGGTTGACTGTGGGTCTGACTCCAGGCTGACCATACTATGGGCAAATGGTTACCAGATATAGGTGTGACTTCAGGTCAACTTTCCAAAATTACATACTCAGTTCTCAGAGCCTACAAGGCAATGGACCTACCTCCTCTGAAGGCTATTAACTTTTTTTCCCCAGAAGAAAGTATAAATAAGGAAGTAGTCGTTGATGTTTTTTTAAAAACTGTGTCCTTGAAGCAGTTAGTAAAAAAGCCAAACTTTACTGGAGAATGATAAGAAAGTATAAGACAAATGATACCAAAAGCCAAGGAGCTGTTAGTGATGGTGGGAGGGAGTTAAAAACTAGCACGGGGTCATTCAAAATAGAATCTCACTCAAAGCAGAAGTATTCGGAGACAAAAGAAAATACTTTGTTCATACTAGAAAAGTAGTAGTAGAAAAATGTAGTGTTCCTGAGGGGAAGGGGCAATCCATGGTAAGTGATAGGACTTGGACCACTTTTAAAGTGGGACTGAGAAACCCACAGTATCTTAGAAACTGCTGGCCCAAATCTAATGCTAGCTAGAGTCTGCCTTATGAAATCTAGTCGAATTTGAACACAACTTGTTGTCACATGTGTCTTGTGACACTGTCAATTTTAGGTTGAATATTCTGCCTTTTCTCTTCCTGACTCCACTTTATTGCTAAGAGTATCATTTTTAAATATTAAGAAATTTGTCAAGAGACAGGAATTTATTACCATTTCCAAACTAATAGACTGTGAATAACTTAATGGGGAGAGGCAATGTTGTTTACCTCTACAACCTTAGCAACCAGCCCAGAGCTGGCTTCTTCCAGTTGTTCAGTAAATATTAGTTGAATGAGTCAGACTTCAAGCAGACCACCCTGGGTAGCCAGGTGTTGAGTTACCAACAAAAGACCAGATTAAGGACAGAAGTTATTAGGTAATCAAAGCAGACAATGAGATAGATCATCCAGGAAAAATATATAGTATAAATATGTTATCCTTTAATCTGAACAATCTACAAAGTCTATGCATTTGTGTGCTTGGTTCCCAACTCACGGTACAGTTAGATAAAATGTTGGAGTCTTTGAAAAATATAGCTTCAGAGCCGAAGTGGACCAATGAAAATGTTATTTTTAGATTACATCTACCTCTGGTTTTGGTCTAAACTCTGTGCTTCTTGGTTGGCCACCATTATGTGACTAGCTGGCTCATGTTACCATGAGCTTACCTTGGTAAGCCAAGGATGTAACTTACTTCCACATCATGATGCACTGTAACCTCTAAAACTATTAACTAAGTTAACTCTCTGTTCCCTTAAGTTGATTCTGTCAGGTAATCTGTCATAGCAATGAAAAAAGTAACTAATAGTGCATGATTTTATAGCAAGTCTGTTCTGGAAATAGACTACACTTCAGACTAAAGACTTACAATTAATAGATCAAAACTGTTTTTTTCCCTGGTACCACCAACAATGGCTCAAACCCCTGAATTATCTGCAGCACTTTACATCTTTCTGAAGATCTGGAGGTATCACAAATAGTAACACAGAACACTCTTCTCATTTAGACAATTAGTCTATAACTTTACCCTTTGTTATACCCATCACTGAGCATCTAAGAAGCTTCTTTTGGTTAGTGTCATGGTTTGAATATGCTTGGCCTAAGGAGTGGCACTATTAGGAGGTGTGGCCTTGTTGTAGTAAGTGTGTCACTGTGGGCATGGGCTTTAAGACCCTTATCCTAGCTGCTTGGAAGCAAGTATTCTGCTAGCAGCCTTCAGATAAAGATGCAGAACTCTCAGGTCCTCCTGTACCATGCCTGCCTCGATGGTACCATGTTCCTGTCTTAATGATAATGGACTGAACCTCTGAACCTGGAAGCCAGTCCCAATTAAATGTTGTCCTTGTAAGAGTTGCCTTGGTTATGGTCTCTGTTCACAGCAGTAAAACCCTAACTAAGACAGTTAGTATGTAATACATGGATGAATAGATATCTGTAGGCTTCTCTCTGACCTTATTGCCAAAGTAGAATGTTATTTCAGCTAATATCACTGTAAACTCAATTGGATTTACAATCACCTGCATCCTAGAAGATTGATGAGGCACAACTCTGAGTGAATTTATGAGCATTAACTAAGTAGAAGAAACCCACCCCGAATGTGGATAGTAAATCTCCTGGGCTGGGGGTGACTGAAGGGGAAAACAGAGAAAGGCTGGAGAGCAATGACATCTCCTTCCCCCTGCTTGTTTGTCTTTCATGACATGAGCAGCTCTATTGTGCTATGCTTTCTCTACCAGAGAAGACTGAAACTCTGGGCTAAGTTACATTCTTCCCCATTTAAGTTGTTTCTGACCAGTATTCTGATACAGAAATGTGGTGTGGATCAGGCAGAAATAAAAGATTTGGGTGCGTGTTTGTGGGTGTGTGTGCATGCACATGTACCAAGTTTCTTGAAACCTTTAAAATGCATTTTAAGAATGTTTTGCTTCGAATACACAGTAACAGCAGCTGTGTTCATGCTTGTGTGCATGTTTTATGTTGGGTAGATGTGAAAGCCAGAGATCAATGTTGTGCTTCTTACTTGATCACTTTCCACTTTATATTTTTTTGAGATAAGGTCTCTCACAGTACATGGAGCTGAGTTATTTGGCTAGACCTGGGATCTTTCTGTGTTCATGTCCCCCCCCCCCCCCCCCGCAGCACTGAGAGGATAAGTGCATGTTAATGCACTGCCTCTGTTATTTTTTCTTGTTTGTTTGTTTTTTTACACAGGTGGTAGATTCATAGCAAACACCTTATCAATTTGTCCAACCATGTGCTTATTGAAGACTAGTTAGTTATGGTAGTCTCTGTTCTACACAGTAAAATGAGATGTACGATGGCCAGTAACTGAACAGTATATGTGTAAGATATAAGCAATGAAAAGTACAGTAAGAAAATATCAAATGGTGTCAGGTATCTCAGGAGGTATTTTTTTAAAGGGGGGTAAGGGTAAAATCAGCGATCACTTCTTTATTATACTGAAATTTCTAGCTTTCTGGGAAACCATATCTTGGCATCTACCTGCTTCCTTAAGATTTTAATTTGATGTGACATTTTTCATGAGTCCCTTTTATTCTAGCTTGTTGGCATTTACTACAGAAGATCAGTTCATAACAAGGCCCTTCCATAATATTTAACTATAACCATGAGGCAAATAGACTTTTTAGATCTGTGGAAATATCAAAACAAAGCTAGAGATTTTCTTCTCAGAATCTTTTTATTACCTCATAAATCTTATTCAGAGTTCATGAAAATGTGGGAAGCCAGCAGAGCCAAGGCTGTATCTCTCCATGTATTTAAAATTGAATTTACTTTAATGTAAATTTATCTTATATTCCTCTTAACATTAAGAACCACCAGTGCTCTCCTTCTCTGAAATGAAAGAAAATAATGTCCTTCTAAGAAATGAGCATAAACTTTTAAAAGTCTGAGGGCTGCAAATATATAAGTTAGGCATAGAATTGAATTTTAAGAGAAATGCCATCTTACATAAAGTTTATAGACTTTGAAATAACTTGTGATCATCAGTAACTCAGAGTTAAGATGGGATTGTAATTTATCATAGCACCAAGTTTTATCGTGAAGGTGAACATGGCTCCTTGGGAGCCTCACACATTTCCTTTAAGAAGCCTGTATTATTTTTTTAGTTGTATATTTAGGTCTTGTATTCCTCTTAGTAAGTATTGAGTTTGGCTCTGACAGAGCTATTGCAACTGAAATAAAAATTTGCTGATGCATAGCAAGTGTCTGTGAAATTTTGAACTCACACATTTTTTCCCTCATATTAATTGACTGGAAACATTTTCTACCGTGAGGATGCGATTTCCCCGCCCCATATTCCCTTACCGTCTCTCAATATTATGGAATGGATACTACAACTGGTACTAAATCCCTTAATATGTGTGATAAAAATGTGAAGACTGCAGACACATTTTTCTTCCTTTTAAAATAAAAGTAGAGCAAACATTACTGAAACTTTACTACTGAGAGAAAGTGATGTAGAAGACACAGAAATACACAAGGCCTATATTTTTCCCTGATTGCATTTATCATACAATTAGAACGATACATGGATAAGAACTACTAATACAATGTATTAGTACATTATACATTAATACATTAATTATATCATACATTAATTAATGTATAATTAATTAATAATTAATTATACATTAATACATTATACATTAATTAATAATTAATTATACATTAATACACTTAGTAGACAAGTCTGGGTGGCAAGTCAGTATCGTACCAGTGAATGCTAGCAATGGACAGGTATAAAGTCCCCAGGGGAGAAAGTCTAGGAGGTAGGTTTTAATTAGGATCAAAAAGGCTGACCATGGTAGTGGAATGAGGCCAGCAAGATCATGAACATTATTTACTGCACAGTGAGCATCCACTGCATGGGGAGGAATAGACTAAGAAAAATTAAGGGCATATGCTTTAAAAGTTGATACAAGGACCTGTCTATAGAAGGAAAGTGTGGTTACAGAATACTTTACCTGAACATAGAATTCCACTGAGGAAAAAAAAAAAAAAAGAGGAGGAGGAGGAGGAAGAAGGAGGGAGGGAGAGTGGGTGGGAGCAAAGTGGCCTAGCTAAGACATTAAACTTTAGTTTGACACCTGTGAGCACACTTCTGAACTGTACCTGCTCTTTGAAAGCATGGATCTTGTCATGCATCACATGGTATCCCATACACACTGGGAAAGCTTAATAAAAGCCATGCTGAGTGAATGAGGATAAGAAGGAAATGCCTGGAAGAAGTACCAGCAATATAAATGTAATGCAAATTGGAGAAAAGGAAAGAAGCTTTTGTGTTAAATAATGGCTCTTGACTGAAAAAGAAAACCTATCCCTCTTGCCAAGCACGAAACCCAAAGTGAAGCTTCACTTTAGAAGTATTCAAATATACACATTTACTATTATATAAAATTGGGTCAAACAACCATAAACCTACTGCCTAGGCAACTTACCTGCATAGCATGAGTCTAGATAACAAATGAGAATGCTGAATTATTAAAGGATTATAGAAGGTTTTCTAAGGTCAGTTTTTATGACTATTAAGAATATAGTCACCCATATGTCACCTTATGGTGATTTAAGCTACCAAAGGTTATATAAACCAAATACACTGTTGCAGAAAATACTGAAAAGGAGAGCCTGCACGTTCCTGTGCTTGAGCCGGCAGGCGCAGAGCTTCCACCGGGTGATCTCAGCTCAACCCTTTCTGTGCCAGAGCTGAGTCCTTTGGTGGATCTCTGCCAGCAGGCCCACGCAATAACTGCGCACCCCATGGTCAGCCATCCCAACACCAATTACCCGGTAGACCTAAAACTCTTAAGCATATAGTTAAGCAACCGGATTTATGTATCGATAAAATCACAATTTACAAGATGTCATTACAATAATTTCAGAGCCAATTGATAATAATAAAAGTTGCCCACCTAGATTAGACAAGTTATCCTCAAATTCTAACCTTTATGATAGCATAACAACCTGTGGCCGGTCACAGCCATGCTGATTTACCTCCTCTGCCATCTTCCTTCCTCCTCTCTCCCCAAGACTCTCCTGCCTCTGTAACTCTTAGCTCCACCTGCCTGTTCCCTGTCCAGTCTCAGAGCTCCTACTGCCCTAATGTAATTGGACAGGGAAAATCCTGCAACAAGACACAGGAAAATATTTTAAACTGCTCATAACAGATGAGGTATATAAAACCAGCTTTATTAAGAAGCATTTTAAGCATAAATAGCATCATACTGTCATTTGGGAAAATACCCAACTTCCTTTCCTTTGCAATCTGAAAGAATGTATATGTTCATACATCTGGTTTGAAATATAATATTTAGAAATTAAAAACGAAATTCCTATTGAAGCTTAACTTATATATACCCAATGACCAAACAAGTCACACCCTTAACAGAAATGTGTTAGTATCTTCACCAAAAACACATAGGAGTGCTGGTGGCAGCACATTTCAGAATGTGCCAGACTGCTGAGAACTCAAATGGGCATCACCAGTAGGATGCGCTATCCAGGACTGCACATTTCAAAACATAAGAGAAATGAAAATAAATGATTACAACCTCAAGCAACATTATGGACAAATCTCACAAATTACATTGAGTTGAAGGAGGCAGACCCAGAAGAACATATCATATGTTCCTTTCACGTACAGCTCAAAAGAGTCACAATTAATATGACTTTTCGTACTGCGCAACAACAACCCTGGTGACCTGGGTGTTGGGGTTATGGTTGTGAATGAAGGGATAGGTGCTGTGAGGAGGATAGGTGCTGACAGGAGGGATAGGAGACATACAGGTGACTGGAACACAGTGAGCACTGGCTTCTGTTTTGGGTGTTATTCCTTGTATCTTTGCTTTGCAGAACCTCACAGGTTTGCTCATGGATTAAAGAAGATGTTGCCTTGATACAGCCACATGTTCAGTCAGTTTGAACATCCCACTGGATGGCTGGCTCCCTGTGTCTTTGATCTGGTTTTGTGGCCTGCACATGACTCACCAGCAACGTTTAGGCTTACCTTTTATACACAGTATCTGGAGACCTTCTGACAAACATTAATTAAGGTCATCTCCTTTTATAGGAGTTGGCTTCTCTAATTAAAACAAAGTGATTCCTTCCAAGGTCTGAGCAGAAGTGAGCGCCAGAGGGCACTCAGTTACATAAGCCTCCTCCGTCTCCCTCACAGGGCTCCCGCCCTCTTAGACAGCTAGTTTATAGATTGCTACTGACACAACTAACTCCTAACTTCTTACATCTGGCTACAGAATAAACAAAGTCCTTTCTGTTGCTTCCATACAGAAATGCTAAGATAAACTGATATCTTTATAATGAATTCTAAGAAAAGAAATGCCAATAGAAATAAAATCGAAAAAACCAAATTAAACCTGCATAGAGGAGGTTGTAATTCCAATGACTATTTCTCATCCTATCATCTTCAAAATGGTTCTCAGCCACCATTTTATTTTTCAAAAGCTGCCCCAACTTTAGGAAGAGATACAATTTAGCTTCCTTTTTTTGTTAGTTCCATTTAACCTTTTGATTTATGAAGAAAGTTCACAGATTCAAGTCACATTCTCAAATGATAACAAATCTATACATAAGTAGGGGAACGACTCTAGACACTATATATTTTCTCAAAGTAATGTTTTTAACTGACCTAACAGCTTGTTTTTAAAGATTTATGAGTACACCATAGCCCTCCGCAGACACACCAGAAGAGGGCATTAGATCCCCATTACAGATGGTTCTGAGCCACCATGTGGTTGCTAAGAATTGAACTCTGGACCTCTGGAAGAGCAGTCAGTGCTCTTAACCACTGAGCCATCTCTTCAGCCCCTTGACCTAACAATTTTTAAACACTGACTCCAATAGCCGGTCTAAGTTCTAGCTGAAAGAAAACTCAAAAACACAGCTATGGGTTCGCAAAGCATTGACAAGGTATTCTGCACATATAACTCACCACAAACATAGGTTAGAAACCACACACACACACACACACACACACACACACACGGGAACGCAGAAGAAAGTTTGAAGAAAATAAATATGTAAGTATTGTATTTAAATTTGCAAGTAGTATTTTTGGGGGGGTGAGATCCCTATGTAGCTGTTTATCACATAACTAAAACACTGGAACACACATCTTTTTCTTGAGTAAGACCATTTCTAGCTTGATAGTTATCCCAGCTGCTTCGAAGTGAGGATTCCTTGGCAATACTCATTCCAGCTTAAGTCTTATAACATTCCTGTTTTGCTATTTTATACGTCACGAATTTAGGTTAAGTTTAGCTTATGGTTTATAATTTATGAGTGAAGGTTAGCTGCAACCAACCCTTTACCACATGAAAGAGTAAGGAAATGGTGGTAGTATGTGTGGAAAGAATCTATTAATGAGCACTGGTGATGAGAGGAAAAATATGGGCAAAATTTCAACCTTCTCTGACTGAAAGATTTGTTGTATATAATTCATTGCAACTATATTATAGTAAGGATCTGGGTTATGGCCTTTTAATTTATAATGTGGGTCCTAGGTAACTCAAATTATCTTTATAATTAATATCATATCTAAATGTTTGGGTTGGGATCCTGAATAAAGAACTTCTGATAAGTGTTTTAAATTAAAATACTTAGCTGCATCTAATATTCTGTCTCTTGCTTCCAGAGTAAATTCCCACATATACTTGTAAGTAGTGGTTCTGATGCTTTGATCAGGTATTTGTGTATGAACGCTGAAGGTTTTGTTCCCCAATTGGTTCTTGATTGATAAATAAAGACGCCAGCATCTAATGGCTGAGTGGAAGAGGCAGGACTTCCAGGTTCCTGCAGGTGACCTAGGAGATTCAGGAGGAGGAAAGAGAATTCATCTTGCTTGAGAGGGAGGGAGAGAGAGAGTCACTGGCCATGTCAGATTTCAGGTGGAGTGCTCATTGGCTGGTTCCCCAGGTGGGAGCTTAGAAATGCAACTAAGCTGAGGACAGATGTAGGGTGTTGAGCAAGGAGTAAAGGAAAAGGCACACTAGCCACTGGAGGCTTAGAAAGCCCAGCTACTGAACCACACTAGCTGTGGGACGATTAGAAGAGCCAAACTGCTGAGTAATTATGAAGGTCAAAAAAGGTTAAAAATGAGCACTCATGCTCTCTCTCCCTCTCTCCCTTCCTCCCTCCCTCCCCCTCCCTCCCTCCCTCCCCTCTCTCTGTTTCATCCACGGATCCAAGGGAACCAGGACGGTGGCTGGAAGTGTAGTACACCTGGAGATGAAAGCAGGATAGTAGAAACTACATACAACATATATTGACTTGGCTTTTGCATAAGTTAACATAACATTTTTAGCTTTCTACCCCCTGTTTTATTAACAGGGGTGTGCTATTATATAACTGCTCACATTGACAGCCAAGAGAGATGATATGGGCAGGCATGAAGAGAGGCTTCTTTTTTTTTTTTTTTTTTTTGATATTTTATTTACATTTCCGATGATTCCCCTTTTCTTTAGAAACTCCGTGTCCCCTCCCCCTCCCCG
>CM052700.1:116075626-116099960 GCA_028551405.1 Uromys caudimaculatus | reverse complement strand
TGTGGGGCCCTGTGGCCCAAGCTGAGGTCTCCGGCCGTCCGAAGAGAGGCTTCTAATGGCTCCCTCAAACAGAGATTACAAGCCTCCAAGACAAACTGAGGGAGAGAGTCTCACAACAGGGATGACGGTGAGAACTCTGAACAACAGGGGTTTCATGTCCTATTCTAATAAATAGATTTGTCCCTTGCTCAAAAGACATGAGCACAAGAAGCAGAAGAGCACATGAGCACAAGAAGTCTGAATTAAATTGACTTTTTAAATTTGTTGACTCAGAGGACACAAGTCTTCATTTATTTTTCAGCTTCTCCTGTTCTATTCCTGGAAATTTCAAAGTCCTTTGCATATGATAGAGGAAATACCTGCTTCTCTATACACAATAGCGTTGGGGATGCTGGGTGTATTAACATGCTGTAACATCTCTAGTGCACCAAAAACCATTCTCCACCACACTCTACTGATTAGAGACCTGGCTTCTTACCTTATTGTTTAGCCTGCCAGTCACTGCTGAAGCCTTAACTCATCGTTCTCCTGCTCTTCACTTGGGCTGGCAAATGGCATTATCTAGTAACAGTTTTATAATCAAGACCTCCCAGACAGAAGCTGGGTACATAATAGAAGATTTCCATTTCCTTAGAGTCTAATTGCTTGCTACTTCTGGTACCATTTGTGATTTTCATCTGAGTACTAAACAGTAAACAGCAGAATCAGTTCACACAACTTTACATACGGACTGGGATATAGAAATGCATACTGAGCTTTCCAGGATCTGTGTGGGTCAAAGACCCCATGTGAGAAACTTCCTAGTCCTGAAGAGTGTCTAGTCAGAACACTTGTCACATCTCCATTACAATGTCACAGCCTTCATAAATGTGTTGCCACTGTGATTTGGGGGGCAAAATAAAATAATTATTGTCAGAAATCATCTAGAAAAGGTAAAAAACATGCAAGAGAGTTTTCTGGAAATGACCCATCATTTTGCATGGCCTGAAATGGGTGAGCTCTGAGATGAATGGTCACCAGAGACTCCATCCCAGGATTGCTTCTTGCTGCTGATAACTATTACATAACATAATGATTCCTGAGCATCAGCCCACCCTATTAGGCAAATTTCCTGCAGATCAGCATGAAGATATATTCTCAGGCAGTAATGTTGTATAGGTGAACTGATGATTTCACAATTTCTGATAATGATTTTATAAAACTCTTAAATTGATACACGGAATCCAAGACCCCTATAGAATAAAGATACAAACAGAGCTCTGGAAACCATCACATGCCGCAGGCCAATTGCACTAGGAGAAGAAAGCAGGCTTGCAACAGACTTGTGATTAAAGAAAAGCATTCATTCTAAGTCATGGCCAAGAATGAAGCCACAGGTGTGCACGATGATAAAGCAACCGAGGGAGCTTATGCTTTGTGGTGATTCAGCAAATACTTATGGGGCTTCGTGATGTGTACAAGGTATTGGACACTGAACCTCCCAGTCACAGCCTGCACACAAACAGACCCAGACATACAGACGAAGTGCAGGAGGTGGGACTATGCTAGGGCACGAGAAGGACTGGCTCACTAATTATAACCACCCTTTACTTTAATGTGCCAAAGGTGCATCTTATTTTCCCTAGTTTCTGTTCCCAACAAGCCTATGGATTGTCTCCTATCATTTATGAGGTATTACCCATGAAAAAACTAAGGTTAGGAGACATTAGGCAAAGTACTATATTGCAAAGACAGTTTTCAAACACAGGTCTGTCTGTCTACAGAGATGAAATGAATTAAATACTGACCAACTCCAAATCTGAGAGGAGATCATGTAAGACTATTGAGGAATGGGAAATTAGGGAATTGTAGAGAGACTTCAAGAGAGGCCAAGTTGGAACTAGTCAGTCCTGTGGGTTGGAGGGGCAGGATTTATGCTTACTAAAAACCCTATGGGAGAATTTGAACTTGTCACATTGTTTATGTGTGTGTGTGTTCATGTGTGTGCAGGTGCACATGAATATGTGGGTGTCAGGATCCTCAAGATCTTATATTTGCCTTTTACCTTCTTTTCTGTCTCTGAAAAGAGACACTCTTATTCCCATAGGGAACCTTTCCTCTGTGGGTCAGTGGGCGGGAACTTTTCAAGTGTAACTCATTGCATTCCCCATGGTAAGGAGTGATTGGTCCTTATTTACATACTGGAATCAATTACTCACAGTCTTGAATCTTATTTTATTGTTTAGCTTTGTTGCTAGTGGTGATGATTTATAATGCCTTAGAGATAGAGCAGACGGAGATTTCTACCTAAGTTCTTGTCACCATATGGGAGAAATTTCAGAAATCAGGCCGTGTGAGAATTGAATGTTTTTGCAGAGGGATGGCACCCACACTCATGGGGTGTGTGCAGCTTGCAGAGAGAGAATGAAAGAGAGAGAGAGAGAGAGAGAGAGAGAGAGAGAGAGAGAGAGAGGGAGGGAGAGAGAACTGGGATTTTGGACAGCATGTTTTGTGGATAAGCTTAATAGAATTAAAACAAGAAAATGGCCAAGAATTCTAGGAATTGGTCAGAACCCCCCCCCGAATATTCTTTATTCCCCTTGTCTTTGTGTGGGGTTTTCAGGATCTCATGGCATCAGATGTATGACAGGAATAGAAAACCTGCAAGGCTACTGATGTGGAGATGCCATTATCATTAAGCAAAGGACAGTTAGAAATTGTCTTCATGGACCACATTAGTTTCAGTTTATTTTAGTTTAGAACTTGTTTACTGTGAATAGTCAAATGGTCCTCCTGTACTACATTTCAGAGTGGCATAGGCCTCTACCCTTGTGCAGCTTGACACTTGCCTACAACTAGCTAGTCTACCTCCGCTTTATACTACCCACTGTGTGCAGGAGTGGGCAGAACATAATTCGAAGTTCTTTTCTTCTTTTGGGGTTTTTGGAAGTACTAGTTCTCTAATAGCTGGGCAATACTCATACAGTGTGCTCCCTCTGTGTTGTGCCTGGATCACACATCAATGCAAATACACACACACACACACACACACACACACACACTTATGTTTTGGTATATTTCTTTCAGCACTCTAGCTCTATGTTTAAGTCAGACATTGGAATCTTAGCAGAATCCATAAATAATTATCCTCTTTCCTATCTGAACTCAGGAGCTATTGAAGTATAGAAGGTGAGTTCAACCAGTCATCTTATAAAAGGAAGAATGACACCTACAAGTTGCAGCCACAGTGACCTCCCACATATACTGCCCCCTACCACTCTCCTCACCACAAGAGATAGTCAGGGCAGTGGGTTCAAGGCAGAGCTACAGAGTCAAAGTGTACCTAGCCTTTCACCAGGCAGTCACCACAGAGACAGAGGCTGTGGGGATAGACTCAGCTCCCAGGAAGAGGAAAGCAGGGCAGTCAGAGTTGGAGTTGACATGTTCTCCTTATAGACACAAGAGGCCTGGGCAAAGGAAATCCTCCCTGTTGGGAGATAGATTTTTATCTCCTTCATAACATTAACTCCTATCCCCTGCATATTAGCCATTTATGTTTTATTTTCCATGAGGAATTTTAAAGTACTCACTCAAGTAGTACTCCTGAAATTAACTATTTTAAACTCTTAACCTCTTATTTCTCAAATTTAGTTGAGTAATTTCATTTGCTTTTATGGGTAACTCATGAATTAGCATCATCTTCCTGGAGATGAAGAAGGCGTCCAGTGAGTTCAGCAGAGGAAGGAAGCTTTTTTGGCAGAAAAGGCTGAAGGAAACAACCAGGAGTGATTGCTTTCCTTTTGAAGTTGGAAAAGAGAGGAGTGTCCTATACTGTGGTTGGCTGGGATCTTCTCGATGGATGCTAGAAAGCCCTGGGCTTGCTTGTTTGTTTTAAAAATTGGTTTTCTTTCAACTTTGCTTTGATTATCTATCAGGAGTAACTCTATTACAGTATAGTCTGATCATCTTGGTCTAGTGTAGGAACTTAGTCTAAAGCCGTGGTCACCCATACGTGTCAAGCCATAGCACTCTATGGTAAGAGCACTCATTGGTGATTTGATGGTGCAGTGTCCAATACTGGCCATATTTTCACAGTGGATTATCCTGTTTGTTTTATGAGAGATTTTACTTTCACAGTAAATTTTGGGAAGACATCTTCCTAAGTGCCATACACACAACTGACCCCAGGTTACATCTAGGGTAAAACCGCTTGCCAAGAGGGTTTGAAGGTGTATAATCAATTCAGCTCCACCTATGGATTTGACTCCCCTAGGTGGAAGAAAAATGTTGTCAATTTGTTCTACAGATTTCAAAATAAAAGGCACCAATTCAAAAGGTATCAATCCAAGGGGTGACAGGAGTCTCCTTACATGTTTCTCTAAATTGTGGGTTGTACCTTGGTTTGATCTTTTCATGACATTGTACATATCTCTAATGATAAAAAAATTTTATGTGTGTGTGCACATGTACACTTGTGTCTCTCTGTGTGTATGTATAAATAAGAGAGATAGAAAGACTATCTTGTAACTAATCTAATAGAACATACTTAAAATTCAACATTTGAACCTTCCTCAAATGATATCTTTTATATACCCATTGGTTAACCGACAAATAGGAGAGAATCCATTGTAAAGTGAATCCTTTGCTTTTGGCAGAATCTCTTTGCTCTATTGTCATCAGAGCTGTCATCTTATTCAAAGTCCTTGGACTCCCTGGTTGTCAGCCTTCACACATGTCTTTGAAATGGCTTCAGCAATCATCTCTATGTTATCCCATTGCCGCCCCTACTTTGCATTGGTCTGATTCATTCATTCCTTAGCTGGGTTATAGGGTATGCTTTTCCCCTGTGGTACCCATGCTGTTAAGCTGCCTCTTACTCACTATTATCACAGTAGGATTCAAAACGCTCATTTGGTAAAGGCCTGTTGCTCTTGATGGAAGACAGAGCATTTAACAAATGAGCAGAGAGAGCATTTGAGAGTGGCTTTTAAAATAAGATCTGAAATCCATTTTGCCTGTATTAAAATAGTTTTCTTCGAGGATGAAAACGCCTGCTGGCAATCAGAGGCTTGTGTGACATTCAAGTCTACCCAGAGGAAGCAGCCAAGCAGAGAGGCTCACTGCTTCACAGATTTGCATTGTTCTGTTAACTTTCCTGTGCCAAAACACTCAGTTGCTCCCTTTCACCAACCTCTAAGGTCACAAGACAGTTCTCTCTTGATTCCTCAAACAAATACCCGTCTGATTCAGCGGAGTAAAAAGAGTTGCCAGCAGTCAATGCTTAGGAAGGGCAAGGCTGACTTTGCTTTATAAGCCAGTCTGATGAATCACCACATCCATGACTAATTGTGATGTTAAAATGTGCCCAGGAATATTGCCTGGTTTTTATATAAGGAAATTCTAAAGGAGACCCAGAGAAACAAGAAAGAGAGCATGACACTTGTGCACGAATGTGCATATGGCAAAATCATTCCAACGAACTTAGTAAGTCTCCTGCTCTGCGATAGGCAATCAAGTTCTAGAAAACGTGACGTTGGCATGGATATCAGTATGACTTTCTTCATAGCAGTTAAGTCTGTGAGCTCAGAAAAGATTTTCAAATCTTTTCTAAATCTCAGAAGGTTAAACCAAGACATGAACACAGACTGATAAAAAAGTCTAGTAAAAGCAATATACAGCAAACCAGTAGCCAACATCAAATTAAATGGAGAGAAACTCGAAGCAATCCCACTAAAATCAGGGACTAAACAAGGCTGCCTCTCTTTCCCTATCTATTCAATATAGTACTTGAAGTTCTAGCTAGAGCAATTAGAAAACAAAAGGAGGTCAAAGGGATACAAATTGGAAAGGAAGAAATCAAAATATCACTATTTGCAGGAGATATGATCATATACTTAAGTCACCCCAAAACCTCCACCAGAGAACTGCTACAGCTGATAAACAACTTCAGCAAAGTGGCCGGATATAAAATAACCTCAAACAAATCAGTAGCCTTCCCTTCACAATAGTCACAAACAATATAAAGTATCTTGGTGTGACTCTAATCAAACAATTGAAAGATCTGTATGACAAGAACTTCAAGTATCTGAAGAAATAAATCGAAGAAGACCCCAGAAGGTGGAAAGATCTCCCATGCTCATGGCTTGGCAGGATTAATATAGTAAAATGGCCATCTTGTTGAAAGCAATCTACATATTCAATGCAATCCCCATCAAAATTCCAACTCAATTCTTCATAGACTTAGAAAGAGCAATTCTCAAATTCATTTGGAATAACAAAAAACCCAGGACAGCAAAAACTATTCTCAACAACAAAAGAACGTTTGGGGGAATCAGCATCCCTGACCTCAAGCCGTACTATAGAGCAGTAGTGATTAAAAACTGCGTGATATTAGTACAGTGACAAGCAGGTAGATCAATGGAATAGAATTAAAGACCCAGAAATGAACCCACACACCTTTAGTCACTTGATCTTTGACAAAGGAGCTAAAACCATCCAGTGGAAAAAAGACAGCATTTTCAACAAATGGTGCTGGCTCAACTGGAGGTCAACATGTAGAAAAATGCGAATTGATCCATTCTTATCTCCCTGTACAAAGCTCAAGTCCAAGTGGATCAAGGACCTCCACATAAAACCAGATACACTGAATCTAATAGAAGAGAAAGTAGGAAAAAGTCTCAAACACGTGGGCACAGAGGAAAAGTTCCTGAACAGAACACCAGTGGCTTATGCTCTAAGATCAAGAATCGACAAATGAGACCTCATGAAATTACAAAGCTTCTGTAAGGCAAAGGACACTGTCAATAGGACAAAGTGGCAACCAACAGATTGGGAAAAGATCTTTACAAATCCTACATCTGATAGAGTGCTAATATCCAATATATACAAAAAACTCAAGAAGTTAAACTCCAGAGAACCAAATAACTCTATCAAAAAGTGGGGAACAGAGCTAAACAGAGAATTCTCAACTGAGGAAACTGGAAGGGCTGAGAAGCACCTAAAGAAATATTCAACATCCTTAGTCATCAGGGAAATGCAAATCAAAACAACCCTGAGATTCCACTTCACACCATTCAGAATGTCTAAGATCAAAAACTCAGGTGACAGCAGATGCTGGTGAGGATGTGGAGAAAAAGGACCACTCTTCCATTGCTGGTGGGATTGCAAGCTGGTACAACCACTCTGGAAATCAGTATGGCGGACCCTCAGAAAATTGGACATAATACTACCTGAGAACCCAGCTATACCACTCCTGGGCATATACCCAGAAGATGCTCCAACATGTAATAAGGACATATGCTCCACTATGTTCATAGCAGCAATATTTATAATAGCCAGAACCTGGAAACAACCCAGATGTCCCTCAACTGAGGAATGGATACAGAAAATGTGGTACATTTACACAATGGAATATTACTCAGCTAATAAAAACAATGACTTCATGAAATTTGCAGGCAAATGGATGGAACTTGAAAATATCATCCTGAGCAAGGTAACTCAGACACAAAAGAACAAACATGGTATGTACTCACTGATAAGCAGATATTAGCCCAAAAGTTCGGAACACCCATGATTCAATTCACAGCAACTGTTGGATTGAGTGTGTGGTCCCAGATGGAGGAGTTGGAGAAGGGACTGAAGGAGCTGAGGGAGTTTGCAGCCCCATGGGGAGGGAGCAACAATGTCAACTGGTCAGGCCCCCCCGGTGCTCCCAGAGATTGGACCACCAACCAAAGAATGCATATGGAGGGACCCATGGTGCTGGCCACATATGTGGCAGAGGAAGGTCTTGTTGGCCATCAGTGGGAGGAGAGGCCCTTGGGTCTGAGAGTGTTAGATGTCCCAGTATAGGGGAATGCCAGAGAGGGAAGATGGGAGTGGGTGGATGGGTGGAGGAATAACCTCATAGAGGCGGGGGGTGGGGATGGTATAGAGGATTTCCAAAGGGCAAACCTGGAAAGAGGAAAACATTTAAAGTGTAAATAAAGTATCAAAAAAAGAGGCTGATATTTATGTGTATAAAACATATGTGTTTATGTAAATATATGACTAGATAGAATATAAATGTAAATACGTGTGGACGCAAATATATACATGCATGTCTCAATAATATATATGCAATGGGCATACTTACATAAAAATCTATGCTTTCTTTGTATCATTACAAAGATATATTTATTAGTAAGAAAGACATGGTTCTATCATTGTTCTGAGACAAAGTCTTTCACTGCTTGAGACCCTCTTCTCATAATCTTCCATGTGCTGAGATTACAGATGTGTGCTGCTCTGCCCAACAAGAAAAACACAGTTCTTTCCATTAATTATGTTGTCTGTTGTGAAAGACAACACACAAAGGGAAAACTCCAGGACAAGGCAACACAGTCAATGACGGAATCTGCTGAGAGAACCTGGACATCTTGGAAGGAGGAAGGAGAAAGATTTGATCAATTGAGAAATGAGCTAATGTGTCTTCTAAGACTTGTAGCAGTCAAGTGTTATGGCAGAGAAAGAAAGTTGGAGCGGTAAGTGTCAGGATTCTCAGATAGCATAAACCAAACAGCTAGAATAGCCCTGCCTCTATTGATGAACTTGATGAACTACTGTGAAAATTTTAGCAAATAGAGTCTAACAATGAATCGAAAGAATAACACATGATGAAAATGTAGTCCATCTAAATGCAAAAAAAATCTATAGAAAATTGAAGTATGGTTTTAAGAAAAAAATAAGACAAATAAAATAAATGAAAATTGGGTCAGTCATTCATATTTTTAAAACACGATCATATTGGCACAGAAAAAACATTGGCCAAATTCTGCATTTCTTTATGGTAGAAAGCACCCATTCTGGCAATCTAGGACAGAAGTAAACTTCCTTAATCTTGTCAAGGATTCTGTTTACAACAAACAGTAGAGAAGTCTGTTGGTTACCTTAGTTAATGAAATGCTGTGCCCTGATATCAGGAACTCAACAAACATCAAACAAGGATGTTGCTGCTGATCCTGATACTCTCTAAGTAAGGAGCATACCAACGAGTCTCTAAGGATCTACAAGTGTCCCAAGAGCTAGTGAATGACTTTGGCAAACTTTCATAATAAAAGCTCACTGTGTGCATGCTAGTCCTAGTTCTAAATTCTTGAACTTTATGATGAAAAATCAGAAGTTTAAAGTTCATAATAGTTCAACTTAGACTTAAATGTCCTAACCATATGATTTCTTTAGATAGGAAACTAACAAAATGAATGTATGAGAAAATAGAAAATAAAAAATATTAAAGAAGGATAAACAACAAAATATGCTTGTAAAACACTTATAGAAATTGAAGATAATGTGCAATAAAAAATACACTGGCCTGGGGAAATGGCTCAGGTTGTAATATTCTTCTCACACAAGCACAAAGGCTTGAGCTAGAACCCAGAACCCACATTAAAAAGCCAGACATAACTCCACACTCGTGATCTCAGCCCTGGGAAGGTGGAGACATTCAGAACCTTGGGCTTCATTGGTGGGCCAGCCTAGACTAATCAGTAAGTTCTAAGCCAACAGTGGGATACTTTTTCTGAAAAGCTATGGTGGGTGTTTCCTAAGGAATTACACCCAAAGATTAATGTAGGCCCTCCACATGCACACAGGTGTACATACACCTGCAGCCCATACCTGCACATGAACTTGGGTGAGCACAAAGAAAGATGTGTCATCAGGCTGTGGATATTGTTAAATGGTGGTAGAGTATGATGTGTTCAGTAGCTTTGAAGTTCTAGGTTTGATTCCCAGCATTGAAAAACAAGGTATATCATTTATACCATGCACCTAGATAAGCTTACATAGCTCCCAAATAGTACCCGCTCCCATCACTGAGACTTTAGGGTCTTCTAATTAACTCATAATCCATTAGGTCTCTCTTAGCACCACTCTGGATTCACCTAATCAATCAGCAAACCAAGACGCAAAGTGCCTTATAATCTCACCTTTTATCTACACACAAAGTTCCCATGAAAAGTCTACTTCTATCTTTTTTATTTAAAGTATTTCCTGGTATTGAGCTGCTGATAGATTGCCTGTATCCTTTCTCAATCTGACAAATTAATATTAAAAGCTAATTAGAGATAACAAGACTCTTAGTATTATTTAGGCCAATAGAAATAAATATAGAAGCTCTATCTACAATCCAGGTGAAAGGAGACCATG
This sequence comes from Uromys caudimaculatus, assembly GCA_028551405.1. Taxonomy (NCBI): domain Eukaryota; kingdom Metazoa; phylum Chordata; class Mammalia; order Rodentia; family Muridae; genus Uromys; species Uromys caudimaculatus. The sequence goes on along the minus strand of CM052700.1, from coordinate 116,089,796 downwards.
ATATTGGCTCATGTGATAATGGTAAAGGTGGCAGGGACTATGTTGGTATATATCTAGGAAGCAGAGATGGTAATTATTGATAATAAACAGAAAATAATAGAAAAGTGAATATGAGGTTAACCTCAAAGTGGTCAATTTTGTCTGGTGACTAGGAGATCACAATATATTCAATTTTCTGAGACAGGGGATATTTTAGGAAGAAAAATTCCACCCCCAAAACTGAGAGTCCTATTATGGTAAGTTTGCTGTTCCTTTCTATGTCTTTTAAATTAGGAAGACATAAGACATTAGCAAATATATATATATATATATATATATATATATATATATATATATATATATATATATATACACACATTTATATATTTATATATATGTATGTATTTCATGGAAATGTCAGTGTTGGAGATTTAGAGTCATCTGTATACAAAGATATTTAAGACCAAAGTGCTGAACAAAGGTGAAGAGGAGAGAGAGAGAGAGAGAGACAGACAGAAAGATAGACACACAAAGAGAAATAGAGATAGAGACAGAGACAGAAGGGAGAGAAAGAAGATGTGAGAGATGAGAGAGAGAGAGAGAGAGAGAGAGAGAGAGAGAGAGAGAGAGAGAGAGAGAGAACAACTAATTGCTGCAGTCCAGTGCTTGGTGGTAAAAGAGACAAACCGGTCTCTGCACTAGGGCCCAGCAGTAGTTGAGCCAAGGGTGAAGAATGACTTGGAATTTAGCAATGGACTGAGCAGCCTTGACAAGAAAAGTCTCCCCACAATTGCTAGAAGAGGACAGCCTAGCAAAGGAAGAGTCGAGATGTAAAGGAGGACAAAAGAATGTGGTGGCTGAGGAAGAAACAAAGGGAGGCAAGGCTGGTTGGAGTGACTTGGGAGATAATGCTACAGGCTAAATGACAGAAGTGGCCCGGGAAAGATGGAAAATCTGAGAGTCCCTACTCCATTTGTTCTTGTCTTCCATGTACATCAGTTGATGAGTGATGAATGAACCCTCTGAATTAGTCAGAGGGTCAAAAAAGGTCAAACATGCTTAACTGTAATACCCATTTTATTTATATTTGCTTACCTTAATAAAATTGTTAATACATGGAAAGAAGTGCTTAATTTTGGAACATATCATAATCATGCACTTATTCAGTGAACTTTATGGATCACATTTGACATTGTACTACATAACAACCAGCTCTAGTTACACTCTCGTACATCCACGTTAGAATGTAACACACGTAGATTACCATCAACACAAATGCTACTTACCAGATAATGATCCCCCTGTGTCCGGAGCTCACTCACAAATTGACATTTGGGCTCTATCACTACTTGCATTATAGCTGTCTGATTAAGTAAAAACAGGGTGTTATTTTAAGAAAAATATGTAGCCAGGATTCATTATGCACTTATCCACCATCAAAACCAAAATCCAGGACGGAATTAAAAACAGAAAGTGTAAAAGTAGGGTGAAGCTTCACAGCTTCCATAGCAAGTACCGACTCGGACTATATGAAAGTTGATGGAATGGACAGACTTTGGGTCTGGTTGATTTGGTTGTGTGATATTTTTATTTATCTTTTTATGATAAAAATGTATACATTTTAAAAAGTAATGTCAATACAGGCAAAAAAAGAGAAGCCTGATTTCCTTAGTGGGAATAATTCATTGATCCAAATAATCCATTGACAAGATAGAGTGGCTGGCACTTCCAGTATCCAGTCCATATACTGATGCTACTAGAGTTCACGGTGCATGCTTACTGTCTCATGCATTCACCACAGTGGTTCCGTTTGAGGGCTGCACTGTGATTAGCCTGTATCAGAAACCAGTGGGTTCCAAACCACTGCAGTAGGTTAGTGATGTGCTGTCCAGCTGGTGAGCTGTACAACTGAAATCTGAAGCCATGCTTTCCACAGTCAGGGTGCAAGACCTCTCGGACTAGCAAGCTGGTGAAGAAAGGAGAAGATGTGGAGGTCTAATCACACAGAAAGGTAAACTAAACTGCATAGAAAACAGAGTAATGAATGGGCATTAAAATGTTAGATTGAAAGATTGCTTTGATGTAGTAGAATATTCTCTAATGAAAGATTTAGATAAAGTCTATTTAAGAAGGTAAATGCAACATACTCCAATTTGAATTTGGAGACAGACTATGTATCCAGTATTTGTAAGAGGAAGGCCAAAAGTCGAGAATTCTAAAAGCAACTTTATGAGGCCGACAGAATTCCTTTGGGACTTGATATTAAACTATTTTCAGTAGGGAGCAAATATTTTGTCCAAAATGCTAAGAAACGCTTTTTGAAACATCTCCTAATAGGGTCATACATGGTCTATTGAAAACCACAGAAGCCAGTTTGCCTGTACTACTGATAGAGTTAGGGTACATGAGAAACTGGTGGACACTACTCTTAGTAGTTTTCTAACTAAACAATAGTTTAGCTTGTATCAATGAATAGAAATATTACAAAACTTATTTGAGAAAATATACTTTTTAGAAGCTATGGAGAGAGCTCAATTGGTAGCATGCTTAACATAAACCCTGAAGATCTCAGCATAGTCCTTTGCTACGCATAAATGCCCAGCATCTTCTGGGATTGTCACCTCAGTGCTGCGAAGTGGAGGGGGTTCCCTGGGGTTCACTCTCTGAATCAATGGGCAGTGTTCTGATAAAACTCTGCTTCAATAATCAAAACGGGGACTTGTGAGATGGCTCAATCAGTGAAGAACTTGCCATGCAAGTGTGAGGACCTGGGTTTGAATCCCCAGTACCCATGTGAAAAGCTGGATGCTGAAGCACATGCCTACAATTCCAGCATGGTAAATGGGGAGTGGGAAATCCCCCCAACTCACTGGCCAACAACCTGTGCTGAATCCATGAGCTCCATGAGTCCCTGATATGCATGTGTGTGTGTGTGTGTGTGTGTGTGTGTGTGTGTGTGTGTGTGTGTGTGTGTGAGAGAGAGAGAGAGAGAGAGAGAGAGAGAGAGAGAGAGAGAACATCTGATATCAACTTTTAGCCTCCATATAAATTCACTCACACATGTACCTTAATACATATGTGAGCACACACACACACACATACACACACACACACACACACACGCACACAAAACATGCACACATTCCAGTGCACATGAAAATGAAAAGAAAACCGAATTACATTTTTAACCTTAACTCATTAGGATTACAATTTGTTACAAAGGTTAGCATTTTCTTCTGTGTTAATTGAAACTGACTCTTAACTTTCATAAATCTTAATGTTCCCTGGAGAAGTGAGTGAATTAAGAGCCAAACTTAACTATTACTCTTTTTACTAAATAAAAACAATTCCAGGACCTGTAATAAGACACAAGCAGCCAAACTGTTTGCGGTACTCTTGCAATTGGGAATATGGAATTACCAAGTCCAAACCTGTGAAACAAATGGAATAGCTTTCTACCTGTAGTAGGTACAAGAGTAGATGGGCTAACTATAAGCAAATAGTAACTGATAATCCTCTGATTCATCAGAAAAACAAACTTTACCATTTTGAGTCAAATCTAAAGCAAGTACTTATTAAATATTAAATACTGACCAAGAGATGGAATTTGGTCAGGACCCATTCTCCAGGGATTTCCTAGCTGGAATGATCTCATCCACGTGTTGCAGGAGCTTATGAGGACAAACCAATAGGCTACCGTACTTTTGCACAAGGCTTTCTTATTTCCTAAGGACTATAATTCCCAGCATTCCAGGAACTTACCTCATTCTTGGGTCTTACAGGTTAATTTTTGGGCAAAACAGTAACATCATCCACCTTCTCTTTCATAGGTTACCTTTTCCATCAAAGCTATGCACACACATAAGTTGGGGGTGTATAGTGTCTGCTCTCTGATTTTCTCGCTGCATAAACCCTGATATTTTCAGCTTAGTGAAAATTAAAATTGCCATGTCTTCTCTCTGCAGTGTTTTATTTTAATCTTTGTTTACAACCTTCTTGGGAAACATTTTCACTCCATTGCCCCCGCCCACTTCCTTTACTTACATTTCAGGTACTGGAGATTAGTGTTAGAAAAGGTGTTACTTAGAGGGGTACCCTTGAGAAGCCTATTATGCAGCTCAAGTGACACAAATATATGCATAGAGACACATGACTAGTCCCCAAAATATACTACAATACATTGCACAAAATAAATAAATCTGGAGTACTTATATCACAGAATCTCAGTACTGGGTGGCCCCCTTAATTTTATTATTCTCTTTTCTCCTGCTCCAGACAATAATGTTCTCCATAAAAGCACTGACAGATGGTCGATAGCTTACACTGCTAGTTGGATTTTCTTATTAAAATGGCTAGATTTCAGAATCTAGCTTCTTGGCAAGGTATTTTTCAACAGCAGAAATGCATCTGCTCAACCCCAAAATAAACATTCTCAGAGGAATCAAGAATAGTCTATAAGACACTAGCCCTTCTTAGGATGCTGATAGGCATGAATTTCAAGTTAATTATGCCTTGATGGTGGTGAGGTCCTTTGTTCCATGTTAAGAGGCAATTAACATGTTGGTGATGCTCCAAACTATGAAAAGGGGCTGTGTGTAGCCCAACATTCAGTTTTGTGGGACAATTCCATTTCATAATGTTAAATGAATAATTTTACATACATGAAATCTATCATGCTCAGACATGACATGTGATGGAATAAGGCCAAGTACAACCTACAATAGGGCCTATGAGGCATGCTCTGAACTCTAGGTGCACTGGCATTCTTAGTTTGTGATTTGAGATAGTGAACTCAGCCAAAAATTAGGACAAAATAATTTGTGATCATCGTCTATCAGCATTAGTTTTTGTATCTATCTATATAAAACAATTTACTTGCAATACATCTGTAATTCTAATAATATTGTAAATTTTTATTTTCATATACCCTCATTAACTTCCAATGTTATCAAATAGAAAATATTACTTCATATTTCTAATAAGATTTGTTAAAATAACATGTGTTCATTTGAGCATGTAATAGGGAAATATTCTATCAAACACTTAAAATAATTCATACTACGATCTAGAAATAAAGCAGAAGCCATTTAAAACATAGTATTACAATGATGCTGTGCTTATGAAGCATGTGGTCATTTACCACAGAGATTAGTTTCAACAAGAGACCTTATGCTACACTGTTCACAAAATATTTACACAAAACAAATTTCACACAACTTAGATTATTTTATAAAAATATCCAGTTTTGATAGGTTTTCCTGTGGTCCTGATTCAAACTCAAAATTCTCTGTTCTCACTTCTTATCTCACTAACTCCTTTTGAGAGAGAGAGAGAGAGAGAGAGAGAGAGAGAGAGAGAGAGAGAGAGAGAAGAGGAGGAGGAGGAGGAGGAGGAGGAGGAGGAGGAGGAAGGGCTTCATACAAGGTTTTAGATTTTCATGGTTCTTGCAAGACTTTTGGATATTTCAAGTGTAAGCTAACTGGAAACACATGAGTTGACTTCTGTTTAAAATTTATTGTCGGGGTGAAAGGGCATGGCAAACTGCAATGGTTTTACAACAGCAACAAATTTCCCCCCAATTCATTATTGTTCTACTTTCATTCTGTGGCTGAGACAAAACACTCTGACCAGAAGCAACTTGGAGATGAAATGATTTATTTGACTCACACATTCTGTAGGTCACAATCCATCATTGAGGGAAGTCAGGGCAGGAACCAGATAACAGGAACCATGGAGGAACACTCCTTGTTGCCTCACTCTCTGCTTAGCTGGATTTTTTTCCAAGTTCAGGACTAGGAGCCTAGGAATGGTGTCACTCACAGTGGACTAGGCCATCCTACATGGATTAATAATCAGGCAATTCTCCATAGATCTTCCTGCAAACTAATCTGATCCAGTCAATTCCTCAATCAAGATTTCTCTCAGATGACTCTCAGTTAGCAAGGATAATTAAACTTAAAGGGGAGATATGTGGCAGAGACTCAAGATAGGAAACATGCCTGTTTACCTTATCTAGTGGTTTTGGTCTCCTGTATAAATTAGTGCTTTGTTCAATACCTATCTTAATTTAGATCCTCAGCTATGATGATTTTTAGGTTAAATGGGAACCTTGAATGAGAACTATGATTATTTTCCTCATACTTCCAATTCATTCTGAGATGAACTGTGAAAACTCTTTTATTGAAAGAAGTGTTTATTGCCGGGCAATGGTGGTGCACGCCTTTAATCCCAGCACTTGGGAGGCAGAGGCAGGTGGATTTCTGAGTTCGAGGCCAGCCTGGTCTACAGAGTGAGTTCCAGGACAGCCAGGGCTACACAGAGAAACCCAGTCTCAAAAAACCAAAAAAAAAAAAAAAAAAGAAAGTAGTGTTTATTATACCCCTTTCATCACTATCATCCTTTTATTATTCTCAATTCAATATCCAACATTCTGATCTATATTTTCAACAATTCATAAGGCACATGCATAGTACACATAAACCATGCATGTCTGCCAAGAGCAAACTGCCTTCCTTGTATGAAGCTCCTGTGGCAGATACTTCATAGTTCTTTACTTGCAGAAAGGAATTTGAGCAGGAAGGAAAAGATTTGTAGCAGTCCAAATGAGAAATTGTGACAAACTCAGCCAAAAAAAAAAAAAAAAAATGAAATAAGACAAGGAAGAATGGAATCATACAGGAAATGGCTAAGATGCAAAACTGCAGGATTTGGTAATTGCCTGGCTTTGGGAAATAATAATGAATTTCACTAGAAATGACCTGTGTGGTATAAAGGATGTACATGACAAAGAAATAATGCTCTTCAGGCTTGTACATTTGTTTTATGTGTAGGGTCACATTTTGCCACAAATGCAGTAGTTTAAAATGCTCTGCCTTCCCTGTCTTGCAGTGGACACTACATATTTATGTATGCAAATTTATATCTGGTACTGGACAACTGTGGTCTCTGTGGGAGACCATAGACTGTAAACAAACTGTCAACTTGGGTTTCAGTCTCATCTGGGAGACTGACCGGAGAAGATAAAGTTGCCTGCTTTTTTGAGAATTAATTTCTTTGTGAAGTAGGACCAAAGGTCTGGATTTTTCACTCATTTCTGACTGAAAGAAACACTTAGGTCTTTGGTGTAGTTACTTGGCACTTGAATTCATACACTATATGGTGATTTTCTTTGCCAAGACTGGTAGGAGAGTCTCTAGTTATGGTGTGCTAACATAAAGTCTTGTACACTTAAGTCCATGACACTAGGAAGATGACTCAGTGAGTTAAGTACTTGCTGCACAAGAATGAGACTGGAGTTGAGATCCTTAGCCCTGACATAAAAAAGCCAGGCATGTTCCTATAGTCTCTGTGCTGGGGAGGCAGATACAGGGGGACTAACTGGTCAACCAGTCCAGCCAAAAGAGTGAGATCTAAGTTTGATGAGACACCCTATTCTCCCAAAAATAAGGTAAAAGAAGACTCAGAGGAAAATACCAGAACTTGAGCTCTGGCCTCTACATGCATAGTACATGCATACTCACGGAGGGTGTGCACTGCACACATATGTATACAGATACAATATTAACTCATATGAAAGTCTGAAACGCCATCATCTTTTCTATATTTTATTGGTTCTTAGTAAGCCACAGAATCTGCCTACATTTAAGGAAAGAGTACTAAACAGAAGTTGAGATCCACTGGGGATTGGCTTTTGGTGTCAATCAGAGTCTGCATGTGTTGTAATTGAGGCTGTGAGGAGTCAACTAAGAAAGAAGTCTTCTACAGTTATAAATGGGCTAGGGTATAGCTAGAATATATTCTCCTTAGTGAAGTTTTAGTAACAATTGAATTAAATTTAATTTAAAAAATAACTTGATAAGATCGAACTAAACTAATACATGGTCATAATATTTCTTCATCCTGCTGGCATTTGACTATAGAAGTGAGGCATTACTATGACAGCAGAAGGAAGATAGCAAATAGCATTTTTCAGGTAATTATGAAAACAAAACCTAGAAAGATGCATACCATGGCATGCCTCACACAGGGCTAGAAAGCTTGCAGATGGATTTTTATCTCTTAGAGCCAAAGATAAAAGAAATTTATTTCACTCTTCCATAAATCTTCAAAGCACATAAATTATCAGCCCCAATCAACTATCTCTTGGAAGAAGCATAACTCCTACTACACCGCAGCTTGTGAGCCAGTTTCCACCTAACATTCAGCTGTTAGTTTCCATTAGCTTTCTCAAAATTGTGACCTTTGTATGGCATTTGGAAAAATGAAAGGAGATTTAGATGCAGAGACCAGTGCCTCTTAATGTTCCAAGTGCTGCCACGTTAACAGCCTCTGCTACCATCTTATCTTATGCATAAGTGGCAAAATGGAATGAGTATAAGTCAGCTATATCCAGGGTTACATGGTCAAGTCCGCCAACAGGTTAGTAAAATCCTCTGTGTGCAGTTCACAGCCTGGTTTCTCTTGGGGTTTGAGCCAGCAGTCATTGCAGTTCTTAAAAGCAAGAGGTAGAAGAGTGGTCCACCATCTCCCATGCCAAACAAAAAACAAACAAACAAACAAAAAAAAAAAACAGGCCTTAAACCCCTTCAAAAGTGTGTCTCTGAGCACATTGGGTGGAGTCGCTTATATGCTCACAGGTTTTTGCTTCATAGCTGTATCTTTGAGTTGTAGTCATTAAAGTTTAGAAGGCAAACCAAACCCTGAGGGAATATCTGGAACATCAATGATAAAGACTGCCAGCTTGTGTCAAGTTGACAGAAAAGCCAGTCAGCACAAAGGCAAATGACACAAATGCATAAAGTAAGTCTTTTTAAGATGATTGCCTAGAAGAGCAGCCATATTTGTAGCTCATCTAATCAATTTACTTGAGATAAATTTGATGAGACAGGGATAATGCAGAACCCCGGAATTACTTTCATTTAAAGGATGTGTTTGTGGAGGTAAACACATGGACCACCTTGACAAGACTTCACTGTGAGTCCATGTGTTGCTCTCTTGAATACATACAGACAATGAGTTGTGAAAGAACTTCAGGTTGATGAAGACACGCTAGTTAATTCACACTCATCAGAGTGTGGGAGAGAATGTTGTGCTCATGTGTGAAAAGATAAAACTGTGGGATTGCATTATGAGAAAGGTATGTCACATTCCAAGAGATTGGAACTTTCACTAGATTTTATATCCAGAATTAATAGTACACCTTGTGGTCTCTGATGGCTTAAGATTATAGTATTCCATTGAGTGTTCAAACTGCTTCTTTTACCTGCATTTAAGAATCAACCAACAACCAATGTAACAACCAATCTTATTTACCTTGGCTTTTCCATGAAATCAACATCTATAACCTAAGCTAATGTATAGCCATAATCTTGTTATGTACTCCACAGTGCTCCAAACCCAGATTAATGCATGCTTGTTTGTATGTTATGACAATCATTTGCTGAAAACTGAAAATAGGCTAAAAGCAGCCTTATAAAATAGATATCTACCATAAACTCTGGAAACAGTGTCTGGGTATTGCTTGATCGCATTTGTTATCTGGGTCGGTTGGAGCCAGTAACTTAATCCATTGTAAAATATTATTAAAGCTTTCTATAACATATATCTATTTCCCTCCCCATGTGATGTTTTCTGTGTCATTCAATAAATAAAGCCATTTGTTAGAGAGAAACACAATGACATTCTCACAGAGACAGAGACAGAGATCCACAAGATGGCCTTCAGGCAAGTACAGACTCAGACTCACAAAACTGACAGAGAAGGGCAGTGGAAGACACAGACACAGACACAGGAAGGGAGAAGTCTCATAGAACTAAAGTCTGAACTTGGTCTTGGTCAAATAACACAAAGTGTCAGTCCTCTGATTTCTGTCTTTATTGGTCACTCAAAGTTTATTATTAATTCATTCAAACCAATGCATTTTGGTGCCTCGTGTGAGGAATCTCTAATGTATTAAATCTACCCATAAGACAATATTTTAATTAGAGTTTCAAGAATGAAACACTGTAATCATGACATATTTACAAGTACTAAAAGATAAAGTAGATTTCCTGTATGCTAGGCTATACCCCTATCCCCAACCAACGTACCAGTCTTCTTCACAAGACCAAGTCAATTCCGTTGAAACTAGGTTATCTAACCCAGGAATGAGTTACTAAGACAGTGGGGCAGGTACAAAGTAAGCCCATGAAACTTATATCAATTGGATATTGTTAGCCATTTCAATCATAAGCATGATTCAAATGAATTTTCATTAGAAAACTATTCTGTGACTGACTGGTTTAGAACACACTGGTGCTCTTCTGGAAGACTGAGTTTGGTTTCCAGGATCCACATCAGGTGGCTCATAATTGTCTGTCACTCCAACTTCTGATGATCTGATACCCTCTCCTGGATTCTACAAGTGCCACACCACACACACACACACACACACACACACACACACACACACACACACACACATACACACACACACACGAATGAATACATAAGATAACTTCTCCCTTCAAGACTGAGGGAGCTATGCAGAGAAGAAGGTGGAAATACTATAAGAACCAGAGGGCATGGATGGCTCAAGGAAACAGTGTCTTCCAGACACAGCCTGATTTACCTATGAATTCAGAGACAAGGGTAGCATATACAAGGCCTGTACCACTTCAAGCCAGTTTGGATCCCAGTACTAAGAGAGAGAAATGCACAAAGGCTCCTACCCCTAACCAAAAAGCTATTGCAATTGGTACCCACTTGCAAAGGAAAAATTAGCCTTCTTCAATGGTCTTCCTGGTATAGTCACTACACTTCAGGGCGAGGCCCATGCCCAGAAGTGGATAGCCAACACAAAAATGAACGCAGTGGTAGTGTTGCAGACTTTTTGTCTCAAATTGCTTTGTCTGAGCTTTTTTTTTTTTTTTTTTGTCTAATTTGGTTTTTACTTGTATGTTTTGGTTTCCTTTTGTTTGTTAGTTTGTTTGCATGTATGTATGTTTATTTTTTTGTTTTGTTTTGTTGTTTGTTTTGTTTGTTTTTTTAAAGAGAGAAAGAAATATCATGGAGTTGAATGGGGGACATGGGGAGGAACTGGGAGAAGTTGGGAGAGCAGGAAAGCATGACCAGACTATATTGTATGAATTTTTCAATAAAATAGTAAATTCTAAATATAGAAAAATTTGTACTGTTTTCTCTTCCTTTTCTTTCAACTTATATTCTAATTTTTAATAAAGTTGCATTCAGAGTTGCAAAGATAGTATTATTAATATTGCTCATGCAATTGAAAATAATCAACAATATAATTGTTCTACGCTGTTGCAATAGTTATTGGTAGTTTGCTTTTTCTCAAGGCCCCTATGGAAGAAATAAACCTTGATTTCTCACTTCCTTTGATGGGATGTATTTTACCATGTCAACTAAATGCTAAGCTGGTTCCAGATCCTAACACACCCCTTCGTGTCACTGAGATCAAAACAATCATTTCAGGTTTTAAGTTAAACCACATTTGAGTTACCTATGCTGGGTGCCCTCAGAAAGTTCCCATTCCTGCAGAGTAATTGTCAAGAAGGAATCTTAGTAAGAGTTTGGCTAGACACTCGCAGGTCCTAAACTAAACGACAATATTCAAACTGAAAGTTTATCCTTTAAAACAGTGTGGATTGTTTCTCTTGGATCAAGATTGCCTGATCTGGGGGAAAGGGCAGGGAGAGGAGGAAGGAAGAGGGACTGCCTCTCTATGAACTGATAACAGGGTTGCTAATATCACAGTTATCAAATGCCTTTGCACTTAACTTGTTTAGAACTAAATGTGGAAAAAAATGCCAGGAGTGAGTCACCACATTGTGTCCACTCGGTCTTGGCAGGTCACCTTGTTCTAGTGAACACAACATCTGTATGGGAAGAGCCAAACGTGTCCAAGTCTCTTCAGATGTTCATACCTATGTCAGGTGAGCCACGAGGAAGGAAATATTCTGTAACTGGAGTTGTTGGCAAAGGAAAATGAAATGTGTTCAAATGAAGTCGTAAGTTTTCTTGTGATTGTAGAACCTTGAAGCTAGTAGGGAAAGAAAATGTGCTCTAAAATACCTGTTTATGGAAGCGTTCCTTTGGGAACGTCTATGGCTCCTACCACTATCTACCTTTGGGTTGTTTTTGCTATCTTTGTTTTTTGAAAGATGCTCACTATGCAGCCCAAACTGGTCTCAACACTACATTTCTTCTGCCCCAGTCTCCAAAGGCTGTGATTACAGGCCTGTCTAACCACACCTGGCTCAAAACTTTAACTGAGAGGAATCAGCATGGTGGAAAAGGCTATTGATTAGGACTGGCCAATCTCCTTTATATATTCATATAGGAAATAAAGTCACAGAATTTTAATAAGCTACACTTCCTATTCTATTGTCCTGTATCCATCTCACTCTGTCACATTGTAATGTCTAAACAGATAGTCAATATAGGAACAAACAGATAGTAGGTCTCAGGAGTGTGGTGGTTATAATCACCTAAAAGTCTCCACTACAAACTATCTTAGCCTTAAGTCAGCAGACACTTTTTATAGCACCGATAAATACAAGGGCCTAGGGCCCAGACCACATGGTACTTCATAAAAGACAACCATGTATGTCAGGAATGACAATTCTCTCTGTTTAAGAAAGCCATTTTGCTTGTCTTCTAACTTGTTTTAGTTTGAACAGCTATTCCTTCAACAGTCTCTTCTGTGATATGCGTTTAGATGACGTATTGTTCAATTTGAATAGGACTTTGGGTTGAAAGGTTATAGCTGAAGCAATCACAGGCATTTCCTGTTTGTAGTATCTCCCTTTCCCTCTTAGGCATGTGTTTTTTCCATTTTCCAAAGCTGCCTGTGTGTTTAAATGACATTCAATCACACACACACACACACGCACATACACACCCACATGCACACACGCACCTGCACACATCTTAGTTATCAGTGTGGGACTGGAGAAAAATTCTATAAATGGACTTGTTTCATGTGCTGTGGTTAAGGAACAAAAATTCATAAAGATCTTGAACTGTTAAGAATAGATTCTCAGACAAATAGATTTGCCAATATCCAAAGAGGAAAAAGAGCTACACAGGCCCCAGGCTGCAGTCCATTGACAAATGATTCCACAAAAGCATAATAAAATAGCTACCAACATCATAGCACCCATCAAGACAAGAAATATCAGGAGGCCTAATTAGCCCTGAAGTAATTTTGATTGTTTTCTTTGTGAGTGGTATGCTTATGTTCCCTCTAGAATGTCACAAGGTGACACTGTCCTATAAAGAAGATGTGGTGGGCCAACCCAGAACAAATTACTTTTAGTATCATTACAAAGTATCATTATTTTAAAAGAGAAGGATATTAGAAGTTATTCCCTTGCCCTGCCCACTGCTACTTACCCTTTCCCTGGTTTGTGTTATGAGTGTACATTTTTTCTTTTACTTACATGCTGACTGACATACTTACTCTCATATTTTCTGTCACATTTAACTAGTGTTGATTGTTTCCACTTCCAGGTACTCAGGCATGCATATGGCTCCCATATCTCTTAATGTCCTGAGTTTTGCTTTCTGTGCATGCACGTGGGTACAAGCATTTTCATCCTTTGACTCTTCTGTAGTTTATGCTCTTCTTTGCTCCATAATAGATGACGGCTTTTTTTTTCTTGTCTTAACATCAGGCCCTGCATGCTGTCTCAATGCAGCCTCCCCACTTACCCCATAGTCCCTTCTCTGTAGAAACCTTAATTTCTCATAAGCAAAGCCTATTTTTACTACTCAGGGCATAGAACTGCTTCGTCCTTTAAGAACAGTGCCCCTGGGAGAGCAATGCTTTCCCTAGAGTTAATTTTAGGAACTGGATCCTATTTACAGGTTACTGTGTATCTATAAGTAATCTTTCAAATCTCTTCTGAACATGATTCATTGGTGCTAGAAAATAAAGGTTGACACTGTCTTTGTTTCAGATGTTTTATCTGCCATATAAATATGCGCCATCCTTGCTATGCTGTTGTAGTCTTCAAATGATCCAAAATTTCACTGAGTCAGTGTAGCTAGGGTTAGTTCTCACTTATCTCAGTGTAGCTAGGGTTAGTTCTCACTTATCTCAGTGTAGCTAGGGTTAGTTCTCACTTATCTCAGTGTAGCTAGGGTTAGTTCTCACTTATCTCAGTGTAGCTAGGGTTAGTTCTCACTT
>CM052700.1:116072141-116075126 GCA_028551405.1 Uromys caudimaculatus | reverse complement strand
TTTATGTTCTTACCCTTGCCTTTTGCCATCTTGTTGACTCTGATGTTAGCTGATCTTACTCTGTCCAGTTGTGGCTTGCCCCTCCTGCAGATCTCTGTGTCAGTACTCCTTGAAGACCAGCTCTCTCTGAGAGATGTTTGGGTTTGGAGAGCTGTCCCTCAGGGTCCGCTCTGGGGTGCAGAATGGAATCAGAAGGATCTTGTCCCCAGCTGTCCCTTGGTTCCTATGCCCCAAAGGTTCTGTAAAGGTCTCTCTTGATCCAGAAGTGGTGGTTTTGCCTGTGCTTAAAGGTGTGTCAGCACTTCTGGGATTCCCTGTTCACATGGAGCCTTGTGACCCAGACTGAGGTCCCCAGGCACCAGTGTAAATCGGAAAGTTCACAGTTTTTCTGTCCCTGGGTTCTCAGGCCCTAGATCCCGGCAGATCCGGGCTGGTCTGGGTGAGAGGTGCTGCTCCCCTCTACCCCACTCACGGCCCTTCCAAGCTCCTGGGAGGTTACCTTTCTACAGCACTCATTGGCTACCGACTCCTGGCGTCCCAGGCAGAGGTTTCCACCTGCAAGTGAAATCCGGAAGTTTCAGAGTTTTTCTGTCCCCGGGTTCTCAGGCCCCGGATCCCTGCCGATCCGGGCGGGTCTGGGCAAGAGGTGCTGCTCCCCTCAACCCCACTCATGGCCTTTCCAGGCTCCTGGGGGGGCACCCCTCTCCTTAGGTTTGCTTTTATATAGTGTTAGGCAATATTTTAGCTCCATTCCTTTACATGTTGATATATAGTTTCCCCAATATCATTTATTAAAGGTACAATTTTGCTAATTATTTCTGTAAACAATCATTTTATCATATGTGTAAGGATTTTGGTAGTGAATGCATTAAATCTGTATAATCTTTGGGTAAATTAACAATATTACAGTTTCAATTACATAAACAGTAGATGTACTTTCAGTTGGCTACACATTCTCCCCATTTCCCAGTTTTACAGTTTTTACTAGGCTCTCAACTCTTGGCTAAGTTAACTACCACATATCATCTACATCATAAATGAGGGATTTACATTAATGCTGATTTTTACAGAAAGAAGAAGAATTAAATAGTTAGTAGGAATAGTTATACTATAAAATTAGATAATCTAGACAAAATAAAAAATATTCTAGAAATATAAAACCTACCCAGATTTATTCATGAAGCAGAGAATCTGAGTAATCCCACAAGGTGTAACAAGTGTTTCAGTGTTAAAATATCCATTGGCAAAGAAAACCCTAGACCTGATGCTTGTAGCAAACAATGCTTCTCTTTCTTTCCCAACAAATATTGATTTTTATTTACACCTCTCTCTCTCTCTCTCTCTCTCTCTCTCTCTCTCTCTCTCTCTCTCTGTGTGTGTGTATGCCATGTGTGTGTAGATGTCCACAGAAATCAGAAGAGGTCAACAGATCTCCTGGATTCAGAGATACAGCAACAGTGACACAGACAACGTGTGTCCTGGGAACCAAACTCCTGTCCTCCGCAACAGCAGCAAGTGCTCTCAACCACTAAGCGATTTCTCCATCTCCTCATGGGCTGATTCTAACAAACATTTAAAGAAGATTCAGCAAGAACTCTTCTTAAAATTCCCCAATAAGTTGAAAGGAAAGTGGGACTTTTTAATTGAATGTATTAGGGCTGCATTATTCTGATAGGAAGGTAAAACAGAGGCAATGGGAGAAGCTCTTCTGCATACTGATCTAGTTTGCCCAACAAAATCCAAGCGAATGGAAACCATCAGCAGCACATTATAGTCCACATGAGGACAAAGCACCCTTTATTTCTGAAATGTAAGGATGTTACAAACAGGACAAACCAATCAATATTTTATACCACATTGATGGGAAGAAGGAAAACACTGGCAATAATTATTTCAATCCATACAGATAAAGCATTTGATGAAATACAACACCCTTTCATTGTAAAAACTTTCAACAAATTGGGAAAAGAAAACTACCTCAACATAATAAAAACCGGTGTTTAAGATCTGTTACTAAGTGTGGTGGTTTGAATATGCCTAGCTCAAGGATTGGCACTATTAGAAGGTGTGGCCTTCTTGGAGTAGGAGTGTGCCTGTGGGTATGGGCTTTAAGACCCTCTTCCTAACTGCCTGGAAGTCTGTCTTCTTCTGTTTGCCTTCAGAAGAAGATGTACTGTACCATGCCTGCCTGGATGCTGCCATGTTCCCGCCTTGGTGATATTGGATTGAATCTCTGAACCTGTAAGCCAGCCCCCAATTAAATGTTGTCCTTATAAGAGTTGTCTTGGTCATGGTGTCTGTTCACAGCACTAAAACCTTAACTAAGACACTGAGTTAAAAATTTAGTGACTGTTACATTCAGCATGGAGTGTAAGAAACCTAAAAGCTTGTTTTGCTTTGTTAGTAACACAGAGTGGACTGCACCATCTGTTGTTTGGTAGTAATCTGTACAAAGCTAGAACTAGCTACAGTTCTGTGAAGTTCTGTTGCTCATCTTCTGTCTGGCCCTTCACTTCATTAGTGAGATGAAGGTACTGATGTCCCTATGTCACCTTATCACTTTTTGTTCATATATTTTGATGGTTTATCAGCAGATTGATATAAATATGTAAATATTATGTAAATATTCATGATCATATAATCATTAAAATACATACTACACATGTTATTAATATATATAATGACCTTCTTTGCCCCCTGATTTTTTTCATTTACTATATCTGCATAGAACATCTTTTTCCATCCTATTCTTGTCAGTCTATTTGTGGCTCCAGATCAAAACCACCAGAGTCAATAGTCCATTATTCATCCTGTTAATCTCTTTCCTATGATTGGAGGGTTTAATCTATTTATATTCAAATTAATTAATAATAAGTAAGAGCTCACTTTTGCTTTGAATTTTATTTTCTTTCACTTAGATTTTTATTATATTTTTAGCAGTACACACAATAATTGTTTTATCAGGATGTTTCATACATATGTATC
>CM052700.1:116022141-116069641 GCA_028551405.1 Uromys caudimaculatus | reverse complement strand
TGACCTACATTCCCCAATCCTTGTGTTACCCTTGAGCCACATGGGGTCCTCTGATATGACTAATAGGAAGCACAAGTACATAGAAAGCAGTTATTCTACTGTGGCCATTGGTTTCCAAGGCTTCCTGGGCTGAAGGACTCACAGGTTTATAGTATCAAACTCTGGGAACCAGAAACTCATGAATCCAGGCTTTAGAAGCCAGCGACTTATGGTATGAGGTGTTCATGGTGGATATTTCTTACTTTGGGCTTTGCCAGTGACCCAGCACATAATAGCTAAAGAAATCCTTAGCTTTCAGCAGCAGCTGGTGCTAGTGCTATTCATGGCTTGTAATCCATGGGTGTCTGGACACTGGGCCTTTAAGGCTTGTCAGCTCCTGGACCTCTTCCAGAGACAAAGTCTGCAGTCTCTCCTCTTCAGCAACTCACAGACTTCTGCCTTCTACAGTCATGGTATTCTGTCTTTTTGCTTTCTCTAAAGTCCCGACCCTTCCTTGCGTCCACTTCACTCCCCAGCTACATCTGCCTACCTTCTGGAACTCTTCACCTTCTCTCTTGTAACAATGTTTGTGATTACTGTGGCCACTGTTGATGCTTCTGCTTCCAAGGTGGGTGCTGCTGTTACCTCTTTATCATGGCCTATCTACTATTGTGTGTGTGTATGTGTGTGTGTGTGTGTGTGTGTGTGTGTGTGTGTGTGTGTTCTTTTATTTCAATCTCAATTATTGGTATTAAATCACCATGGTACATCATTCTCTCTCTCTCTCTCTCTCTCTCTCTCTCTCTCTCTCTCTCTCTGTGTGTGTGTGTGTATGTGTGTGTGTGTGTGTGTGTGTGTGTGTGTGTGTGTGTGTGTGTGTGTTGCTACAAAAAGATATGGAAGCTGCCACAGAGTTCAGGAATTTCTAGAACCCTTAATGAGCAGCTGCCTAAGGCTGGTAGAGAAGCACAGAAATCTCTAATGGGTATTAGGTAGTATTAGTATTAGCTGAGCTGCCTCAGCACCTCAGCTTGTCCACCAATGGTAAAAGTCACAGATAAACAAAGAGAAGAACACTCAAGGGACGTGCTAGAGTGCACAGGAGAAGTGTCTAGATCTAAAGAAAAGTTGAATCGCCTACATATCTAGATAGTAGGAGGGTGTAGCATGCCAATATGATGACTGAAACTTGCATCAATCACAAACCAACTTCCAGTTTTATCAAAACCAGTAAGAGCTAAGTATAGGTCTATACCCCACATATTCTCCAACTTTTCAGTGAGTTGCCAGGGAGGTATTCTTCCTTCTTTCAACATGATGGAAGCTATTCTTTGAAAGGTCTTGAGTAGTTTCAGGATGGGTCCTTTACAGTTGCTCAAGGCTTGTCTTGCCTGGAATGGAGGTTACTGGCAATGTTATGGGCTGTGACTGGAGCAAGTCCTCTTGAAAAGAGTCAGGTCTTCAGCAAACATGGTGCCACTGTCTCTTACAGCTGGAGTACAGCTCTCATTAAGGAGATCATACCTCAAGTCAGTCAGGCCTAAGTGAAAGGTCTAATGAGAGTCATTGCTGACAGAAAAACATCAATATGTGCTTACAAAAGAGAACTAAGGAACAGTTAACAAAAAGCTAAACTAATATTCTCAACAATAATTAACAACACTTTGTCCTTCTATCTGTCTTACCTTCAATAGCCTTTTAATAGGTCTCTTTGCCTTCAAACTTTTGATACTGTCTACATGTCACACCGGAATGATGTGTGTCACGTAATAATCTGTTTAGTAGAATTCTTTAATGTCTTTACATTTATTCAAACTCCCAGGTCCTTGCCATGAATGTAAATTAACTCTTGACCAGTCACTTCTTATCTTCTATCACACTCTGTACCTCATATTCTACCAACACAGACATATTCTCTACTTCCTCCATGCCTCATGGTCTCCTGACTTTATGCCCAGTATTTATCTTTCTTCTTTGTCCTGCAAGACCAACTACTTTCTTTGCACAACACAGTCCCAAGTTATACAAGAAGTTTCCTCTCTAAGAGTCACATTGTGATGCTCTCTCCCAGCCTGAAGCAACAAGATTAAATATATTTAAAAGAAAATGTTGTTTTGAAGTTTTATGGAGTCTTCAATGAGACATCTTTCACTTTGTTCCTACTTCCTATGTGATAGTGTAAATAGTACCTACCTATGCTCACTTTGGTAGCACATGTACAAAAATTGGAGCTGTATCGTTCCTAACCATGATGGTGGGATTTTTTAAAACAAGTATTTCTAGTTTAGAGTTGTACCCATCTGTGGCTTTGGAACTCCACAGACTTTGAGGATAAGCAGATTATATGCTAAGCAGTTGTACGCCACTCATTTTGTGGGATACGTAGTTTGGGATCCTGTCCCATGTATGCAAGGGTCATAGAAATCAGTCTTGTTGAACAAAGTAGGACATAGCTTCTTTCTTAACTGATAGGTCTATAAATAAGTAGATGGTTTTTTTGTGGTTGTTGTTGTTTAATTGTTTGACTAAAACTCCAACCATGATCTGCAACACAATAATGGCATACTCCAGAATATGTCCCAGTCAATGTCATTGTGTCAATCCCATTTTGGTCTCTAAGGGTGATAATTTCTCCTTCCCCTCAGGCCAACCTGAAGTCTTGCTAGAGAAGGGAATAAGATTTCTTGTCATTGCCAAAGGAAGCTCATGCTCTAACATCATAACTCTGCATGGTGGTGCACACCTGTCATCTCATCCTAGGCTGGCTGAGGAAGGGTTAGGCAGTTCAAGATCAGCATAGGCTCCACAAGGAGATCCGGATTCAGAAGTAGAAGGAAGAGGAGAAAGTGGAGGGAGAGTTAGAGGGAGGAAAGGAGGAAGAAATTGAGAATGAGGTAGAGGAAGAGAAGGTAGAAGATGAGGAGGGGGAGGAGAATGGATATCAGGATGCATATTATCTTGGATGTAGATGTGTAAGGGTGAGAAGAAAATATGCATATACGGGATGACGGAAGAACAACGAGCTGGCGCAGAAACAAGTCTACGCCATGATAGAAGGGCCTTGTGCCTGGTCATGTTATATCAGATGCCTCCCACAATATTTTTTCTTGTGATCCTTTCCCAAAAGGTCAAGTGCTGTTAATACTTCCCTCGAGGCACTGCAGGGAGAATCAGCAAACAGCTCCTTCTGGGAGAAGCAGGCTGGACTAGGAGCTACAAAAATCCATGATTTATTTGACATGGAACTCAGTGTCTAATGTGCTCCCAGGTTACAGTGGCTGCCTTGCAAAGGATGCTAGTAAGCACCTCAAGGAAGGTTAATAACAGGCAAGAGAGGCAGGAGTTTTCTTTTGAAAACCAGCAGGTAAGGTAATGTAAATAACACTTCAACTATCCCTTTGGTTTCATTTATTATACTGAAGTAGTCAAGACTGGAAACCACCAAATAATGCACTCATTAATATATATCTTTGCCCTAAAGCCTAATGCAAACCTTGGTCACTAGAAGACAAAAGGGTACATCGAAGAAGTATCTTTACTGTGGTAAGGAATCTGCCACACAGAATCAGCCTGATTCAGTCCAGCTTTATCAAACGCTAATTTTAGAGTGTCCATGGGAAACAAAAGTAATTACCATAGAAGTGGCACTTTGAATTGTTACCAATTGAGACATGGTGTTCATTCTTAAATGCTCTTAGACAAGAACAATAATTATACAGAATCCAAGAACAAGACAGTATTTTAAAGATGTATTGGTTGATTATGTGTTTTTTTTAAAAGGCCTTACATAAATAAACATTAACTACTGAATTTGCTTGTAACATCAGTTACAGGAATTGGAAAAAACAAACCATAAGAAATGAAATGTTTTAGTGCCTTTTTCTAAAGTTACCAACATCGATGGTATTGACCTCACTAAAGACAACATAAATGCATTCTCCAGTTGTCCAGTTACAAAGGTCAAACAAGAATTTGAAACTATTTCACAGCTGTTAGGTTCCTGCCATAGTCTCAGATACAAAGAAACCTACTTCTTCACCAGTATCAGAAACGTTCTCAGTGTTCAGAATGAGAAGACTACCCAGAAAGGCCATCAGATCTGGATATCTGGTGTCTGGGACCAAGTCACACCAGGGTAAACAGAATGTCTAGTAATGGTGAAAAAGACAGAATAGACAGGGAACTATTTTTAAAATCTGCATTTAAAATTTAAAAATTTAACTCTTCTTGTGTTCAAGACACAGTGTTGTCCTAAGCACAGAGACAGAAGAGAGTCACATGAAATCCTCCTCTTGCCCTTCAGGAAGTTTCCATCAAAAAGCAACACAACTCTACAATTAGTGGGTATCTTTTGGGTAGGTTGGTAGTAATGCCTACCTGTTCCTGTTCACCTTCTCCAAAATTCTCTGCCCACAGACTGCTATAGGCAGGTAATTAGGTAGTTGCTTGTATTATACTACATCTGACCCACACTGATTGCATGGGGGAGGTGGTGCTTGTACAACACAAAGTGGGATGGGCAAAACCTTGAAATTTGGGATTAAGTTCCTAAGTCTAAGTCAGTTACTTAGGGATAAATGGTTTGAGAATATGTTTTCATTTGTTTGTCAAATATCTCTGTATTCAAAAGGGTTAAACTTAGATGTATCAGTAACTTGTCTTATAAGCATCATAGAATAGTTACTATATCTGTTTTACACATCTTTCTTAGATTTATTTATAAAGATCTTTTCAGCCCTGATATATAGATATAGATATAGATAGATAGATAGATATAGATAGATAGATAGATAGATAGATATAGATAGATAGATGTATCTCATAAGATATATATATGTACACACACATTATATATATATATAAAATATTGATCATAAGGGTTGCTCTCAGTGAGGGGCTTTCCATACAAGCCCTGAATTCAGATCCCGACCACCCAGGTAAATAGCTAAGCATAGTGACATGCCCTTGAGATCACAACACCCAGGTACAAAGAAGAGGGTCCCTGGAGTATCTGGCCAGACAGTCGGACAGAACTGCTAAGCTCCATGCTCAGTGAGAGATCTTGTTCCCCCAAAATGAGAAACACCCCTAAGGCCAACTTCTGCCCTCTGCACACACGTGTGCATGGGTACATACGCATCTGTGCAAACATAAACACGTACATATACAGATGAAAATTCACTACAACTCACATTAATTAATAACTGAATTCTCCAGTGACATCAATGAAATGAGAGCAACTGTTTGATTTCAAACATATTTTTAATAGAGGAGACATGGTCTACTATGTAGCCCTGGCTGGTTGCTATATAGACCAAGGCAGCCTAGAATTCACAGACATCTGACTGACTTTTCACAAAAATCCTTTTTAATAAGTCACACTCTTACTGGTGAGGTTCTCCCAGACTCACAGGATGAAGTTACAGACAAGACTGCCAACTAGCAAATCTATGTCAGAGTCTCACCTCAGACCTCTTGCAGGGATAGTCAGTGCCTTTCATGGTGACAGCAATTAGTACCCTGTATCTAGACATGGTGAAACCAGCCCTTATGTTGGAGATAGCTCAACATGACCCAGTTCAGTCATCACATGATTTACGTTTTGAAAGTTAGTCGTTGGTGTACTAATGAGAAAAGTAAGGTGAACCGTCCTTAAAATGAAAGGCACGCTGAATTTTTAAAAAAATCTATTAGTCTTCTCTTGCTAAAATCTCAATGACTTCGTCAAAATGATTTCTACAAGTCTCCCACGGGTGGCTTAGAAGGCCAGCAGGAGCGTGTGCCGAAGCAACCCACTCCATATGTCAGGCAGTGTTTGTATATACTCAGAGTATCCAAGCAGGGCCCTTTTAAGTTTCCGTGCTACGGACAGATCTGTACTTTCCTGAACGGCAGCCAGGAAAAATCTTGAAGATTTGGCAGGAACAGGGTGGGAAGCCTGGTGCAACACCAAGCTTCACTAGAGCTGGGGCTTTCTACAAAGGCGGATGAGCAAAATCCCTCCCTTTGTTTCGCTCTCCATAGGCGTACAAATGGAGGCCCCAGATTGCAATCCGGTTCTATTGTGTAAACTTGGGGTTTCCATCGCGCACAGCCTTTTTGGCACTGGGATCCTCATTCTTTTTCAGCTGGAAAACTAATTAGCATTCTTTTTTATATTTAGGTGTTGGTGCTTGGGCCCTAGAACAGCTTTTGGCCATCTGCCCACATGACTGTAGTCTCTAGGGCAAGGCCTGACAAATTAAGATAAAACCGTTACTTCATGTTTTCTTCCAAAGAGAAAACAAAAACTGTTTCCTGCTCTTATTAATTAGATGGAGTCGATGTCCACATAGAACAAATAAAAAGGTAGGCATAATCAGGGTGTCAACCCTGAGCCCTTATCTCTCCCCAGGCCAAGTTCCCCTACAGGAATGTGAGAAGGAAGACCAATCTTGTTAAGACTGAGCTATTCTTCTCTTGGAAAAAAAAAAAAAAAAACTCAAACCATCCTTATGGTCAACAGAGGTCTCCATCAAGTGGCTTGCCTTTGTTAACTATGGGGTAACCCTTTGACCTCTGTGGCATTTTTGCCTCACAGGTTTGAGTGATGTGACTTACCTGGAGGAAGGAACTATGAGGAGATTCCAGCCCTGACAAGTGGATTAGTCATAACAGGCAAGAGGGTACTGCCCAGTTGGAACAAAATAAACAGAGCCAAATAGTTCTGTATCTTGAAAGGCAAACAAAATAAAGTTCATGTTCCAGGAACGTAGTTATGATTAGAGAAAGCCCTCTCTGGGCTGTGGTGGGTGTCAGAGTATCCAAGTATGTGGAGGAGAGAAAGAAACGAGGTCAGAATTGCCCATTCGAGAAGTGTTCCTCTTGGTAAGCAGCCTTTGCCATGGCAACAACCTAATGCCACAGATCAGAGGAATGCGGTCCTCCAGTGAGCAGACCTCGGCCTGGCAAAGTCTCCCAGATGATGCAAAATATTTAGAAGGGAAGTGGGTAAACAAACAGAAAGGGAATACAGCCATGTGGCTACAGATGGAAGGCAGAAATAAGTCACACACACACACACACACACACACACACACACACACACACACACACACAAACAGTGCAGGACAACTACAACAGTGGGCTTGTGTCCTGAGTACTGAATGTCCATCTCTTTGCTAGAAACAGCCTGCGGGGTTACTGCTCCCCCTTCAAGTCTGTCTTTGTAAATACTGGGGAGTAGCATCCTTTAAGAAAAAAAAAATCAATTGAAAGACTTCTTTAAAGACTCTGTACAGACCATTTTCTTCACTACAGAATCTATTCTGGAGCTATAGTATTTAACAAAGGGTATGTGTTCTGAGTCATCCGGAAATTTTTTAGCCATGTGGTTTTTTTTGTTTTTTTTTTGTTTTTTTCTGTTAGGTTGCTGTCACAGACAGAGAATGGTCATCTGTAATAACCCAAGGGAGTGACTAGAACATGCCCAGCCACATGCAAGAAAAATGTAATAGACTAGTGTCTAAGTGCCAGAAATTGCCCAGTCCCTTGTGCAGGATTGGCTGCACCACCAGATTAACTAAGACAGTCTCAGCTCAGTCCAGTGGTTCAGGTTCAATTACGTTGCTCATTGCTCACAAAAGTGCCCTGTTTGGGATAATAAATATCTGACGGCCCTATTCATGCTCAGAGCCCAAGGGTCCACTAACTTCTCCTACTTCATCCCCCAGGAACACTACTCGGAAGTTCTTCAAAACTCAGACCCTAAATACAATACATTAAAAAATAAACCTAAGAGGGAGAGGGAGATGACTTGGCCACTGAGCTGTTTGCGATGCAAACGTGAAGACCTGAGTTTGGATTCCCAGGTCCCCATGTAAAACTCAGGTGCAGTAGCACATCTCTGCAAGCACAGCACTGGGGATATGGAGACAGAAGGACCCCTGGGGCTCTGTGTTCAGTCAGTCTGACCAAGTGGGTTAGCTCCAGGTCTACAGAAGACTTGTCTAAAAGATAAGTTAGAAAGTGAACAAAGAGTATCTTATGTCAACCTTTGCTCTTCACACCTGCCTGTGTTCACATGTATACACATACACATCTAAAATACAATAATAAAATGAAGAAGAGTGATAATCAAATAGTTCCACTTCATCTACAAGAAACACAGGGAATAGAATCCCCTTTGCTAGGGCAAGGAGAGAAACTATCTATTCATCCTCAGCCCATCTTCAGGAAGAGCTGGGAGTTACCCAGGAGACTACTTACAGACACCCAAACATGCATTTCTCTGTCAGGTGCACGAAGGCAGGCTGTCATTTCAAAATCAGACACAAGGCTGCCTCTTTTTGTGCCTGGCAGCCTAGAAGCATCTGTGAGATGTTCACAATGAGAAAAGCTTCAGAGGGTCTATGCTGCCCCCAGCTGCACTGCCCTGAGGCTTCTACCTAAATTAGAATGGAAACTCTTTGATCTCTTTTTTATCTAAGTTTAAACCATGGCCTGGACCCAAAAGGTGGACTAATTTTGGCAACTTCCCCTCTACACTTTTATCTAGAGATAAAAGCAAGGTTTGCAAGCATAAACAGAAGGTGTATTTCCCCAGGCCCAGCAATCAGCATATGAAATAAATGACACTATAGAGTCTGGTGCTCAATGAAGCTCTGGCTTCTTCAGCTCTGCTGCCTCATTCTCTGGCAGCCATTAGGATAATTTCCTTCTGTCTTAAACATAAAGTTGGGTCAACCCTAAAGATCAAACTTCTTGGATTGAGGAACCTAGAGGGGATAAAGACTCCATAAGAAGACCCACAGAGTCTAACATGAACCCTTGGGGGCCCTCAGAGACTGAATCAACAACCAAAGAACATATATGGGTTGGACCTAGACCCCTGCCTCACACATATGCAGTAAATTGCAGCTTGTTCTTCATGAGAGTTCCCCAGCAACTGGAGTGAGGGCAACTGACTCTGTTGCCTGCCTGTTCCACTAACTGGGTAGTCTTGTCCAGCCTCAGTGGAAGAAGATTTACCTACTGCAGTGACTTGAGGTGCCAGGATGGTTTGGTACCCAGGGTGGACTTCATCCTTCTCAGAGCTGAAGGTGAGAGGGGATGAGGATGTGTTGTGAGAGGGGGGACTAAGAGGAGGGGGCGCTTTGATTAGAATGTAAAGCGATATATATATTTTTTCTTGAAGTAACTTCTTGAAGCAAAGGGAGTGGCTTCTATTATCACATAAAAGTTTAAAAATGGGAGCTAGAGAGATAGGTCAGTGTTTAAGAGCACTAGCTGCTCTTTCACAGGCCCTAGGTTCAGTTCTCAGCACTCATATGCCTTGGTTTACAATTGTCTGTAACTCTAGTTCCAGGGGATCTAACATTTTCTTCTTGTCTCCACGGGCACTTCGCACATGTGGGACACTGCAGGGAACCATGGTGCCTGGCCTGGCCTGGCCTGGCCTGGCCTGGCATAGTTTTTCTCATGTTATAATCCATGGCTTCTGGGTACAGTGTGCTTTCCAGTTCCTGAGAGACTAATACATTCACTTCAGGTTCAGGCTGCTTTGTGTTTCTCTGTATGTTCCCTCAGTAGTCCAAACAACATGAAAGCTTGACAAGACAATTGTCTTACACATTAATCTTACCTGGATAGCTTGCAAATGTCATTGTATCCTGGCAACTGCAACTTTTTGAGTCCTGACCATTGCCATTATATTCTGTTTCTGATAAAGGTATAAAGGTTTGATTGCTCTCAATAAAATAGTCACAGCCTCAGTAGGCCTGTGACCCATTCAACTGGCCTGTTTTCTCTCAGCCATATCAAGTAACCTTGGCCTGGTAAGTAAGCACAGACACTTACAGTGTACTTACACACTTATAGCAAAATATTCATGTGAAAAAAAATTGTTAAAAATTTTTAAAGAAAGCCATGTTTTTAAAGTTACAAAATTAACTTGGGACCTAGATTTGTAGATTCTCATGTGGGTTCTGTCAATATCTGGATCCTCTAACAGCTGTTTTTCTTGTGTCTCGAGGGGCTGGACTTTAAATGCTAACTGACATCTTGCTAAGCCCAGGAAGAACAGTAGACTATGGGCCCCAAACAAAACCACCTTGGAGCCACACCAATAAGTCACAACTCATACACCCATAGCCTTTAAACCATGTGCAGTTATCATTTGCGGACTACATAAGAAGTTCATAAGCCAAAGGGGGCTTCATGCAGCCCATTTAAATGCGTAGAGCAACAGCCCCTTTCAGAATGGGACATGGGACAGTTGGGTTCTAAAGGAGGGAAATAGTCTACTTACAAGGTTACACATACCTATTGACAGAGGCAGCTTGTTTGAATGCTAACCAGAAGGGATCTGAGCAAAGGAATTTAACATAGCATTATCAGGGAGATTTGTTTTAGACTTAGTATTGACAATTGAGACTGAAGATTTCTGATTTTCTTTTCCCAATATCCAGGAAAACCGGTGAGTTCATTGAAGGGTTCACAAAGGATCCACTAACAGACTATTCCAAGACTTAAGTACACTAACATTACCAATGCTGTCCAAATACAGTCATTTAACCAGTGTTGATAAACCAAACTACACCATCACAGGGCTGGGCAGAGTTAATAAAAACAATACAAATGAACCTGTGGGTTTAAAAGCTCTGATATAGAGAACTGAGGTGTCAGGGCTGGCGAGATGATGTCTCAGCCGTTAAGAGTGCGTGATTTTCCAGAGTATCTGAGTTTTGTTTCCAGTGTGCACACTGAGCTGCTTGCAACTCCCAGTAGCTCCAACTCTGGGATAGCTTGATGCCTTATCCTGGTCTACTCAGGTACTGACACACATTTAATGTGCACACGCAAACACAATGAATAAATGTTTAGATAAATATAAATGTAATATTAAAAATAGAGTTGAACTATCATTGGAAATTGGAAATGATTATTCTGTCTTAACTGATGGAAACAGCATTGTCATCAGGAAAAATGTAAATTATTCATTAATTTAATTTTTAAATGAATTGCCTTTTCTTGTTAGATTCTGTCTTCAGAAATGGGTACATAGTACTACTTTATTTGGGTCTCCAGGGGTAATGTTTTTCCAGGATTCTGGGTGAGAGGACATGACTCAGGCATGGGAAATACCAAGTTCCCATTAAAGTTCCCTGGCATCTTGGAGATCAGAGTTCCACACAAAGAATGTGTTGTAAAAAAATTGCTGGTACGGTTGCTGCGGTGGAGACGGCCGCACGTTCCAAAACCACACCAAGCCAAACAGTTCCACATGAGGGGTTTATTGGGGGGGGGGGAACAAGGTAGCGGCGAGGAGAGAGAAAGGGAAAAGAAGAGGAAAAAAAGAGAGAGAGGGAGAGAGGTCCTCCGTATATATATGGAAAGTGACGTGGCATGACGTAGCCACAGGTAAAGGTGGGCAGTGGGTCAAGGTGAATTCTGGGAATATGGTGGCTGTTGCCTTAGCAACAGGTGGGCGGGTCACACTGTCGCCTGAGTGACGTCACCTGGGCGCAACATCACCGGTTTGGCGGTCCTGATGCCAACAGAATGAGAGTTACATTACATCATATCTAAGACTCAATTTCTGTGTAGTGAGAAGCTGGATAGTTTTAAAGAATTTCCTTTTAGAAAAGACAAAATGTTAACATCCCCTAAGATCCAGAGCCAATGTTGAGATTCAAATGACATCAGCAGCTAACTTGTGATTCTCACATCCTCCTGGATGGCTCTGTCTGGGGTGCCTCTGGGCACCATAGTGATGAAGGCTCGTCTTTTTGATTTTTTGTTTGTTTGCAACATGAATGTTTTATTCACTGTGAAAGAATCGAGCTTTTAAAGTGGTTTTTAAATGCCCTTCCATAAAAGTCTAGCAGGTTTTCTGTTCGTTCCTGGGTAGGATTACCTTTCATGCTCCCGTGAATGAGTCTCTTGCTATCATGCTTTCTAACTTATTTCTAACAGTGTGAAGAAAGGCATGCTTTTCTGTTGACTTTCATAACTAGTCACCTTCACTTACTGCAAAAGCCTCCTCTTAACTTCAAATAGCTTTCACTCTTATTATCTTCTTGGTTTAAAAAAGTGGTTTATATCATTTTTAAATTAGTTGGGGGAGATTTTACCTGAACTCCATCTCTGAAGTTTTTAGACACCAGAAAAACAGTGGTCATTCTGCAAGACTTGCATTACACAGGGACGGCTGTGGCCTTCCCCTGCAAATAAGAGAAAAATCTTCAGTTTGCTTGTTCTGTTAGAGAGTCTCATAGAGGTCACACTCTTAACATTCTTTTGTTAGAGGTTTGTCCTATTCCTCTCCCATGCCTTCAAAGAAGAAATTCTAAATTTGGCCTACTGTTTTCACAGGCTGTTGCTATTGCACCCATCACTGAAGCTTACAGTCAGGGATAAGGAAATGGCAGAGAAAGAGAGGCATGAAGAAAACCGCACGATGGTGACAGCAGACATGAGGAAATCATTCTCAGCCTTCTGGCCACACAGCTTGTTTCTATTCTTAACCCGCGCTGGCCTTCCACACAAGAGCACCCTCTGGGTCAGGGTGTGCTTCCCCAGCCTAGGAAACTCTGCAGCAGATTTCCTTTGACTCGCCCAGCCCTTCAGCTGCAAGGCCAAGGTTCCTGTGGAAGGGAATTCCTGAGGCTTTGATTGTTGCTAACTTCCCTTTCCAAAACCGATTGCTTCATAGACAGAAATGCTTTCTCTGTTCCGAACACCCAAAAGAACTTAGAAGGAAAAAAAAAAACAGGTAAACAACTTTTGGGTGGTACTTTATATTGTTTTGTTACAAATAAAAGGCTCATTGTCTTTAATTTGTTAAGAGCGGATCTTTTTAGGCTCGCTCTCTCTCTCTACACACGCACGCGCACACACACACACACACACACATACATGGAGAGACTCGTGGATGATCAAGTGTCATATTCTATTTTTCTCAATCCATTCAGAATAAATTGGTTTTCTCTCTTTGCTGTCCCTGGCAGCCTGAGTGCACCTTCAGACAACACTATAGAAGAAAGATCCCAGGCTGCCTCTGGCCATGATCCATGAGTAATGTCTGCCTGGCCGTGGAAGGGTAGTAGGAAGCCTGACAAGCAATTGCTGTGGTTGAGTATAATTGGGTTTTGTTTCTGACATTGGCTACACAATCTTAGAGGTGTTGCTTCTTTGTAGATGTACACAGCTATAAAATAAAAAGTGCTTATTTATTTTTAACATAGAACAACAGATACCTAACCCGTTAAGAGTTCTCCAAATACGATAGCCTTAATAGGAAATACTGAATGTGTGCATTGATATCCTAAATAAATCTTAAACTACTCTGATGTCTAACTGGAAAAATAATTCTTGTCCAGCATTTTCCTGGGAAAACGCTTAACTGTGCCCTTTAATTATTACTAGTTTGTATTTTAGTTCCAGTTCCAGTGTTAGCAATCAATACTTTCTAACAATAGAAATATTTAATTAAGACCTGTAAATAAAAGGCATCCTGAAAGTAAAAAACAAGGGGAAAAAAAGGAAAGACACTCCAGCCAGTTCACAACAGACACACTGTTGATGTTCTGATTGCCTTCAGTGTTCATAAAATTATCAGTAATACAAGAGACAGATATTTCCAGATCCAAATATAGGATTTCATTCACAACTCAAGCATGTCAGTTGCCTATGGGCTGAAAACTTATGTGAAAATTGCTCTTTTCTCTGAAGCGCAGTTTTATATTTTTGTGACCTTGAATGAATAGCACAACCTAAACTTTAGACTTTGCAAAATATTCAGGGAACAGTTAAGAAAGCATCAACATGTGTCTTCAAGCGTAATTCAGAAACCTTGTAGTGACTGCAGTTGGCAGGGGGGAAAGACTTAGAGTTGGGTTGGGATGTGTAATAAAAATTTAACTCACTATGTTTCCATATGTACATATTTCTAGTACTTTCCTTTTTTTTTTTTTTTTTTTTTTTTTTTTTGGTTTTTCGAGACAGGGTTTCTCTGTGTAGCCCTGGCTGTCCTGGAACTCACTCTGTAGACCAGGCTGGCCTCGAACTCAGAAATCCACCTGCCTCTGCCTCCCAAGTGCTGGGATTAAAGGCGTGCACCACCACTGCCCGGCCACTTTCCTTATTTTGAGACCCACTGACATGGCTCAACATGTTTAGTCAACTACAGCTATGAAGTTGGCAGAGAAAGGAGGATTGACCTTGCAAATTAGTCTACTATCACCCTAGTAAATCATTTCCATAACCTAACAGCAACATGACACATGAAAATGTGTCCTCGTAGTTCATTTAGAATATTTTGTTTTTATTAATTTTCCAGTTTCTACAAATAACCCTACAATCCCCATAGCACTACATCGTAATGGCTCGGCTTTCCCAAGGCAGCACAAGGTGCAGGATCAGTTCATGATGTTATCTCCCACTTGGTTCCCAGCTCTCCATCTTCCTAAATACAGGTTCCAGTATAAGCTTGAGCCGTCTGTGCTTTGCATTTCCTCATATGGGAAAGGAAGGCAGTCACTGTGCCTATCTCCAAAGGCGGTGTGAGAATCCAGTGAGTGGGCACAGAAGGCAATTCCAAGCACATAATAAGCATCTTAAAAATTTGGAAGAAAGTATGATATTAGAAGATTTGATGAACTCCAGATAAACTTAGGAATGTAAATGAATAACAAAGCAATCAGGTTGTTCATTAGAAGTGGAAATGATTTAAGTAGGAGGCAGTGTTGACAGTTCCCAGTTAGACTTGCCTTGTCTCTCTGTCCTATAATGTCTCGTATCAGGCTCGCACATAAATTTCAATGCCAGTTTATTTTACACAAAACTAAGTCCAGACTTTGTCAAGAATGAAAGCTGCATAGCGAGTGAACTCTTGTCAAAGACTTTTAAAGTCATTGTAATAGTTTCTCAGGAAGGTACAAAATTAATGGGTTTATCTGACTTAAAATCGAAATGCTTAAGACTGCATGACAGGAACATGAGATGAAGTTGAAACTAGAAGAGGACTTCTAGAACAGTCTTGGACAAGTTCAAGGAGACATGAATTCAGAGGCCAATGACTGACCACCACCCTTGGAAACATCAAGAGTGACTTTATGTTTGTATCCTAGCACTTTCTTGTCTGAAAACTTCATGCAGTCTCAGAGATTGTGAAGAGCATCATACCCAACACTGTATGCTTATATCTCTGTGAAAATTATCTCATAGTGATCGGCTGGCTTTCTTAAAGCATCCAGAAATTTCTATGCTGTTCCATGCTTTATTTACCCAATCGATATTTACTTACCGTGAGTCTAAGTTGAGTGTTCTGCCATGCCTTATTTTCAAAACAAGCATATTATCTGTGGCAATTTTTATTAAAATGTCTTAGTGCTATTTATGCATTTATTATGAAGTAAAGAATATAAAATTGGGATACATAAAGAAGTCTAAATGCTTATTAGCTATAATGGCTTCTTCTTATATATAATACCTACTTGGTTATTGTTAGGTCAGTGAATCTTGCATAAAACCTCTGCAGAAATTATACAGTTAGAATAATCATGTGAGTTATCTGCACTAGGTGTATTATTTACTTAGCATTGGCTATTGCTGCTTTATGAAAAACTACAGAAATAATAAAACTCTCAGGCAAAGTAAGTCAGTTTGAATTCTTTAAGTAAAAGTAAGATCATACTATTTTAAAGATTAAAATGTTGTATCAAACACTTTTAAATATGAAAGAAATCTTAGAATGTATGCACACTAACCTCCATAGGTTTACACTTGAGTCATCTGGGATTCCCAATAAGTGAGTGGGAATTAACTAGGGAATGATTAAAAAGAGAGTTCCGACATGAAATCACGCCCCTAAGCTTTCTGTACAGTAGTTTTAAACTATTCCATGTCACTTCCTTCTTGCAAAAACCTCCCTTGATGATTAAATCGAATGATGACTCATTTATACAAGGGAGGTGACAAAAGACTAGGTCATCTCTGATACAGCACAAAGGACCAATTCTGGCCCTTTGTCTTCCACGTACATTCCCAATGATTTATTGTACAGATATTCACAATTTGTATCAACCTGGGTGCAAAGTGAGCCACAACTCAGCTGCAAAATAAAGGAGACCATTGATAAGAACATGAAAATTTCCCCCACAATTCTTAACAGGACAGAGACGGGAGGATTTATTTATTTATGTTTTACTTTTTGCCTGTCACCTTTACCTTTTGTATTATTGCATCAACATCACCCTTCCTTGAAGGAGACCAGATCATATCTCTGCTGTTGACACTACTTAGAAAAGTGCATTTGAAAACACCAGCTTGAACTGGAGCCCTGTCCATCCTAAACAGAGCTGTAAATAGCAAGCCCATGGGTGCAGGGATAAGATCCATGCTTACAGGAGAGAAAGTGCTTCTGTTCTTATGTTCCTAAAAGGGTTTATGAGTGAGTAAGATGTACACATTGTATCACCATCTTCCTATCAAGGACCTGAGGATTTCAAGAAAGAATACTTGGTGTTTGATTGAGGACCATTACATAAAGGTAGTCCAGGATCACAGGTACTAATTTAATCTGCAAATGGCACTCCTCTGCTTCAACACAATGGCATATCAGAGGCCAGATGGCTTTCCTGTGGAATATGTATTAATGCTGAAGAGCAAACACATCTCTTACCCATCTCACTAACGAGAAGAGTTTGGATGCTGGCAAGAGGAACAGTATATCAAGTTACTTGATTACTCCATCATTAATTCCTTCTTTTGAGCTTCGAGATTGGGTAGGACGAAGATTGCTTATTGTCTTTTCCCCTCTCACTGCCTGGTAACCTTTTTTTCTCAAAAGTCCCTTCTCCCTCAAGCCTTTTCTACCTTTCCTCAGGCAATCAGTAAACCTCTTCTCTATGATTCAGAAATACAGTGAAGACTATGTTAAGAACATTTGTCACCCTGGTTCAACATTATTCATTTCATTATTATTTATCTTCTCTGGATCCCATTAGAGTACAATAATTGGGTCTTACTTATCTGTTTATATTTCAGAAACACATATACAAACACACCGATCTAACTCTCTAAGGTATGGGTTGAAGAGATGGCTCAGTAGGGAAGGTATAAATGGAATTGCATATTCTAGGTAGCCTGTATAAAAGACACACAATCCAGGTATTTTATTTACAAGCTGTAAGAATAGATTGGACAGGTTCTGGAGCCATTTTAACTTATATCTCAGCCATATGTCCCTTGTTACTTACAGTTTCTCCTGGCTATGTGCTCATGGTCCATCTCCTCTTATGGTAGCCTCTACTTCTCTTTGTGTTCTTTCTTCTTTATCTCCTCCAGTCT
This sequence comes from Uromys caudimaculatus, assembly GCA_028551405.1. Lineage (NCBI taxonomy): Eukaryota > Metazoa > Chordata > Mammalia > Rodentia > Muridae > Uromys > Uromys caudimaculatus. Next base: position 116,052,331 of record CM052700.1, on the reverse strand, counting down.
CTACCTGTGACCCCCAGCCAGGTAACTGAAAACCTGTCTACCTCTATCTTCTGTCCAATCATAGGCTTTAGGCCTTTATTGACCAATTAACTTGGGTAGGAAGGTTAAGTAGCATTACTAGGTGTACAAGAGGATCTCCTTGTCAAGGACAATTAGATCTTGAGGACTAGTATTTAACATTTGAATACATAGATAAAATGCTTGACACACAAGCACAAGGAATTGCTTGAATTCCTCAAACTGATATTAAAAATCTAGGATGGAGTCATTTACCTGTAATTTCATCACTGGGAGGCAGAAGTAGAGGCATCCTCGAAACCCATTGGTGGATCATTCTAGTTAGATTGGTGATCTCCAGGTTCGTGGAGAAGCAGTGTCTCAAAGAATGAGATGGCAAGAGATTGACAGCCAGAATCAACCAGCCTATGGCCTCCACACATATGTATACAATGTACATACACATGTACGTGCACACCCCCACTCTGACACCCACATCCCTCCCCACATACATACATAAATAAATAAAATTCTGGAGTAAAATTCAAAGTTTTAAATGAATTTCAGAGTGGGATCATTAGTAATCAATTCATTATTAAACATTCCCACATGGACTATATCAGCCCCCTCAAATCAAATTTGTTCATATTTTTATACCATATAGATGTTCATCCTCAATACAAGTAAGGATGCAATGGCCTCAAAAGATTAAATTAGATTTTGTGACCTTGTGCGTTTGTCACAAACTCGTCAAAGTTATTTTCTGTTTATAGCTGATTTTTTTATTTTAAGAATTGTGAATATGTGAGTACACACATGTATGGCAAATTCTGGTTTTTCACTGAGCCCACATCTTTAAATATAATGGGTTTAGGACAAGATATTAATCTAACTTGCTTAAAACCATCATCATTATGTCCATTGTTTGAATATAGCTCTATTAACAAGCTCTGTTCATATATCTATATATCTATATCTACATATAAAAGCAAGTCAATTTATCATATATATATATGTATATATTTTGGCTTGCTTTTTTTAACTTCTCAATGAGTTTTATTAATTGGAAGGATAATAACTGACCAAAAAATAAAATCATTGAAACTTTGGGAGAGGAGCTAAGTATATACATGACTCAGTTGGTAGAATGATTGCCCGGCATGTCTAGTGCCTTGGGTTAGGTCCACAGCACCATACAAACAGGCAAAGTAATATCTACTATAACCCCAGCATCATGGTAGGGGTAAAGGGATGAGAAGGTAAAAGCTAGCCTTGGCTACAGGACTTTAAGACTCTGTCTTAAAGCAAAACAAAAATTGGGTAAGATGACATTATCTGTAAACATAATTCCGGGGAGGAATTGTATGCCCCCTTTGCTCCCAAATAACTTCAGGGCTTTCTATGCTTGCTCTAGCTTTTTCTAGCTCTCAAATAAATGACACAGAGACTTGGTATATTTATAAAAAGCTGCAAGCCTAAGTTGGGCAGGTTCCAAGCTATTCTAACCCGACTAGGCTACCGACTACCCAGTAAAATATCCTGTTCCTTGCCATCTGGTCTTGCTGTGGCTCACTCTGGTTCATGTGTGTCCTCAAGACTGCTCTCTCATTGTGACCTCATGGTGAACCCTCCTGGCCCCTCCACATTTTCTCTTTACACCTTCCTCTCTTCATGGCCCTTCTTCTTATGACCTCCAGTATGGGACTCAGAAGTCCTGCCTTATTCTCTTCTGCCCAGCTAATTGGTTGATCACCTCTTTATTAACTAATCAGAAGGTAATGGAGAAAAAATGTTTACAAAACACTGAGACATGTGATACTTCATAAAAATAAAAATACCTCAGTCAAACCTGCACAACTCTCTGCTTATACAGAAATTATCATTTGAACAATATGAAGACAATCCTTACACAGTGAACAAGGAGATTATCCTAACAACTATCCAAAAAATAACTTAGTAAATACCGGATAATTTGTAAGACTAATGTCAATTAAGGGCTGGAGAGATGGCTCATCAGTAGAGCATGCACTGTTGTTAAAGGAGACTTGAATTCAGAGCATAATGTCCCCATGCGATTGCCCACAACTGCCTCTAACTCCAGATCCCAGCAATACAGAATCCTCTTCTTGCTTCTGAGGTCAACTGCACACATGTATATACTTACATATAGACATACATATTAAAAATAGAAACAAGTATTTTAAAACATCAACTAACAGATCACATGATTCATCTCATTTCTCTTTTCATCACCTATGTTTAAGAAAGTTTTTGAAGATAGTGTGTGACTTTTGAAGTATAGATCTTATTCAAGTGGATGAAGACAGGAAATGGTTCCCACAAGAAAGACAACTTGTCACCAACAGCTGCCAAGAGAAGACCTGCTGAACTACAGGAAATTGTGAGAGCCCAAGGCTGGGCCTATCAGACTTACGATGTTAGTATGGTGTCCATCGCATGGACTGACTGTGACCAGTGCAAACCTGACAAGCTCTCATTGGCTGCTGAGGTCTGCGTTAGCCAGTTTACATATGAAGACTACTCTAACACACAAGACGTTTCTTCTGTCTCCAAGATTGTTGCAAAACCTGCAACGGTGTTAGTTTCCTTTAATCATCCTGGAGGTTCAGGGACTTGCCATAAATAACTTTCCAAATAAAAATTCCTTTCAATTAATAAATTTGAGTTATTTTATAAGTAATTATATGCAGTGATGGTGGACATGGAGGCCAGAGGAGGGCCCTGGATCCACTGGAGCTGGAATTACAGGTGAGGCAGCTAATGTGGGTGTTGGGAATGGAAAGAACCAGGCTCCTCTGCAAGAGCAGCAAGCACTCCTAACTCCTAAGCCATCTCTCCAGCCCCCACTTTTATATCTTGATTGAAGCATAGGTTCATATTTCTATGGAATGGTGTCATGCTCTAGACTCTGCAAGCAGTGCAATCGTTAGGAGTAAGGAGTAACCTCTGGCACTCTGTGGCACAAGAATAAACATACTTAATAATGATGTGATATGTCTCAAGAGAGAATTTTAGGCTGGTGAGGTTAGTCAGACAGCAGAGTGCTTGCAAGGCAAAACCTGAGGACAGGTTTCATGTAAATACCAGAGGAGTGTAGCCACCACTTGTAATTCCGGGACTCAGGAGGCAGAGACAGAGGATCACCAAGCTGACTAGTGTGTCTTCTCAACTCAATCCACAGATTCTGCCTCAATAAATAAGGTGGATAGGAATGGAGGAAGAATCCTGATGTCTACCTTGGAACTAAACACACACACGCACACACACACACACACACACACACACACACACACACACAGAGAGAGAGAGAGAGAGAGAGAGAGAGAGAGAGAGAGAGAGAGAGCAGGAAACATGAATATACACATGCACACACCACACAGCAGACACATGAAAAAAAGAGATTTTCAATGCATTTACCAAATGAAGATTTTTCTATGAAGCAATATTTAAACAGTATTAGAGACTTTTGTTTTGACTCTGGGTATCATGTAGCCCACGTGGCCTCAAAGTGTCTGAGGAGCTGGTCACAACCTTGAACTCTTTTGCTGCCTCTACCTCCCACATCTTGGGATTACAAGCATATGGAGCCACATCCAATTCAGCAACTATTTTACAACCAATTTATCCCCATTCATCTTGTGAAGATTTGTTTGCTTTTTAATAACTCATTTTTATAGACACCCATGGCACTTTGCCCTTTAATATCATGTTCACTGCTAGAATGCTGAAAAAGTGAAAGTCAATAAAAACAGATCTCCCCTTTTATAATATTAGTGTTGTCTCAGATATTTCAGTATGTAAGGTATCTTTCAGACATGATACAATATCCAATAAAGATATATCTTCTGGATTATCAGAGGCTGGTGACTAGCCTGTGATGAAAGGAGCCATGCCTGTGTGTTTATCATCAATTCCTAGTGATGCTGTCTTCAGTCTTTTACAAAGCACTCCCAGTATGCTTGCTCTTTCATAAAGGAGCCCAAGTGACTTCTCAGGACTCCAGGCAATGATAGTCTATTCATTCCTATCTGTTTCCAGTTCTAGTAAGAATAATGAGCTTGGAGTCAGGTTGAAATCTTTATTTACTTAATATTCTCAGAGGTTACTCTGTCTCAAAATCCAATTAAATGATGTCTTCACTGTTGACAACCTTTAAGAGTAGTCATGGTAGAGTGGAAGTGAACTCAGACAGAGGGTTCACAGCTTGTGCTCCAAGCTGGGTTCAGCCATCTTTGCTCAATAAGCTAATTAAATGAGCCCAATTCACAGTGAAAAATCATGAAGATGAGGCTTATTCAATATTGTTACACTGGGAATAGGGACAAAGAGGTCCAGCAAAGGTCCCCCAAGTCTGCCCGTCTTTCAGTCTCTTGGAGTTAGACTAGAGTTTAAACAGAGAGTCAAGGGGAAGGATATGGAAGGAGTTAGGAAAGGGGAAAGAATATAATCAAAATATATTGTATGAAAAAATTAAATATAAATAAGTAAGTAAAGGGCCAAAGATAGATACATCTAAGAAATCTGGGTCAAGGTGTTAAACTGTCTACCACTACCCCATCATTGACTGGACTTCAATCTCCTTCTGTGAAGTGGTCTGACAAGTTGGTAGAGCTAATGTTCAATAAACTACCTAGGAATCCCTTAGTACAGCTGAGTTATTACATAAAATTAGCCAACACAGAGAGGAAACTAGGAAGGGAAAGTTTTATTGGTTAGGTAAATAAATATGTGGAATCTGCATTGGTGGTGAGATAATTAATCATAAATGGTTAGATAAACTCTCTTGTCTGAGACTCCTGGAAAAGGTGAGAGGATACAAAGAAAGGAGAGAAAGGGTTACAATGGCTGACGTATGTCTTCCAAGTGGTGTATAGAAGAAATAAACAGCTAGGTAGATAGATAGATAGATAGATAGATAGATAGATAGATAGATAGATAGATAGATAGATAGATAAAGAGAGATAGAGAGATAGAAAGATAAATAGATGATAGTAGATAGATAGATAGATAGAGAAAGAGAGATAGAGAGATAGAAAGATAAATAGATGATAGTAGATAGATAGATAGATAGATAGATAGATAGATAGATAATATAGATAGATAGAAAGATGTGTGTGTGTGTGTGTGCTCACTTTTTTTATGAGTGTCTGAAAACCAATCATGTGATCTTATAACTAGACATTACATTACATAAATCCTTTACTTAGTAGATGAGGGAAGGAAAAGAATTAAGAAAAGAGAATAGAGTTTTCAAAGTGGGAAAAGCAAAAATATAGTGAATTTATTTTATTTCATACATTACTATAATTTAGCATAAGAAATATCTGTACTATCTGCCCTTAAATTAGAAAGTGTGTGTGTGTGTGTGTGTGTGTGTGTGTGTGTGTGCGTGTGTGTGCGTGTGTGTGTCTGTGTGTCTGTGTGTCTGTGTGTCTGTGGGTATGTATTTAACAGCTTTATGAGCTTTAAAAATGTATGGACTGGAATTTTTATCTATTTTATTATGTGACATCTTCAGGGGAAAAAAAGGTAGCTCTATTTATCAAACAGGCAGAAAACTTCATAGCTCACAAATAAAAGCAAGCACACCACCTGTGGGTGTTGTAAAAGAGCCATACAAGTTTTTGCTGGGTAATTATACATTTGGGCACAGTTTTTGCTGATTGTGTTAATTGTGTAACAAAGTTGATAAAAATGAGTTCTTATAATCTACACAATGCTCAAAAGCACTAAACATAAAGATGAATTGCCCTGTAATAAACATGATAATAACTTTCCCATTCACAATCAAGTCGGCAACATTATACAGGCCTCATTGCTGCAGCCCTCTGGTATTCTAAGAAGGAACTTCAGCATAGGTTGGAACAGAGACAGGCAATGCAGAGTCTGGGAGACTTCACATTATTTGTGATGAAAAGAACCTTAAACAATCTGTTTTTATTGATAATTTTTATTTTCTATTATAGCAAACTCTGTAATGCACTTTGTTTCCATCAATGAAATAACAAAATCTTTGGATTTTGAAACTTGTTACTAAGAATTTAAAACTGTATCCCAGGCCCCAACATACTTATAAATAGCTACTTAGAGACAGCTTAGAGACTAAAACCATTTTGAATTTACTTAATTGGCTGCTGGACTTTTCTTCTAAAGAAGCCAGCATACAATTAGTCAATGGCATGTTTTCACAATAGTTTAACTGGCAATGTTAGGGCTGGGGGGGGGGGGGAGCGTAACTCATTATACCACGAGGCCGTTCTTATTTGCTAGTCATCATCATATCTACCCCAGGTTCTTCTAAATCACACTTCCCTTCACATTCGCCAACTCAATGAGCCTAAGAAAATCGAAAAGAAATGAAGTCTCAGAAATCCCCTGTGAGGGTTCTTTCTGATTCCAAGCTGGATGTTGGAGAGCCAGGAGTGTGAGCAATCTAAAATAAGAGCTGGCAGCAGAAGCTTGCCAGCTGTCACACATTTACCAACTCAGCTACATGTTTCCTCCCTCTGGGCTGAATAGTTATAAAGGACCAATCTTAACCTTATTTGGATTAAATTTTATCCCATTCACATGAGAGGGCTGCCTTCAAAAGTTTGCGTGTTCACTTTCCTAACTCAGGATCTGTGGTGACTTTACACATCTCTGATGTCCTATTACACTTTTGTGACTGATAAGCTACCATTGGAGCCCTGGAGAAAGACATTTTGACCTATTTGTTAATCAGAATGATGACTTATAACTCAATCAGTCTTCATGACGAAATAACCTACGAATACACACTAATGGCACATCTTCAACTCCTATTTTAATGTGGTTTTACTGTTTGTTTTTAAAATGCTAAAATACAATGACGTTACTTGTTCACAAGAACTGATTGCTGAAGATGCTACATGCCCTGGTCACAGGATATAGAGTAATCATCTGGACTGGCCTGAAAGTTTTCTTCCTGCTCACTAGCCCTCCTGGTGCCAGAAGAAGCTATGCAGTCTGGGGAGGGTGAATAACTTGCTATGAACAATTTTACTCAGCTGTGGGCCCTGGAGGCATTCCTACTGCTTGGCCAGGCAAATGCACCTTAGTGGCATAGTAGTTAGTGTCGCATTAGTGGCAAGTCTGTTGGGGCAAGCCACCTACTTTCTGATTAGATTTGAGGCCTGTTCTATAGGACAGAATTCACATCTATCATTATAAACTCAGTTGAAGGTCTATGGCTGAAGAGGTCATAGGTCATAGTTGTTTTGCTAAATGGACATGGTGTGCCCAACAAAGTTCCTTCTCAGTAACTGTATTATGCCCACAGACTGGTGCTGAGGTTGACTTTGCTCAGAGAGGCTTCTATTTGTTGGGGTCACTGTTAGCTTCAGAGACTCCTAACAGGTCAAAGAAGGGAGAATACGAGACTGTTGAATGTTCAGCCATAAAAGGGACAACTATATTACTCCCTCAGAAAGTGGAGTATCTCATAAAGCAGACATAGAGCATATAAGTACCAGTGGCAGCAAATGGGAGTTCTGCGCATCTCAGACTCCTGGTTGTGACACGACTGTTGTACATTTGAACCTATAGCAACTGTGATCATTAGTCAAGGAGTTATACAAGACTGGATCAGTGGGCATCCTATTATGGAGATGAGAGGAGTTAACAGGTCTCCCAGGTTCCCTGGAGATTATACACACTAATTGATGGAGGAGGGCAAAATATTTCATCCAATGTTGTGTCCACTGACAAGGTGCTCATATTCCTGTGGACAAATCCTCACCCATCTTCATGTAACCATTCCTAACCAAACTCATTGCATCATCAAATAAAAGAAAGATACTTAAATATAGAAAGCAGGTTGGTTGGTGGGAGGAGGGAGACCCATAAGAGAAGAGGAGAGAGAGAGACAGAGACAGAGACAGAGACACAGAGAGAGAAGTGATTAAAATATATTGTATATTTGCATAGCAATGAAATAATGAAGCACAATATTAGGTACAATCAGTATATTCTAATAAAAGCTCTTTTTAAAAGACTGTAAAAATCTGCAAATATCTTATGTGGTCCCTAAGACCAAAGTAGGTTTGAAGATTCAGTGCAATGACTCATGGAATTTAGCCTGGAGTCCTCATAGCTAAGATGTACAGCAGCACATCAGAAGGTACGTGCAGTAGAAGGAGAAACACGCAGCTGTGACCCAGAGGGACGCCTGAAGGTCTCCTTGATGCAGCCTGCCCCTCTCAGGTGGCATCACATAGGACATATTCTTTACAGCAAACAAACTGCAGAGTCATGCAGAAACGTAGTAGACCAGGAGTTGTCTGCTGAATAATCTGTAATAGCCATACTTCCTTGAGTAAGCAGATATATTAAGCACATAGCAAATGAAAGTAAAATAACACATAGAGCGTAGCAGCTAGCAGTATCAAATTAGATGCTTACAATACTTCAGTAGAAATGACCGAGGAAGCTCTGCAGATGCAGCAGGCTGGAACTCCCAATGGTGAGTCCTGGGTAGAGTAGAGAAGTCTCGCCCAGGTGAACCTTCCCAGTAAATAATAAACAGAAAGTAGCAGACAGATAAGAAAGCATCATTACGCTGGGTGTGTGCAACATCCTTCAGAACTGACTGATGTAACCATGGAGAAACCATTGCACTGTGTTCTTGATTAAGAATGTTCTGGACAAAGTGCCCTCTTCACATTCGAGCTTCTCCTTCCCACTACAGACATTTTAATACCAATAGAGAAGCAGTAATAACCTCTGTTGGAAATGGTTTGCCTTCTAGACATTCTCAAGGGTACAATTTCTTTAATATCTTTCACTGTTTGCCTTCCTCCTTGTTACAGGGTCAGGAAACCACCTTGTCCTAGGACACATGAGATAATCTTGCTTGAGTCTGAGTCAAGGGCGCCCATCCTGTTCCAGATGCTATTTTCCCAAGCACAAAGATCACTTACCAGTTTACCAATATACTTTCTGTTACACAAGGAAAACTTACTAATGGCTTTACCCCTAAGCTTCTGAGTGGAGCTTCGTCATTATTTACTTGTCGGATACTGAAATTCCATAGCTCCAGGAGAAAGTAGGCGTTTAACATCCAGCACATGGTGGTGCAGCCGAAACACAGAAAGCCGACCTTGTTGGTGGAGGATTGTGGGAAATCTCTTATCTTCAGACTTAGGCATCAGCTACCAAGAGCTTTGCAAGCAAGACTTCCTACGGAAAGGTCCTTCAACCTTATTTTTCACAAAAGGACATTTGTATTTTTCATCATTTACAAAAGACATTATTTAGATACAAAAAGAAAATATTCCTATATATGTTTTATAACCATTACAAATTTAACATTTGGTGATAGAATGAGTGTTATATATTTTACCTGAAAATATAAAGTAAAATTTTAAAAATCTACAAGAGACAAAAGTCTAGGCTTTGATTCTTCAAAACCAACTTTAATAAGGGTTCTCAAAGGCTTTGACCCCCCCCCCCCTTCTAGCTCACTGTAAGGTAAGAAAGAAAAGATGGTAAATAGGACAAGGGTTTGTGGATCTGTTTAGAAGTAGTTCTTTGGGGGTGATTCCAATCTCTGTTTGCCAGTATGCCAGCAGTCCAGTTGCATAGTGTCAGAACACCAACAGTCCAGTTCAAAAGTGCCACCAAACACGCATCGGCATGGCAACACCGTACAGCAGAAACCTCCAGGCCTCTGCCAAAAGGCACATGTCAGCAGGAGTGAGTAGCACCAGCCAGAATGCCAGGAGTTCTTTATTATGCCTCTCTCAATGAAGTGAAAATGAGCGAAGAGTGAAGACTTGAAACCAATGAACCATTGCAAGGCCAGCTCTGCAAGCACCATGTCAACGTTCGTTGACTCCCACTTATACTCTTTCCAAGCCTCATGATTCCTCCCAAGGGTCTTGCCTCAGCAAAACATCACGAGTCTGTATCACATGACACATCACAAAAGATTTGGGAAAATTAACTCTTCTAAGGCAATTAGGAAATGAAATTATCTCCTATCATTTTATTAGTTGATGAACCCTCATCCCATCACTACACACACACACACACACACACACACACACACACACACACACACACACACACACTCCTATTACCACTAGATGAGTTAATTTAGAAATGGAAGGTTTCATTTTGGGAGCAGTCATAAACGTATATTTAAGAACTAAGAAGGAAGGCTAGAGATTTGTCTTGTGGTAAACTGCTTGCCTAGCAAAAACGGAAGTGAGTATTAGTTACCTTTGCGATTGTGATTTAAACGCCATGTCCAAAAGTGACCTGTGGCAGGGACAGTTTAGTTTGTCTTAATAACGTTCCAGAGGGAGAGTCCAAGATAGCAAGGGAGGCATGACAGAAGGTGGCTGGAGCAAGAAGCTGAGCGATCACATCTTCAATCACAGGCAGGCAGCCAGGATAGGAAACTGGAGGTGGGGTGAAGCTGTAAATTGTTAAATCCCACCCCCAATGACATACGTTCCACAGCAAAGCTCCATGTCCTAAAAGTTCCATAACCTCCCCAAACAGAGCCACCAACCAGGAATGAGGTGTTCAAAGACATGACGTTGACTCATCTCATTCAACTCTCCACAATATGTTTGGACGCAAAGTTCAAATTTTCATTCATTAATCCTATTGCAATTTATGTTGACCTTCCCTGTGAAATGCCAAACATAAGCAAAATGCTGCTGTGAACACTGATTTGACATTTGCATATAGGTCACAAAGTATTTGTACATTATCCTCAGCTTTCCAAAAGTTTCTAGAGTAACAAACAAAAACCTTTTCATTTAATGATATATTTAAAATAATGAGACAAATGAGTTTTAATATATATATATATGCATTTTCTTAATGCTATAGCCAGTGTTGTTCAACTATAATTTTGGACCTGATAAATACGAAGTGACCACAACTATACTATTAAATGTCAGGGCCCTGTATTATTAGTACTCATGTTAGCTTCTTTCTAGTTAAAGTGATAAAATATTCTGAAAAATGTAGCTCAGAGGAGAACAAGACTATTGTCACTCAACAATTCCAGGCTCCAGTCTATCACTGTTGGGAAGAGACAGTGGCTTGAGACAACTGCTTAGATCACACCCACAGCTGAGAAGCAGAATGGAATAAGCTGATGCACTGATGCAGCACAGTTCACTTTCTTCTTTTTTAATACAGCCCATGACCCAATCCCACAGATGGTACCACCTTCTTTTAGGCTGGGTCTTCCCCCAACGATGTAATCAAGACAACCCCTCACAGACATGAACATAGGCCAACCCAATTGACACTGTTCCTCACTGAGATCTTCTTCCTAGGTCGTTGCAAATGTTGTCAGATGGACAATTAAAAATAACTATCACAGTCTTTTTCAAATGACATGAAACTAGAAGAGACAATGATGCAAGCTGGCTTCATTCCAACATCCTAATAACTGCATAAATGGGGGCTTGAGGACAACATTGCAAATTGTAATTATTTTTATATATTACTTCATTGCATATTTATTTGGCCCTAAGTCACTACCACTAAATAAATAAATCCATTTTATTAATTGTACAGCATTACCTATGCAATAGTTAACTTGTTATATATATATATGATATCATAGTCTTAGGGAAAAATAATAATTCTGAGGTCCTTTTCTAAGACCTAGACTGAGCCTATTTAGTTGGACTGTTATGTAGTGGCATGTTCCTAACATGTGCTAAAAGCCTTAGATAGGGGGATCACTGAAAGTTGCAGGCCAGCCTGTCCAACATAGTATATTTAGCATAGCTGGGGCTACAAGTGAGACACTCAAAAAGAAGAAAAAGTCAGACTTATGTGTACAGTTTTTTGACATTATAATATTACATTTTCATCCACAGAGGGCATGATCAAAAAACATGCAACCAAGTTACAAAAACATAATAATCGTTTATTTATTTATTTATTTATTTATTTATTTATTTAGATGGTTGCTCTTTTCCATTAATTTATTTATTCACTTTACATCCCAATCGATGACCCTCTGTGCCCCATCACACAGTCTTTCTCTCCATCCATATCCATTCACACCCTTTCTCTCTGAGAGGGTGGAGGCCCCCCAGGACATCTCCTCATCCTGACACATTAAGTCTCTGCAGAATGAGGTGCATCTTCTCCCCCTGAGGCCAGACAAGGCAGCTCAGTTAGAAGAAAAGGATCTACAGACAGGTAACAGCTTTAGAGACTGCTCCTGCTCCAGTTATTGGGAGATCCACATGAAGACTGGGTTGCATGTCTGCGATATATGTGCTGGGGGCCAAGGTCCAGCCTGTGCATGCTCTTTAAGTGGTATTTCAGTCTCTGAGAGCCCCCGACGTCCATGTTAGTTGGCTCTGTTGGTCTTCCTGTGGAGTTTCTTTGGGCCCTAGTTCCTTCCCCCAGTGCTTCCATAAAACTCCCCAAGCTCCATTCAACGTTTGGCTGTGGGTCTCTGCATCTGTTGCAGTCAGCTACTGAGTGTAACCTCTCAGAGAGAGGACATTATGCTATGCTCTTGTCTGCAAGCATGAGAGAGTATCATTAATAGTGTCAGAGATTGGTGCTTGCCTATGGGATGGGTCTCAAGTTGGGCCGAGTATTGGTTGACCATTCCCTCTCTCTGCTCCATCTTTGTCCCTGCATTTCTTGTAGACAGGACATATTTTGGGTTGTAAGTTTTGTGGGTAGGTTGGTGTCCTTATCCCTCCACTGGGGGTCATGCCTGACTACAGGAGGTGACCACTTCAGGTTCCAGTTTATTTGTTTATTGAAGACACTATGTAGTTCCAAGGCTAGTTTGGAACTGTCTATGTAGACCAGTCTGGTCTCCCAAGTGCTGGGATTAAAGGAATATGCTTAGTCTAAAAAGAAACTAATACTGATTTAAGTAATTTTACAATTTTCTGCTGGGCCATATTTGCAACTATCTATGGGATATGGGTCAGCCATGGTTGTAAGTAAGCATAGCATCTGTGATGGTTAATCTTTGTTGTCAACCTGACTAGGTTTAGAATCACCTAGAAGATTAAGTGTGTCTATGAGGCATCTCAGAGATGACTAACTGGAAAGGAATGCCCACTCTGAATATGACTTGTGTTGGCTGAGGACTTGGGCAGAATACAAAGGAAAAAGCAGAAAATGTAGAGAGCATTCTCATTCACCTCTCTCGTTTCTGATCCACTGAGATGGGAAGAAAGCAACCTCATGTTCTCTCTGCCACACAGGAGCTCTGCCTTGCCAGAGCTATGGCATCTCTGCCATGAGGGACAACACCCTTAAACCATGAGTCCAAATAAATTCCTTCTCCATTAAGTTGTTTCTTATCAGGTAGTTGATAGTAGCAGAGCCTCCAAATTAGATAAAAAGCAATCCATTTGGTCTATTTTCTAAGCATAGTAGCACCCTTGATATATGATTTTGTGTATGCAAACAACTTCCTTGACACATACAGACTGGCACAGAAGATGAGGAAGAAAGACCAGAAAGGTAAGTAGAGGATGTAAGAGATGAGGAAGGAGAGAGGGTTGGTAAAAACTGGTAATTTTTGAAATTCTATCCTAACTTTCAAGTCCATGCCTTTACCATGATCAGCATTCACGGTTTTGAGCTTGCATTTTTAATCTTTCGTGCGCTCATCAATTTGAATGGTTTGACCACTGAAGTTGCATTATCCTAAGCTGGGTTAAGAAATAGGGGTCACACAAAATTTGAGCAAGTAATGCTATAAATAATTATTAAATGTAACAGGACTTGAATATTTAAAGATAGATTAGTACATAGCAAAAAGACAAAAAGCTCCAAAGCACATGTGAATGAAAGACATGAGGAAGAATGCAGGAAAGGTGTTTTCTCAGGTCCAGGAAGCTACAGGGGCATTACTGCTCACTACCAAGCAGGAAGAAGGAGTCCTAGGGTGGTGCAGAGAATCTGTGATGCTCTCAGCAACTCAAACCCTTAGGGGTGTTTATTGTCCTCAGTGCCAGGCATTGCTTCCATGCACACACACACACACACACACACACACACACACACACACACACACATAAAAGAAGGTGATCTAATTATATCTTTCTTGTATCCAGAAAATGAAAATGTCTTGATAAAATCCTCAGGATTCAGGAGACTGAGGATAAGGGACCATCATATATACCAGAGAGAATGAGGAGTGTTTAACCTGCCAATGACTGTTGTAAATAGGCCAAGAGACAAATGTGTACAACTAGGCCCATCAGTACTTACTGTTTTATTTTCTATATACATTACACTAATTACTTTTTCCATTTGCATAAACTCCTATTTGGAAAACTTTTCTCTACTCTTCTTGCTTGCTCTTATTATGTTATTTATATTTCTAAAACAAAGCATATTGATGACATTAAAATTTATCCATCTGTATTAAGTATTTTCTGTTGCTGTGATAAAATACCATAACGAAGACAACTTATAGAAGAAAGTGTTTATATTGTTTATGGTTCCAGAGTGCTATTCCATAATAGTGAGGTCAGCATGGAAGCAGAATACAGGTACAGCAGCTGAGCCAGAAAGCTGAAAGCTAGGAGCTCACATCTCAAACAGGAGTACAGCAGAGAGAGTGAATGGGAAATGATGCAAATGATTAAACTCTCAAAATCCACCTCTAGTAATATTTCCTCCAATAAGGCCCTACATCCAAACTGTCCCAAGCTGTACCACCCAAAGAGGACCAACTGATAAAATACATGACCGTATGCTTAGTACATGGTCTATAATTTCTATATGGCCTTATGGTAATTTACCAGTTGTTACATGTATTCTTACTTTTCTGGTCCACCTAGATTATGTATTTATTTATAAGAAAGTCCATCTTTAAGTCTAATTTATCTTCATTTTTCTTGATTCTCAGCTCTTGCCTGATACATAAACAAATGCAGCATTTAGGACACATTACCCATTTAAGACTCATTGACTAAATCAAATTGTCTGAAATGCAATCACCAATTTTAAAAGTTGGTGCAAGCTATTTATATGGGAGAATATTCGAGAAGCATGTAAAAGTGTTTGACTTTCAATCTTTCCATGTGGAAGAGTGACATCTACTTTATTCAACCTAAAATCTACAATACCCCACTGTGGTGGTTTGAATGAGAAATGTCCCACAGAGGCTCACACATTTGAGTCTCCAGTTGCTGGAGCTATTCAGAAAGGTTATAGGACCTTTGGGAGGTCTAACCTAGGGAAATATATCACTGTGGGTGGGTTCTGAGGGTTTGTAGCCTTACCCCACTATCAGCCTTATCTCTGCTTCATGCTTACAGTTGAAAATGTCTCTCAGCTTTCTACCTACCTGCTGCCAAGCCTCCCTACAAATATGTTCTCTCTCTCTCTCTCTCTCTCTCTCTCTCTCTCTCTCTCTCTCTCTCTCTCTCTCTCTTTCTCTCTCTCACACACACATACATTATCTTGTTCTTTCTCTTGCTCTCTCTCCCCCCTCTACCTCCCTCCCCCTTTCTCTTTCTCTCTCTTTCTTCAGAACTATAGGCCAAAATGAACTCTTATATAAGTCGCTTTTGGTAATGCTGTTTTATCAAAACAACAGAAAGTAACTAATCCAAGTACCCTAGCCATTGACCTCCAGTAAAGGTAGGATATGGTAGGCCAAATCCTGAAAAGGTACCCACAAGCCCTAACTCTTGGTACCACATCACATGCAATCCCGTTCCACTGATGTAGGTAAAATTTGCAATGTAACTCTTCTATGGTTAGGCAAGACTATTTGACAAGGATGAAGGATGAAGGATGAGCCTGGCCTGAACAGGTGAGCTTTTTAAAAGTTAGGCCCAAGGGTTCCAAACAGCTGCAAATGTTCTCATATTGGTTGTGGATAAGCAACTGGCCATATTGTAGGAGAGGCATCACATATACCAACACAAAAAAGTGTTAATTCTATTGTTTTACCAAATAGTGGAAAAAACAAGACATTCCAGAGGCCCTTTGAGAACATTTCAGTTCACTAGCCCTACCAAATTAAAACTAAGTTCTGAGAATTAGCACCACCCACTCAACCAATGAAATGGCTCAGGCCTGGAAGCAGCTTCATTCCAATCTCGACAAGTCTTTATTTAAGATGTAAATAGCAGGATTCTTATTCTCTTGAGATTTTTTCTTGGGGTCAACTTCTCATAATATCCTAAATAAAGATTTTAGGTCAGTTCTATCATAGAAATGTGGAGGGATCATACCCAGACTCCTGGGGAAAGAACCACTGGCTGGTGCTCTAGAAATAACCCGTGTCTCTTTTATGCATCCCATTTCTGAGACATCTGTTTAAATGCTGTTGATAGGGGGCAGTGCTTCCATGTTGGCCACTGTCTGAGCTTAGACAGCAACTGTGAATCACAGACTTAAAATTGTCCTTTTGAAAGTCTCAGTCTCTGGGGATGGAGGTGGCATAGTCAATAAATGGCTTGATGTTTAAGTCTCAGAACCTGACTTTGATCTACCAAAAACCCATGTGAAAAAGGCTGCATTTTTTGAGGCAGAGACTCTCACTGAACCTGACGCTGACTAATTTGACTTTATTAGCTGGCCAGCAATCTCCAAGAATCCACTCGCCTCCTCTTCCCCCACATTGTTCTTGGATTATGGACACAGCCCCTCAAATGCAGCCTGTGTCCATAATCCAAGAACATTTGTAAACACACACAAACATTACACAGACATACAGACATACAATCTTAGTCTTAAAATTAAAGGTGATCCTAAATTTCATGATTAACCATATGAGGGCCAATAGGAAGAAAATCACAGAAACTCATTTCTTTGTCTACTTTCACAGAATATAGAGAATCACATTCAACCTTCCAGAACTTGATCCCTGTCTCTACGTTTCCATTCTCAGGCCTTCCTTTGCCCAATCTCTCACAACATAGTGAGCTAAGAGTAAAATAACTAATCAATTAATATTTTTCAGGGATCAGACCAACAAAAGTTATACAATTATGGAGGCTCAGTACATTGCTAAATTCACTGATGAAACCCCCAGCATTGAATGAAACTTGGCTCGCCAAAGGCCCCTTTCCACAATCAGACCACTGAACTTCTTAGAAGGCAGACTGAACCACAGATAATATGAAGCATCTCTAGCCCTCTAGGGGATCTATTTCTATACTCTGTAGGTAGGTGCACACAAAGGGCATGTGGAGACAGGCATGAGAACAGAGCAGATTTATAAAGATAAAACTGACTCATCAGCCAACCTGACGACATTGCAAAAGGTCACAAAGCAGGGCATATTCATTTAATTTCATCCACTGTGGTATTTTGGGTGTCACAACATCATGTGGTGATCTCTCTCCGAGGGACTCCAAGGCGTCTAAGGTAGGCCTAGTCTCTTCAAGTGACTGTGGTGTGGTCCCTATCACCGGCATTCCATGCTGTGTATCCTTCTCAGGTACCTCAGTGATTTTGGTCAGCGTTCATTCAGTTGTATGTCAGGTCTCCTCTCTCACTCCCACTAGCTTTCTTGACAGTCTCATTTCTGTAACTGTGGAAAATATAACTAATTGGCTGACTTTATCCTTGTCCACTGAGCAAGGTACGCCCTTTACAGTTGAATTAAAAGTCCAGGCATTGTTCACTTAATGTCAATCATTTAACATTGATACGGTTAGTTTTTACAATAACCCTTAAAAGGTGGGTATCATGATTACATTTTATAGATGTAAAAAGAAAGGTTCAGAAAGACAGACTGCTTACTCCACACCAGGGTCCCACTGCTCTGAGTGATAGCCTTGCTAAATGTACACTCTTAATCAACGAAGCACTTTGGCTATGACTCAGTTTCTTCTTATTCTAAGAGGAAATAAAAGTGACTGTCAGGCTTGTTGTCTGGATAAAGAAAATGAAACAAGAGGGTAGACATAAGCTTGTCACGCACTATGCAAAGCACTGTCACAACTCGACATAAGTACCGCCTGAGAATTCTTAGCCTATATACACTGGCATTATTGCAAATAATATGCATTTTGAACCACAACATGATCCTCTTGAAATTTTAATATTTATATGTACTCATACTACAAGTTTAAGCAAATTGACTTTTGTGGCTCAAGACAATTAAAATGTGAGCTTGTCGTAATGTTCTAACAACTAAAAACATTTACGTGCTGCTAGAAACCTAACCATATATATCTCAAGCCAAAAGCACTTTTGTGAATCTCTTTGCTCTACTTAAAGATAGAATAGACCCAGGACAAGATACTCAACGTCAGCAAACATGCTTCTGACACTTACTACATACTAAAACACTGTGCTAGGCACTTAGGACCTGAGATAGGCAAAGTAACTTCCTTCATCTCAAGTAGTTTATGGCTATAAATAGGCAGCTTCCATCTGGGAGAGTTAATATCCTGCTAAGCCTCGTTAAACAGCAGCAAGAGAATGAGAAACTCTCCACCCTGTGGCTTCTACCCCACAGGATGATTGTATCCTTAGTCAACCTTGTGAAATTATTCCAAAATTAAGGAATATATTTATTTGTTGATTGCATACTTTGAAAGAAAGCAGTAACAGCAGCCCCATGGGGGGGGGGGTGGCTATTGAGATACACAGGCCTGTTACACCAGGTTATTTTTATGTATGTGTGCTTGTGGAATGTCCAGCCTTTACATACACAGCTTTTGGGCAAACGTTGCCACTCCCATCACTAGAAAGGATGTGTATCTCTTTACCTGGAAAGCATATGTATACACACACACACACACACACACACACACACACACACACACACACACCACATGGTGGAGGAGATTCATCGATTTAGCTTTTATCATTTAAAAAGCAGGAACTTTATTTTTATTTAACACACGATAAATTTTAAGATATAATTGAGAGTAGTTACACGAAGCATATTTTTGGGTGCAGGAAGACAAACTGATGATGTGTGTTTCTCTGTTTAACAAAACTTCAAAGAGCACCTTTTGTCTAAGAGGACACTTGAAGGAAAGAAGAATGTAAAAGAAATGGTGGCAAACACCCAACTGTGAAATAAATGGAGACGACAGCTTGGCCCTTATGGAGAATGCTGAGCAGTGGGTTACTAGGAAATAAGAGAGGAGAACCACACAGCCCGGAACACATTGTCATGCCTGATATTCAGTTGAAAATTAAGTCCATCCACTCTTTCGTTTGTAATTGATGGCAAGGTGTCAGAAATCCTGGCAAGATAAATGCTCTGACCACTGGGTGTGTTTTCGTTTCTTCTGGTTGCTGGGATATGCAGGGCTGGCAAACAGTTTTCCCAGTCATCTTGTGAACGCCCCTTCTTTCCTCTTCTCCCTAACAAGGTTAGTGAGATTCGTGCAGATTGCTGCGTTGGAAAGGGCCTTATCACTGCCCGGTGATCGCTGTTCCAGCCATGGACAATGAGGGTTCATCCAAAAGCACAGCTTCCTTTCTGCTATGGACAGGAAGCCCTGCCTGTGACAGCCACAAATGCCTCACGCAGTGCCTGGCCGGGCAGCAGCTGGAGAGCTGAGAGGAAAACAATTTCTAGACCTGGTGTTTGTGCAATAAAATCCCAGGTGGTGATGCGATGGGAAAACTAAAGGGGGAAGTTCGAAATGGTTCACTGTTGTGATCATTTGCCTGGGTTGTAGAGAGAACTGTGAGATTCGGAAGAGAACCCACAAACTACAAAAGGTTGCCTCGTCCAGCCTTAGTATGAGGGCTTCTGCCTAGGCTTATTGTAGCTCGTTATGTAATGTGTGGTTCATTATCACGGGGAGGCCTGCTCTTTTCTGAAAAGAAATGGAGGAGTAATGGATCTGGGGAGAGAGGAGGTACTAGGGTGGAGGACTGAGGGAGAGGAGTGGAAAGGAAACTGAGGTTGGTATATACGAGAAGGATGAAGAAGAAAAGTACCTCTCAATCTAAGAACACTAAGAAGTGAGGTGAGGAACCGAGCATGCAGAGTACAGTAAGTCTCCATCATAGCCCAGTAAATGCATTAAGAGGGGTTTGCTTCTCTGAACGAACTACTAGAAGTGGGTTTCAAATTCTTGAATTCTGATGTTCAGTTATAGAAGACTGAATTAGGTCCCACTATCAACAGTGTGTATGGAATGTCGTTAAGACGCCACCCGCAGGAAAAGTTAAAATGAAAAACGGCAGCGATTGGGATTTTATTTCCATGTACCACATTCCATCTGTATTGCTGGAAAGAGAGGCGTCAATTGTGAGATTTGTTAGGATTCCTTCAGATGCACCGGAGAAGGGAGCTGAGCACTGTCTTCAATGTCCTGGATCTGAGACACTGAGGAGAGGACTCAGGACAAGTCCCTGCGGTAGTTAAGGATTTGGACCTAGTGTTCCCTGAAAGCCTGGAGCTTCGAAGGCAGGGGGGAAAATTACCAAAGAAGAGAAAAGATAAAAGGGTCAAAGCAAGGTCACAGAGAAAGTGTCTATATTTGGATGAAGAAAAGAGAAGAAAAATAATTTCACTGGATACACATCTAGATAAAAGAAAAAAATCAAAGGAATTTAATAAATCTAGAGGCCTAGGGATGAACAGGGACTCAGATGAGGCAGAAGGGAGGGGCAGAACTATGCGTGGGCAAATCAAAACTGGAGAATTGGCCGTGCTTTAGTCCTTGAGAGACAAATGAAAGCTTAAGGCAGACTGGCAGAAGGACCGGCTTTGCTGATGAGCAGTTGGTGAGACAGCGGAGGAAACATGAGCCTATAACCTTTCCAAAATCATGGTCATGGAAGGAAGAGCCAGAGTCTGTGGACACCTAGAGGACGGCACTGCTGAGAAGCAGAAGCTCTGATGGTAGGAACATCACTGCACAGAGAGAAAGACGGTTAAGGAAAAAATGGGGAATTTCCCTTTGTCCCGGGGAAAGGAAACATCCCATTTAAAAGAAAAGTTACAAATCCAAATGACAGGAAATTCAGCTTCAGGTTGTTTCTGTGTAAACTCACATAGGGGAGCCAGGGCCATCAGTACTGAAGCACTCTCTGCTGCCTCAAAGTTAGATTTGAACCCACATCTCAAGCACTGATGTGTTTGGTTACCTCCACTTCCTTTTGGTGGAGAGCTGAGCTTCCTGTGGTGAGCCACAGGCATCCCTGCCTTCCCTGCTGTGCTCGCCCTGCCTGCCTTCCTCTTCCCAGCCTACCCAGGCCCTCCTCCTCCCCCTTGACCTGCACCTCCACCACAACCACCTCTTCTCCCTCCTCCTCCTCCCTCCTCCTCTTCTCCCTCCTCCTCTTTCTCTTCCCCTTTTTTTGAAGTCCCCAGCTGAGTATGTCTTATAGACTGTAGCACAACAGATTTAGATGACTAAAACAAGCTGTCTCTAGCAATCAAGGAAGGATTCAGAGTACTGGAAACAGAGGCCAGGGTTTGAAAAGAAAGGGAGGGAAGTTCCACAGAGAATAGAGAGAACGCTGGGTTGATGAGGGCCTGGATGGTGGTAGGTGATGGGGTTTCCTGTGTCAAGAATCTGTCTAGACTGTCAGGGCTCCCTCAAAGACTTAAAAAGCCATAGAGGCCATCTGCTGATTCACAGAGAAGAGAATGCACTGCTACAATATAAGACACGCAATGGAATTTTGTTTCATTCCCAAATATATGTCTTACACATAGCAGTTAGTATATATTTTATGTTTCTTGAACTGATCAATAAGTTCATGAGTCATGCCATGTTCCTTCTTTCCTTCTTATTGTAAGTTTGGAAGTATATGTTAATTTGTACATTTTTATCTCACTCATGATAAAATAAAAAAAGAACTTGCAGGTTCTCTGCATGTTATTAAATGCATGCTATAAGTAATATCAAAGCCCTGTCTCTGCAGTTAACCATTCAAAGTCCCGTTTGCACGCCGCCCTGCATTCTCAAGTCCTCTGTTGTCATGCTTGCTGTGAGCTCTCTGAAAGCAAACCTTGTTCTGCTTCCCCACACCCTGCATGTCTTGTAGTGATAGCTGCACATCAAATGCTTTATTGATCTGTAATTGAACTTCCTTATCTTGGCTCTACGTAATAGCTGCCTTTAGGGCTCATTTATACCTCAAATTCTTGCCTATAGAAGGAATATGTTTTCCTCAGCTGAGGCAAGGTAGGTGGGTTTTGTCTCAATTAAATGACCACAGTGAGGGCTGAAAGACAAAACTGGGGTGGTAAAAACAAGTGAGTCTCCTGACTGAAAAAGCGTTTAAACAGATTAAAAAGTTGTTTCAGGAAGAGGAAACAATAAGTGGATCACAGTCAAGAAGGGTTGGAGGACGCATGCTCAGGCCCACTTGTCTGGGGACAGAGACAGCTTTCAGTGAAAGCAGGCATGAGAGGCCGGGATCTTCACTGCATAAACTCTGTCTCTCCATAGGTGCAGCCCCTTGCTCAATGCCTTTACCACCTCAGCAAATCATCACAACTGGACACAGCACAAATGTACTACCTTTCAGTGCAAAAAAAAAAATGTATGTGACAGAAATTAACAGACGATTGGGGATGTTTACTTTTTGGAGACTCTGGAGAATCTCTGTTTACCTTTCCCTGGCTCTAGAGGCTGCCTAGTTCTCCGGCTAGTAACTGCTGCCTCTCCCTGAAACGCAGCCCCATGTTCTGCCATTGCTCCTGTAGGTCATATCTCCATCTTTGATTCTGACCCCTCCCTTTCATTTGTCAGATACATATAGTGACATCAGATCCACTCAAGTTATCCCGGATTTGATGGTTTTAATTTCATGTATCAACTTTTCTTGATGTGTCTGTGCGACTATTTCCTGAATAAGATTAACATTTCTGCGTGTACAATGTATGTGCATGTATGTACACAGTATGAGCACAGCTACCTGCACATTTGGAGGGTACAATTTAACATCAGGTGTCTTTCTGTATTGCTCCCCACTGTATATTCTTATTATTATTTGATAGAGTCTCTAGCAAAGTCTGGAGTTCTCTAATTTGGCTAGAATGTATGGCTTCAAAGCCCTAAGATTCTCTAGCTCCATCTACCCAGTGTTAGGATATAGGATGTATAGAATATATAGGATACAGTTGCTACCACAGACAGTATTATTTGTGGTACATACCTACCACTAAACTCAGGCCCTCATAGTTTATGACAATCCTTTTAGAAACTGAGTCATCTCTTTAGACCCAAAAGTTAATAATATTTAAATGAGTGAACTTTTGAGTACAGAAAATTAACCTCCATAGAGAAGGTGGACCATTTTACATTCTAGTCATGTTTGTAAATATAATGAAATGTATCACACCTCAGTTTCTCTGCTGTTTAGAGGTGGAGATGGTTTTGCTCAGACAAACTTCATTACCAGAACCAATGAGGGGAACCGAGAATTCTAAGATACTGTAGTTGACATCACAGTGATATCACAGACCTGCAGCTGTTCCGTGTACTGTATCATTTTCAACTTCTGTCCTTAAAAGGTATTGGAACCCTTATAAAAAACACAGCTGTGTACTTAGAGAGCAACTCTTACTTCGAGTGATTCTTTTAGCTGATAAGGCATCTGGATATTTGCTCCTCCAGCTGGCTCCAATCTCCCCTATCTTTTTGTGTTTGCCCAGGTAAAGTGGAAAATCTCCAATCCACACCCATCTGTTGGCCTCATCCAGTAGAGCTTCCAGGCAACAGAAGGCTCATGACAACAATAAAATTCCTGAGATTGCCAAGACCTGGGACACTTGGGGTAAAAGATTAAGATAAGATTTTCATGGTTAAATTCCTTCCACATTCTCTCTCTCTCTCTCTCTCTCTCTCTCTCTCTCTCTCTCTCTCACACACACACACACACACACACACACACACACAGACACACACAGACACACAGACACACACACACACAGAATACCACTGGTTATAGGCAAAGATTTCAGGTAAATTAGAAAATGCCACACAGAGAGGGAATTCAATGAGTTATTGCATAAAGAGCCAGCTGCCACACTGGAATCCCTGACTCACTCTGCTTCTGGATAGAAGTCTGGGCTTTCATTTGCATTCATTTAAGTTGGAATTAGCTGTTGGCAAGTCACATCCAAGTTAGAACATTCCATAGAGAATAGAGAGCCAGCCTGCCAGAAAGCAATCTCCATGTTGACCCCACAACAATCAGTCCTTGTGTAGAATCCAAAGAACCAGAGTCACAGTACAAATATATTATTCTTTAAGTTTCATAATCCCCATGATGGATGAAAACCTGCTTTCTGAAATTAGAAACTGTCACCAGAGATTCTGGGTGTCCTGGCAAGGTCCTCAGGAGAGTCTTAGTCTTATTAATGAAGAAATCTGGGAAGATATTTTTTAAAAAGCTGGAGAATAATTTTACTAGAGTTAACAAATAAACCAAAACAGCAACAAACAAAACCAAAACCAAAACAACAAACAAACAAACACTTCCAAGGCAAATGCTGTGAATCTCAGCAGCTGTCCAGAGAAGGAAGATGGAGAAGAGAAAGAGAAAAATCCATGCCATTTGAGTTAAGTCAACACAGAGGTCAGTCATGTGGTGGACGAACAACCTCATGGTAGGCAATGGAGCTATAGAAAAAGAGAAGGAAACTCAACATAACAAAATCAAACAAACAAAACAAACAAAGCTCAGCATATTTAGATTGTGGCCAGCATCCAAAAAGGAGAAAAGAAGAAAAAGAAAAAGAAAAGTTCATTTCTTTTGAAGTCAGAACTAAGAAGATTGAGCAGATCCAACGGAACCTCATAGTGGCCCTGGAGTAGATGCACAGAGAGTGGAAATTCTGAGAAGAAAAGGTATGTTTATCTCATTGGAGACATATTATTTATCTTACCTGGTTTAGCATTGCTTAAGATGGACCTGTCTTCCTGAGGGCAGTCCATTGGCCAGGTGATTGCCCTATTGGATTCGTTTTTAAAGAAAGAACAATATCTCTCCGTTTAGAGGTAGATTCAGTTCTTCACTGTAACTACTGAGCAGTCTCTAAAATGCTGGCAGCCACACCAGCAACTTCAGGCACATATTGCCTCACTACCTTATAAGTCACATCCTGTTATCTGATCTTCCTTTTTGATATAGAATTTGAGGGAGAAGGTTTAAACCACTTGCCTAGAGGCATGTCGATACAGAGATTAGCACCAGCATATAAATGCAGATAGCTTGCCTGAAGATTTGGAGTGCTTAGCCACTATGCTTTGCACCATTTCTACAAATGGAAATGTTGCAAACGTTTCCCTAAGGAAGGAGCTCCTCTTACCATGCCATTGACTCTGAATTGATTTTACGGGGTTCTGAGTACAGATTCACAGTGAACACTCCATGTCAGTTCGGCCTCAAGGAGAAGTATTACAAGATGGCTGGCTGGTTATGGGTGGAGTTGTTGTCTCCAAGCCAATGTGAGTGTACTGGCTCGCTTGAGGATAAATCTGAATCTTGGACTCATTAGCATAATGCTTTAATGAAACAAATGGGAAAACCATAGTCATTGTTATAAATAATCTCCCTAATTATCTGAAGCCACATGCTATGAAGAAAATAGCTAATTAAAAACAGAAAATTTCTCCTCCGTATGGTATACAAGATGAAACTATTTAGTTGTATCTTTTTTCCCCCTGGTACTAAAATGTTTCTGGTGTTGCTAAATAGTTTAGGTTCTCAAAACTCATATTATATTGCCTTCCAATAGCTCTAATCCCTTTAAATGCCTGGAGTTTGTTGTGAAATCAACACTAAAGAGCCGGAGGAGGCTCTCTGCTCTGCACAAATGTCACATTATCCTGATACAATTTCTCACAGACTCTCCAGCAGCGAGTCTTCCCAGCACTACACCAAAGGACACGATTAAACATGCAGCTTCTTTGTAAGGTGCCATGGCTTCTCATGGATGAGGAGAACACAGCAGGACCACCGGATTAGGGCTTGTTATAGCCCAACTGTTCCTGCTTCTGACTAAATAATGATCAATGACTGCCTGGCAGAATTAGCCATTCAATCGGTTTTTGTCTTTTGCCTGTCATTTCCAAAGCTCATCTCCCATGGGGGAGGCCGAAAGGAGTTGACACTGAGAACAGAACTCCTCTTGTGGCTCGAGCTTGCTTTATTTTACTGCTCGGGGGAGGACAGCAGGGACCCCTGTGCACTTTGCTTGGTTATGACAACATTTCCATTCTTCTAGCCTTTGTCTTGTCCCATGGTGGCCTATATATCTAGCCATAGAGCATACAACTATAAACTTCTTTTTGCTGTTATTGGCCTAAAAGTCTTCGCTTTAATAACCATCAGCTCATATTTGCACGCTCCATTTACTCCAATAATGTCTTCCACATTATTGTTTTATAATTAATTTCATCATTAATAAGGTTGCAATTTGAAATCCTTAGTACAGGGAGAGGTTTAGAGATGAAACTGTTCAAAACAATACTGCATACATTTTAGCTTCACGGGAGCAAAGAGGAGATTGTTCGCTCCTTCCAGCTTGTTCAATATCTACAGCAGGAGCAGAGCCGAAGTGATTATTACTAAGTGCTTTTGTTTAGTGCCACGTGAAAACTGAAAGGAATCTCAGTTCCAGGCAAGAGGTTGTGTAGGTTCCCGCTACAGTCCCACACCAGTGTGTGATTCAGAGTTAGAAACATCATCATTCTAAAGGCAAATTTAAGCATCTGAAGCGACCTCGTGTTATAGTCATTTGCTGATTCCTGACAGAGATGGAGTCTCACTAAATAAGGATTATTTATCCAAAACTTTACCAAAAACTATGCAAAACAACTTTAAGACAGGATCTCAGGTAGCCCAGGCTATTCTGGAGCCCACTATGGAGCCAATGAATATCTCTTAATCTTCCTGTCTCGGCTCCAAATGCTGCCATTTTAGATATGCACCATGTCTAGCTTGAAAAGCAAAATCTTTATTAAATAAATTTCTTATGTCAACATTTAACATTTGCTCACTCTGTATTTTCTAGCTACTCTCGATCTCAACTACGGATACCACTGAAACCTAAATTTTTCTCACAAAAGTTCAGTGCCAGGTTTTAGGACAGTATATGGCTGGACCAACACTCCAAATGTAGCCGAAGAGTAACAGTACACAAACGTTTCTCACTCTTCATCTCCTTTCCAATAAATAGATACACGCAAAGTCACACCTTCATCTCCGTGTCAGGGACTGCTTGTGAAATCACAGGGAGCTGTCCCACAGAGTCAAATACAAGGCCAAGAGCCAAGAACCAAGCCTTCAGGAGCCATGTTCTGAACAGGATTACTGCAAGGGACCAGCAGGGGATTACCACAGAGGGGAAGCACATCAAAGAACATCCTTGACTACAGAAGTAGGAAACTCCATTTCCTCTTACATCTCGGTCACGGCTGCACAAAATCACTGGTCTCATTTGGAAATTTCTGTTATTAATCGGGAAGCAAAGTAGAACAGTATCTTAAAGAGCTAAATTTACTAAAAATTAAAAGCCTCATTGCCAATTATTTCTTTCTCAAAAGAGCAGTTTTGTTTTGAGTACACAGTTTCTTTTCTATATTGCCCATGCCAAAAAGAGACTGATGAAGCTTCTAATACTAAAAATTGAAAAGATAATGATTGACTACTCATTAACCCACTAATAATCATCTGTATTCCTTTGGCACTGAATGTTCCTATAAAATCAAGCAGAACAGTGAGAAATATTATAAACGTTTGAAGTAGTACAATTTGAAGGAAGTAATTTTTAAATGCTCCCCAAGGTTTTCATGGTAGAACAGATCTGACTGAATTCTGGGTAGCAGAGACACACTGAAGTCTACACTAATTTTGGAATCAGACAAAATGGATTCTTAGATTTGATTGTTCACTTGTATACCATACTGTCTGTCTCTTTAGAACTCTTTTGCAGTGTTCATACCTTGAGTTAGCAAAAACAAACCAGCATTTGATGTTCAGATGAAGATTCTAATGTCCTAAGGCCTTATCTAAGGGCTCAGTAAGCTTCAGGCTTGCCTCATGATCCCTAACTACATACTTTTTGGGAAAAAAAGAACTGAAAGAAACACAATAAACACAAATAATCCTGACAATCATCATCATTATTATTATTATTAAATATTTATTCATCATTATGAATCATGATGTATCATGAAAAATAGTGGCAAAAACATGTGAACAGGGTGACTGGACAGGGAAATGGTCACAGGGTGAAGAAGAAGGTGGGTAAAGGACAGCACTCTAGAAGAAAACATAGCAGGAGAATTCGTTATACTACATGGTTTGCTTATTATGAATCAGTTTTATTCAGAGAATCATAAAAATGTTAGCATTTGCAAAAGTAAAGTAGGTCAATTACGAATCTCTGAACCAATGGGCACTAATCTTCTGATACAACAAGAAATCAAGAACTACACAGTTCAAGGGTCACTTGATCCCGCAATACAATTAAGTTACAGTGGTCCTTGAAGGTGTTTCTGCCTTGGAGGAGCAGTGTTTCCCCAAAGTGTTCCAAAGTATCACAGCAGTGCATAAGCATGTTACTACTTGTACTGATTTAGTAGATTTTCCACTTGATATATACTTTTAGGTCAATGAGAGGTAACTTTAACTAGTTTTTAATTTCATTTTCCTATTAATTTGTTTCACCAGTTAAATGGATGCTTTGGTGGCGGCAGGGCCAGCCAAGCTCCTTTCTCCATCCCTCTGGCATTCCCACAAGGTTTCTTGTGTCAAGGCTTCAACTTAGAATACTATCACTTCTGCTATACTTTATTACTCGGGTTAGATGGGGAAATCAGCTTAGAATCAGGAGGCAGAAAAGTAAATGCTATCTCTAAATAAGAGAAACCACAAAGCCATTCCCTGAGGGCTTAGATACAAGGACACTTAGGGACCAGAGACCACAGCTAACTCACAGTGAGAAGAAAGACCTTTCTGAGACCTGCTCCCCGGGTTTCTCCTCTATCTCCCTCTGGACCCTGTGCCTGTACTGTAACTGCAAGTTCTACTTGAATAAGCAGAGACTGACATTTTCAGGACATATGGAAAGAGACAGACACTGCCAGTGATGAGACAAAGAGACAAGATGCCTGTAAGGGAAGCAGCCACTGTGTCTGACAAAATGTACTCCCTTAGTTTTAAAGGCAACTCCCGGAGTTTAACCAGGAAAGGAAACACTGCCCGATGTCAAATATAATTAAAGTTAAAGCTAAATATTTATTTAGAAATTTGGAATAAATATTCCTTGCTCATAATATATACTTTGGGAAGTTTCTGAGAAGATGCAGGATTTTACAAGAAACCCAGAAGAAACAATGAACTGCTGTAGGCTGTGAAGCACTGGATTAAACTGGAATCCAGCTGAGTGTGCTTCCAGCAAATTAGTACCCGTTGGAATAATCTATCAAGCTCTGCAATGCCATAGAAACACAATTGACATCACTGTACCATTTGTACTCTTTAGAGCACGTTCTCTCTATCACATATGTGTCAGAGTCTGTTTCATAAATTTTTCAACTGATCTATTTAATAAAATAAAAAGCAGGGAAATCCTACATAAAACAAAAAATTAAATTAAAATTAATTAAATTAATCTGGCTAATAAATGGAACCTATCCGAGTCCATAGCATAACTTTTTCTTCATGTCATGCTTCCCTTAGTAAGCAAACAAGGGGGAAAATACAAAGAAAGGAAGTTTGGGAAAGCAGGAAGTATGCCAGCTGAGAGATGATAGAATTTTATATTTTGCCCTGTCGGCCTTTAATACCAGAAGCACCTTCATAAGTCGTGGTCATTCAGCAACTAGAAATGGGGGCCCAAGCCATGGCTTCTGATGACAGCTTTCCCTCAGTGTGTCAAGAACACCTTTTTATTTATTTAACCACCCTTTTGTTTGTTTGCTTGTTTGGTTTTATAACTCCTTAGTCTTCTGATGGGCAGATCTATTGAAAGTTACTTTGAAATGTATTCATGATCATAGTTTCATTGACAAACTGTGACATGCTCGCCAAACACTGTCTCTTTTGTTGTCGAAGAACAAAGATGGAGTGCATTTCCCAGCTGTTATGGGGTCTATGGTTTTCTGGCCAAGGAAACATGAGCAGACATAATCTCTTTACTTATAGACTCAATATAAAACTCATGCCTTCCTCCTGACTTCTTTCGCATCGCTCAGAACTTTTCTTTTTTAATGATTTGTTTTTATTCTAT